>BSBM01000293.1:4352500-4822500 GCA_027924585.1 Larix kaempferi
GAATTCTTTTTGTTAATTTGCAAACCCTCATAATTAAATCCTATTTGTACATGTTAGTTTAGCAAACAAAAGCTTAGCACAATTTTATTAAAGTTGTCAAAGATAACATATACCATTTCTCTGAACATATATGGTGAGATATGTCATTTTCATTAGAAAATGCTTGTCCCAAATTTTACACCACATAATATAAGTCACGTGCTATTAACACTACCTTAACACCACATAATATAACTGGTGCTAATTTTATAATGAGTGTTTCTTTATTTATTTATTCATTTGGAATGATAATGATAATAATAATAAATAACTCGATTTTGATATTTACATTCTAAGTATTTTTTCCTAAACATTTGCTTGTTTAAATAATATAAGAATTAAATAATTGAATTTGGATATTTATATAATAATTACAAAACAAATATTTGTGAATTTATTTTGTTTATTTGCCAATCTTCATAATTTCTTCATACTTGAAGATATCAATTTAGCAAAGAAAAACTTAGCATCATTTTATTAAAGTTGCTACAATATCAAGGTCATATATAGCATTTTTCTTAATATATATATATAATATGCCACTTCCATTAAGATTATCAAATACTTATCACAATTTTTATATAAGTGATGCTAATAATATCACTTTTACACCATTATATAATATTGCAAAACATGTTACATATACAAAAACTTAAGAGATAAGATATCTTAGAAAACATGTTACATATACGAAAACTTAAGAAATACGATTTTTTTTTGAAAATATGTTACCTATACAGAAACAAAAGAGATAAGAATTTTTTTAGAGAGGTAAATCTCTATCTCGCATAAATTATTTCTCTGGTTATGACCGAATTCATTATGAAAATATGTGACATCTACTGAAGGTCAACAAAAAAACTATTTATACCGGACATGACACATGAAACATTTGGTGAGAGAACCCAATTCATTGTGCATCCACCGACAATTCTTTAGTTGGACTTGGGACTTAATTCATTATGCAAAACAAGTGATATATACTAAAATGATGCACAAACAAATCTTAAAAGATAAGATTTTTTATAGAGGAAAATATCTATATTACATATATGATTTCTTTGATTAGGATCCAATTCATTGTACAAAACATGTGACATCTACATAAATAATACACCAAAAAAATTAAGTAATAAGATTCTTTAGAAAAAAAATCTATATATCACGTATATGATTTATTTGGTTGGCATCCATTCATTATGCAAAACATGTAACATCTACAGAAATTAGGTGAACAAAAATCTATTTACCGCACATGAAACATTTGGTGAGAGAACCCAATTCATTGTGCATCCACCGACAGAAAAAAGGTAAAGGCAGCTTCATCTCGATAATTGTAGAAAGTGTTGCAAGTTAAAGTAGGTGTAAGCGGGAATCGACGTAAGCCAACCACATCTTACGCGTCTCCTCGTGGGTGTCCTTTCGCCGACGTCATATGCAGCGCAGTGTACAAGAATAATATGTAATGCGGAGTAAAATATAATGTGAACTGTTAATGTTACTAGTTTGTTATTTGTTTTAACAATATTTTAATTTTATGGAATTGGAGTTTAAAAAAAAGAGTTCATTTCCACGTAATTTTAAGCATATTCATCATCACTAGTTGCACAGTCCTCCGTGAGTCAGACGCCACAAGTAAATATTCTCAACTTACTTTCTCAGATAAAAAACTCCGAAAAAAAAAGGAAATGTAGATGTATATGGATAATAATTTATTATTTATCATTTTTTTTGAAAAATTGAAAAACTATAATTTGTTATTTATCCTTTGAAATCAAAGTTATATATATATAAATTACACGTCATCAATCCAAAAATTTTGAAACCTTTAACAAAAGGCTGTTTACAAAAAATTATCATTTCATATTTATATTTATGTTATTTAAGTATTGAAATTTGTTTTCATTTATTAAGTATTGAATTCTTTTAATGTTGTTTATGTCAAATGCCGTTGATTTAGATAAGTATTGAAATTTGTTTTCATTTATATTAAGTATTGAATTTTTTTATGTTGTTTATGTCAAACGCCGTTGATTTGGATAAGCCTCCTTCTCCATGGCGACCCCGTTGATGGCATCTTTCCACCGTCCAAACAAAATTGATGGCATCTTTCCACCGTCCAAACAAAGAAGTACAGCGTCCAAACAAAACAAATAGTCTAGATGCTCTTCAAATCCGATTTGAGATAGATTTCAAATCCGAGTTGAGATGGATTTCAAATCCGGGTTTGGAGTCCGCCCGTTCCTATATAATGAAGGCGCTATGCCATTGTATTTCTCATCTCTTTCTTGGTATCAGAGCGTGAGAGCTGCTGTATGAGAATTGAGTAGCTCGTGTTGAGGATCAGCGTACTGCTCGCCGTGTGAGAGAAAAGAAGGATCGTTGTGCAGATCCAGAGGTCGTTGATTAGAGAAGGAGAGCTGTCAAGAAAGAAATAAGGTAATTGCTTTGAAGCGTTGTTTCCTTTCAACATGGAGCTTCCGTTGCAAAAATTTAATGGACTCAATTTCCATACTTGGCAACTTAAAACACAAATGCGCTTGATGTATGAGGGTTTATGGGTTAACGGACAACCAGGAGAACCAGCTGACAACGACAAAGCTAAGGCTATCATTGGATTGGCTCTTTCAGACTCTTATATATATTTTATTGAATTAGATAAAACAGCTAAAGAAATATGGGACCGTTTGAGTACGTTATTTGGTAACGGGAAAACTGAAAAGATTCTTTTAAAATCACAGCTATATAGTCTTAAAATGCAGGACAAGACATCCTTGTCTAGTCATATCAATTATTTAACATCTCTTAGAAGTCAGATAGCAGAGATAGCAGAGCCTGAAGAGGTAATAAGTGACGAAGAATTTTTGGCAATTATATTAAATAGTCTATCTCCAAAGTTTAACAATGTTGTCTTTACATTAAGTCAGTTGCCAGCGCCAGACCCAGCCCCAACCCCTGCTGAATTATTAGAGAAAACGATAGAAACACTTTTAGCAGAAGAAAAGAGGATGAATACATGAGATACAGATGGTGGTTCTCAAACTGAAATTGCAGTATTTTCCAAGGGAACAATTAAAAAAACCTAGGGAACACCTGAATACTTCTAGTGACACAAATGGCTCATAAGTGGATAGAGATGTTGATGAAGACTATATCAGACATAGATCATAACTTCTAAAATATGTTTTAGTATTGTTTTTCAATCATGTAAGCATTAAGGGGTGTGTTGGAGATAATGCCTCCATTATTGTTGTAATAAGTCACATTCTATAAGTGACTAGTTTTTTGTGAGTTGTTAGAGATGTTGATGAAGATTATACCAGACATAGATCATCTTACGCGTCTCCTCCTGGGTGTCCTTTCGCCGACGTCATATGCAGCGCAGTGTACAAGAATAATATGTAATGCGGAGTAAAATATAATATGAACTGTTAATGTTACTAGTTTGTTATTTGTTTTAACAATATTTTAATTTTATGGAATTGGAGTTTCAAAAAAGAGAGTTCATTTCCACGTAATTTTAAGCATATTCATCATCACTAGTTGCACAGTTCTCCGTGAGTCAGACGCCACAAGTAAATATTGTTTAAGAACATAATTGAATGAATGTAGGTTTCTAATATTCTCAACTTACTTTCTTAACTAAAAAACTCCGAAAAAAAAATGGAAATGTAGATGTATATGGATAATAATTTATTATTTATCATTTTTTTTTGAAAAATTGAAAAACTATAATTTGTTATTTATCTTTTGAAATCAAAGTTATATATATATATATATACATATAAATTACACGTCATCAATCCAAAAATTTTGAAACCTTCAACAAAAAGCTGTTTACAAAAAATTATCATTTTATATTTATATTTATGTTATTTAAGTATTGAATTCTTTTATGTTGTTTATGTCAAACGCCGTTGATTTAGATAAGTATTGAAATTTGTTTTCTTTTTATAAATGAATTAAGTGTTGAATTTTTTTATGTTGTTTATGTCAAACGCCGTTGATTTGGATAAGCCTCCTTCTCCATGGCGACCCCGTTGATGGCATCTTTCCACCGTGCAAACAAAATTGATGGCATCTTTCCACCGTCCAAACAAAACAAATAGTCTAGATGCTCTTCAAATCCGAGTTGAGATAGATTTCAAATCCGAGTTGAGATGGATTTCAAATCCGGGTTTGGAGTCCGCCCGTTCCTATATAATGAAGGCGCTATGCCATTGTATTTCTCATCTCTTTCTTGGTATCAGAGCGTGAGAGCTGCTGCATGAGAATTGAGTAGCTCGTGTTGAGGATCAGCGTACTGCTCGCCGTGTGAGAGAAAAAAAGGATCGTTGTGCTGATCCAGAGGTCGTTGATTAGAGAAGGAGAGCTGTCAAGAAAGAAATAAGGTAATTGCTTTGAAGCGTTGTTTCCTTTCAACATGGAGCTTCCCTTGCAAAAATTTAATGGACTCAATTTCCATACTTGGCAACTTAAAACAAAAATGCGTTTGATGTATGAGGGTTTATGGGATATCGTAAAAGATACACCACCAGCAACTCCAACTGCAGACTGGCTACTGAAGGATGGCAAAGCTAAGGCTATCATTGGATTGGCTCTTTCAGACTCTTATATACAATTTATTGAATTGGATAAAAAATCTAAAGAAATATGGGACCGTTTGAATACGTTATTTGGTAAGGGAACAACTGCAAAGATTCTTTTAAAATCACAGCTATATAGTCTTAAAATGCAGGACACGACATCCTTGGCTAGTCATATAAATTATTTAAAATCTCTTAGAAGTCAGATAGCAGACGCTGGAGATGTGATAACTGACAAAGAATTTTTGGAAATTTTATTAAATAGTCTATCTCCAAAGTTTAACAATGTTGTCTTTACATTAAGTCAGCTGTCCCCCGCCAAATCATTAGATGATACGATAACGGCACTTTTAGCAGAAGAAAAGACGATGAATAGAGGATGAATACATGAGATACAGATGGTGGTTCTCAGACTGAAATTGCAGTATTTTCCGAGGGAACAATAAAAAAAACCTAGGGCTCACTTAAATGCTTCTACTGTCAAAAATCTGGTCATGCAACATTTAATATATGAAAGAGGTTATGTTGTAAAACTGAATTCTGGATACATTCAGTATCTAGACTGGTTTCCTATGTAGCGGTGAATACAACAAGCTATGTATTTTGAGAGATGGAAGTATGACTTCTTTTATGACAAATATATCCAGCAATGTAGGCAATTGTATCCTGAATGAATCAAGTTGTAGGCAATTGTATCCTGAATGAATCAAGTTGTAGCTCGAATGAATGGTTGTGAAAGAGCTGATCAGTCTACTAGATTTCAGAAGTGGATAGAGATGTTGATGAACATGATACCAGACATAGATCATAGTTCTAAAATATGTTTTAGTATTGTTTTTCAATCATGTAAGCATTAAGAGGGGTGTTGGAGATAATGCTTATATTATTGTTGTAATAAGTCACATTCTATAAGTGACTAGAATTTGTTGTGAGTCGGTTGTTAGATCTTTATAACTCTATATAATAGAGCTATGATTGTATGTAAGTGTGATTCATACTAATAAAAGCTATATCTTCTGTGAATCTGCTGCTTCTTTCTTGTATTTGGGGTTACAGTTGTTAAGGCTTTATAGTCCATGAGTTATCAATGATTTGATCATATTATATGTCTAGATTTTGTATTGATATGCAGTTTAGAATATTTAATTGAAATGAAAGGCGTTTTTGGATCATAAGTGATATGGATAATACCATCTAATATCACTGTACTAGAAGCCCACAATCATAAAAATGGTAAAAATGTGTATCATAAAAATTAAATAATTTATTAATGTTGAAATTTTATAATTTTGAACAATTTATAATTAGCATATTGTATATATTTTAATTTGATGGTTAGTTCAAGTGGTTGAGTATTTTGGGCATTTATTTTTATATATTTTTTCTATTGACCAACAAAATCCATCTTTTAGTACCACAAGTTAACACCACTTATCTTATGTGGTGTTAAACTCCTCGTACTAACACCACTTATATTATTTGGTAATAAAGTGGTGGTATTAGCACCACTTATATTATGTGGTGTTAAAGTGGTGTAAATAAATTATTCACTTTTTAAGAAATTTAATATCTATCATATATGTTAAAATAAATGATGTATGCTAAATTAACAACATTAAAAAATCATATATGTTAAAATAAATGATGTATGCTAAATTAACAACATTAAGAAATTATGTATGTTGAATTGTATGACGGCTTACACCATAAACAAATTGATCTCACAAATAATAATTTATAAAAGGGTTTGCACCATAAACAACATGAGTTCACAAATAGTAATTTATAAATAGTCCAATTTCCTTAATTTTTAGTTTTATATTATTGAAGCAAATAAATGTTTAAGATTTAATTATGAGACTTTGCACTTAATTTTTTTATAATGAAAAAGGAAAACGTGCCTAACATTTTATAGCGAACATTTCAGACTACAAAAAAATGAGTCCATCATCATGGCAATCACTCAATCTTGTGATTGGGATGAGGAATATTAATCAATGAGGGGCATATTAATACTATCAAGTTGGAGCTTTGTGTGGGAGAATTGGATTTAATATTGTTCGAGCTTCAAATTCCTACCAACGTGTTAATACAATGTATTTTTTATTTTTAATTCGGCTTATAACCGGATTCCATGTGTCACTAAGCTTCAGTCCATCATCTATGTTTATCATGTTGTTTCTTATTTCAATTTATAGCACCTTTCTCATTTTTCTTTTGTTGCGGTGCTTTTCTCTAGCAATCAATGATGCTTTGTCCATGCATTTATGATGATTCGTGGTGTGGGAGTTTTCAACCAAAGCATATTTTCTTTTAGAAAAGTTGAGATGCTTCTAAACTCCATCACATCATAATAATAATAATAATAAATTGTTAATAACTCTACTTAATTATTTATTTTTTATATTATTCAAATAAATAAATGTTTACCACCAAATTATATACATAATTAAAATAGAAATATCAAAATACAATTATTTAGTTCTTAAAGAATTACCATTTCAAATAAGTAAATAGACGAACTCATTAGGAAATTATTATTAAAAAATATTTAGAAAGACGGCAATAAAATGGATTTATATTGAAATTGAATTATTTGAATGGGCTTTCTATTCTTATTTTTATATAGTATTTTTTGTCAAACTATTTAAAGGATATTAGTGTCATTATAAGGATTTGAGTGCTATGCATGTGTCTTGGGGCATTGGACATGGTTGAAGGAGGAAAATTCTAGCTTAGTCATGCTTACAACAAGCTTTTAGGCATCCAAAAACAAAAACCTCAAACCACCGCACATGCACTTCCATGGGTATTCTTCACTTTTGTGTGTGAATATTGTAGTGCCCATCAAGGTTCATTAAGCCTTGATGGCGCACCCCAATTCAATTAAAATATTTAAAGATTAAGTAGACACAATTTAATTCAGACTTCTCTTATATTAAGCTAGCTTCATCATGAAATACAATATTTCGAGCTTCCACAATTATAAGAACAATAAAATTTATAGATATCATATTACAATATAAAACAAGTAACAAGAAAAATACATGAATTCAAACATTCTTTGTTCAAAATGTTTATTTATGGGTGAAAACGTGAAGGTGGGTAACACTTTCGTGAGAAATCAGTGCAAAATCGTCTTAGCGGAAGTTATTCGGCCGAATAAAAATATTATTCGGCCGAATAAAAATAATTATTCGGCCGAATAACTTACATTATTCGGCCGAATAATTTTAAGGTTATTCGGCCGAATAACCACAAACAGTTCTCCGTCCCGTTTAACGGAGACTCTTGAAATTTGTGCAAACGGTTGCCGGACGGAAAAAAATTTCGGGCAATAGTTTATTCGGCCGAATAATTATTCGGCCGAGTAATTATTCGGCCGAACAAGTTTTCGGCCGAATAATTATTCGGCCGAATAATTATGCGGCCGAATAATTACTCGGCCGAATAAATTTTCTGCATAAAAAGACAGCATCGGCTGCCATTTGGCATTCCCTGTTGGATTTCTTTGGACCCCGCATGGGCCCGCAGTAGACATTTGCCACCCTGCCGACGCCCCACCCCGCTGCTCGCCACCCCGCTGCTCTCCGCGCTGCTTGCGTTCCACTGCTCGCTCTTTCTCGGCGAGTCGCGTCTGCTCTATTTCCCCTGTCGCTCCTCGGCTCTGTTTGTTCTAAGCAGCGTATTCGTTGGGTTGTTGTTAGTTTTGCTGTTGATCGTGGGCTTTAACGTTTCGTCGGGGTATGATTTGCGTCAGCTGCTGCTCGTTGGAGGTACCGTGTCGGTTGGTCTGTTGTCGTTGGCAGGTGTGTACTGGTGGGTTGCTGCTTTGACGGTGCTGCTGTTTTAGCTGAACGGTTGAAGGTGTGTTTTCGTTTTGCTTATGACGTAATGATTTTTCGTTTTGCTTATGAAGTAATGATTTAGTTTGTGTATGTTACATGGCTTATCTGATTACGTTAGTTGTTGTTTGTGAAGGAAATAGGTGTTGTTTTGAGCGTTGCTGGGGTGAATAGAGGTGGCGTTGGGATCGACGATTCTTCACTGCATTTTTTTATACAGGTATGCATCGTTATGTTAAATTTGTTTTTATGTTGTTGGCAGTCTTAAAATTAAAAAAATCTGTAATGGGTCTTAAATGGAAGGTTAAATGTTTTAAATGCAATTTTTATTTTAGAGAATCAGTTTTATGTTCATGAACTCTGTTCATGAACAGTTCATTAACAGAGTTCTGTTCGTGAACTCTGTTCATGAACAGAGTTCTGTTCGTGAACTCTGTTCATGAACAGAGTTCTGTTCGTGAACTCTGTTCATGAACAGAGTTCTGTTCGTGAACTCTGTTCATGAACAGAGTTCTGTTCATGAACAGAATACCATTATTTATAGGTTAGATGTGAACTGTTATAGTGATTGCAGTTTAATCCTAAGATGCAGAGAAAATATAAGGATAGCTTTACAATTATTAAAGCTTGGTTAGCTTTACTAAGAATAGTATAATGCTTTGATTAGGCTTTATATGTGATTTCAGATAAGGGTATTAGAACTACATGATTATTCATGCTTATGAGTGCTTGCACTTCACCTTTAGGATTACATTATGTCTTCAACCCTCATCTTTTGGTTTTTTTTATGGGGCAGTTCTAAGAATATGATTAATATAATAGTACTAGCTAATACAACAATGAATCTCAACCTCTAGGAGGAATCATTACCCTTTCACAATGATAATGACATGCATTCCAAGTAGGCAGTCCTTTCGATTCAATCTAATGACATGCATTCAACAATGAATCTCAACCTCCTACTTGGAATTGGGTATCTGTATAATATCATGAAAACTATGAACTTACTACTACTCCATCAACCATGAATGTTCATTTGCTATCATAGAAGTTCTGTTCATGAACAGAGTTCTGTTCATGAACAGAGTTCTGTTCATGAACAGAGTTCTGTTCATGAACAGAGTTCTGTTCATGATATGCTATGATATGCATGAAATTAAACAACTTTATAAATGATCAACATGTGGTGTGACGATGTTAAGTCAGGTACAAGAATATCAATTGAGTTCATGAACTCTGTTCATGAACTTTGTTCATGAGCAGAGTTAACTTAGAAAGTCACTTAAATATTCAATATTGTAAGTTATTAACTATTTTTTTTATAAAAATTAAGGAATGTTTGTTTATCGAGATATAGAATGAAAACATAAGTGATAGTTTAAAAATTAGGAAGGTGATTGAACTATTACAATATGGGATGATTATTGATGTCATGTTTATGCTGCAATATTGTTCTTAGAGTTAGGAGAGTAACTTACAAAAGAAAGTAAGTTATAATATTTTAGGTGGCTCTACATTTTTTACGCAGATCTTAAGAGATGTTTTTAATTTTGTAGAATGAACATGTACAACATCAATGTTTGTAAATTGTTTTATCAAAGATCTTAACTAGAAGTTTCTTAATAAGGGTATATTTATGTTCTACTATTTGAGGAAGCTCTGCATTTTGTATGCAGATTTTTAATAGATATGTTTTGAGTTTGTAGAGTTAACATGTACAACTTCAATGTGTGTAAATTGTATTATCATAAATATAAGTTAGAATTCTTTTAATAAGAATACATATATATGTTTAGTGAGATGTTTGTTTGTTGACATATATAATTCAAACATATTTGTTGGATTAAAAGTTTTTAAGGTTATTATACTATTTCAATTAATTGTGTTTTATAATGAAATGATTATTAGATATGTTCTTTATGTTGCAATATTAGGTAGGGTAAGGAATTTTAGTTAATTAATTAGAGTTAGGAGGGGGACTTAAATTTTGTTGGAGTTTTTAATCAAATATTGGCTTGATGCTTGTAGTGGTAGTTATGTACATTTTCAATATGTTAATGTTTGTGTAAATTTAGAAGTTATATCAAATGGAAAGAGAGTCTGCGAAGGGAAAGCGTAGGAGGTCATCACAATCTTCAGGAATTGGTGTTCCAATTGGTAGTCGAAGGTTGTCGAATTCACCGCAGGGTTCAGGTTTATTGCATGGGTCCCAATCGTTTGATCACCAACAAGTTCGAGGGGGTACAAATGATTCTCCTTTGTCTTCTGTGGGAGAGCGTCGATCCCAACGTTCTGTTGGTATGAACATTAATGTTTAATAATGTATAATTTGTATTTTTTGTGTGTTGAATTTATGGAAAAAGTTAATTTTTGACTACGGCTATATTTGAAGCAGAGCGATGTTCAGAAGATGTGCGTAATTCGATGGAGCGAGGGGAAGATCAAGATAGGAATATAGATGATGGAATAGGTGTGGGTGGAGAGCAGGGTCCTGAAGTTCCTCCTAGAGCTAGGACAACATATGTTCCACTAGCTGAGGGGTGTACACCCATATCAACGTATCCGTCTGATTTACCTGATGAGCTTCCATGGCGAGGTGTTGTGCAACAAACTATTCTTGAAAGTTGTAAATCCCACTATGACAGGTTGAACAATGATCTTTGTTCTTTGGATCTCCCTCCAGAGAGTCGACAAAGTCTAGAGGTTGTTTTGGCATCTTTGCAAAAATTCATTGATGCATACGATGAACTTGGACCAACTACAAATAGTTTTGTTCATTTGATGCGGATGCGAAAGGAGCAAGTTATGGGTCCAGATAAGTGGGAGGTTGTGAAGGAGAGAGTCAGTAGAGAACAAGCCAATTCAATGTTCAATTTCAAAGAAGGCCTTAAGCGAAAAATGTTGAAAGTGCAATATTTCAAGCATCCTCAAATTGCACATTTCATATATGATCGATTTCTTGCAGCTTATGGTCGATTGCCTTGGAACGATGAGGTTCCTAATTATTTTGCTAGATTTTTTTATGCGGAGTTTTTTCTAGGTATGAAGCCTAACTATACTGATGTTCCCTCTGACTTTTATGGAGCTGGAAAGGGTAGAATATATAATCGAAAAGGTGCTCTTAGAGACCCTGCCACTATACAACCTCCACCTGAGATACCTCGTCCACCAAGGGTTGTGGCTTTAAGATCAGAGATGGAGACAACATCTCAACTAGGGACAATTGGAAGGGAATCAGTAGGTGATGGTTTAGCTTCAGCTCTTGCAGGAGTAGAAGTTGGTTTGGGGCGAGAGAAGGCTCGCGCTATTCTTCGTCAGAGTTTTGTCTACAAGACGAATGACGAGGTAGATGCATTGAGCATTGATGATCTCAGGGCTTATGCTAAGTCTTGTCGAGATATAGCTTCAGATGTGTTATCTAATGACACATCGAGCATGGGAGAGGTTTGTTGATTATGCTATGATAATCTATTTGATTTTTTATTAATCATTTTGAATTGAATATTTTGCTACATGGGAATAAGTATATTAAGCAAATGTATTTTGTTTGTAGTTTACGAGAATGTTAAATGCAAATAATTTTCGAGTCTCCAGTAGTCAAAATCAAGAGCATCCTAGTCAAAATGAAGAGCGCTCAGGAGAGGTATTTTAATTATAATATTTATGATTGAACATGATATTTTTTTTGATTACTTGAATTTTAATAAATATCAATGTATCTTATTGTTAATTTGACTTATCTATGCAGGTTTCATTAGATTCCAACTTTTTAGATGGTTTACCATCTCTTGTGAGCTAATGATTTTAATTTTTTTGTTTTGGTTTTAAGTTAATTTGCTTAATTTATTATTTGTATCTACTATGTTTTATTTACTAACAAAATTTAAATTTTAGGAAAGAGACCACTTGGAAATTGGGGGCGAAGATGTGGGGTCTTTAATGAATGCCGATATTGGCACTGAGGTAATTTTGTCGAACTAGAAATGAATTTTGACATAAGTTTAATGTTTAAATATATTTTTTTGATTTATTTGAAAATTGTTTTTGTACATGTTGCAGCTTGGCTCTTTTAGATCTTTTGGAGCCAAAGGAAAGTCTCTAGGGGAAAAAAGTGGTGGATATGCATCCAAAGAATTTGATGTACGATTTTTTTAATAATTGAATTGTTTTGTAGATGAGTTTAATATCTTAATATTTTGAATTTAGTTTAAAATTGTTTAAATAATTTATGATCTAAATTTATAATTTGTTTTTTTGTGTGTTGTAGGTGGAGTTGAGTCCCAGGGAAGGTCCTAGTGGAAAATAGTGGAAAGATATTGGTCGAGATGGATAGTGGTTCAGACTTTATAGTTTTTGTTGATATCTATATATTGGTGTTGTTTTGAACATGGAGGGTATTTATTTTTTGATTATATATATATGGACATTGAATTCACAAGTTCATCAACTCTTTTTTGGATTATATACATGAGTACATGTCCATTATTTCTCATTTGGTAAATGTTTAGAATATGTTTTGCATGAGTTTTGATAATATTTATAATATGTTTTGCATGAATGTTTGAAATGTTATGAAGTTAGAAAATGGGAAGTGTTTGAAATGATGACAATGAATGTTATGAAGTTAGAAAATGGGAAGTGTTAGGAATGTTTGAAATGTTATTTCAAGTTGGGAAATGTTGAATGTTGAGAATGAATGTGATGGTAAGAATCAATGTTGGAAAAAAATGAATAGGAGGTGTTAGAGAAAAAGAAATGTTGGGAAAGAATGAATGGGAGGTGTTATGGAAGAATGAATGTTTTCAATTTGTTATGTTGAGAATAAGTGTTATTATAATATGTTTTGCATGAATGTTTAAAATGTCTTGATAGGTGCAACCCAAGGGTAGGAATGAATTGGAGGTGTTGGAAATGTTTTTAAAATGATAATCTAAGTTAGGAAATATTCAATGTTGAAAATGAATGTTATGGTAAGAATTAATGTTGGGAAAAATTAATGGATTTTTAATTAATTTAATTTTTATTTTCAATGTTCAGGTACATTTGATGAAGGCTGAAATCATGGCAAATGGGGGTAATGGTTTTTTGTTTTTTAATCATAAGCGAAGATTCCAGGATTGTGAAGTTTGTGCTAAATTAGAGCAATGATTTTAAACAACAATTTGATGAATTTTCATTGATTTGTTGTAAATAATCATTTCTCTAATTTAGCATAAGCTTCACAATCCTGGAATCCTTGCTTGTGATTAAAAATCAAATGATCGTTATCTCCATTTGCCATGATTTCAGTTATGTGAATTTGCACAAGCGATATTTTAAATTAAAGATTTGGGACGGAGAACTTGGTTACAATTTTAAGACATCTATTTAAGATCATATTTATGGTGAAGTATGTATTAAAGAAACATGTTCGATGGATTAATATACTACAAAATTTAATAGGTCTTTTTGTATTTTTTCGTTAGTATTAATCAACCAAAAGTAAAAATTCGGGGCGGAGTGGGCATAGCCACATCCGTTATCTCATCCCTTAGTGGTCTAATAGACATATGGGGACCCGAATAAAGTACTTTTGAATTTTTAAATTATATTTGAATTCATTTTTAAGCATGTTAAAGTACAACCATTTAAGCTTAGTTGTCATTCAAGAAAATATTCATAAAATCTCAATGAAAAAATATATTGGGCACAACAATTTTGATAATTGGACAAAAAATATATTGCACACAACAATTGACATGGACAAAAATATAGATCAATTTATTTTTGATATATAGTTAAAAACATCGTAATGGAATACCATCTTCAACTATCCGTTCATGGTCACATATGGATAGTTTCCATTTTTTGGTTTTCAATTGTTTTTTTGATGGAACTTGTATCAATTTTATTCGAGATGCACATACTAAATGACTATATTGACAACATATAACATCAGGCTCATAATCCTGAAAGTATACATAATTTTTAGTCATATGCGTCTGCTGAAAAAAGTAGCCTTTTAAAATGATGGATCCTCTTTCGTATGTAAATCCGTTGTCGTTGTAGTCCTCCAATAATTTCATTTTTCCTTCGGTGCATCGCATCAAATAATATTTGACATTTTCGTTGTTGTCTATAGGTGCAATCACAGCGAAAACATCTCCTGTGCAAGTTATGATTGGTGTTAGCGTATTTAAATGAATTGAATTGACCACTTATGGCGAAGGATTAGAATGAACAATTGATTAAAAAGTCAAAAACAAGTTTATTACCTTCTCTTACGAGATCTGAAATTCTATCGCCATCAGACGATATTGCTATTTCTTCTGATTCTAATTCTTCAACACTTGCCAGTGGCATTTTTCCTTTTGGATTAATCTCTGTGTGTCTCCAAGCTTTTACGTAGTTGTTTGTTATGTTTTCACAAACTTCTGTAGATTCGACATTTTCAATGCAAATATGACAAAAGCATGATTGCTTTCTACTGTCAAATGCAAACACGTTGTGAAATGATTTTGTTTGAATAGAGTGAAGATCTCTAGTTCCATGTATGGTGCTAGCGTCATATGGTATTGATCTATTTATATCTTGGACCCCAACAAGCCAAAAAAACCTACACAATAAATAGTGTACATGTGTACTTAAATGTTAGTATATACATTTTTTTTAATTTTAAGAAATAATATAAATTAAAAAAATAGTGGACATACCTGCGCACGTCTTTTGATTGTTGATTATAATCATGGCTTAGATTTAATTGACACCATTGGACAACCTCTGCAGCTGAATGAAACCGTGCTGAAGAATAGTTCATTTGCCATCTTCGAAGTGCTCTTTTCACGCATGCTCCTGCACCATCATGCTCACCTTTTCCATGCCCAGTTTCAAAGAAATTCCAGCGATGTTTGATGTTCAGCGCTTTATGAAGTCGACATAACCAAAAAAATGATCGTGAAGATTTAAATTGACCCGCACATCCATCAGACCATATCCAATGCTCTTTGAATTTGACTTCGCGTTTTTTCAGTGAGTCATAGAAAATATTTTCTATACAATGTTGGACAAAATGTGTGTCGTGTGTACGATCATCGCTGATATAGAAGTGATATTCTTTAATCACATCTCGATTGTCACATGTGCTTTCAATGCCATCGATATCCTGTTGAGAATGTCTATATACAACATGGACAAATATCGAAACTTGGTCAGAGTGATAGTATTCACTCTGTATTTCGTTTTGTGCAGCAAATGTATAGTTTTCAGCAAAATCAACCACCGACAAAATTGTTCCGGGTGGAAAAATTTCACGAGACTGTTTGAATTGAAGATCTTGCCATCGTGCTCTATGTGAATGTTGGGTGTATTTATAAATTTCGTTTTCAAATTTTTTGAGAAAATCTGTGACGCATATCTTGTCTTCTAGCAAATCAATTCTTTTGGAACGTGAATCACTAGAACTTGTAGTATAGTTGATGTATTCGTATCTCTTCCAATCAACATTTACATTTGACAACGATTGATCATTATCGATAGGGTATTTATTGTGGAATAACACCAAATTTCCACAATGATGACAATGTTTTCCATTGACACATTTCTTTGAATAAAATACTTCATCGTGATTTCTCTCACATAAAATTTGAGATATGAATTCACGTATCGTCGGCGGAGGTGGTGAATTTGTCCAAAACATTTTACCAAATTCAAGAAACGTGTCATAATATAACTGAAATTGCACATGATAACGGCAACAACATGTATCACGTATAGTTATAGGTCGAACATACCATGGTTTTTGTTGCACAAATGTAGTGATTGATATATTAATTCCACGATGATCTTCCTTGAATTTATTGAACAATTGTACTTGTGTCATGTCCATTATATGTTTTGGTTGGCTTTCATATACATTTCGTGATATTCTTTTGCGTATCACATCTCTTGCATTTGGTGAAACTCGAGCATGTTCCAACCAATATTCTCGTACAATATCTTTAACCCCTGCTCCTAATCTATCTTTGTAAGGTTGTCTACAAATAATTGCCCAACAAGCAAGTTCATTATTTTCATCTATTTGCATTCTGAATTTGCTATGTTTGTATAATGTTTTTCTTGATGTTCCAACTGCTTTTGCTAGTTCTGTTGTCAAACGCTTTTGTTTAGTACTAGCTGAAAGAATTGCTGTATGAATTGCTTTACGTGCAGCACTGATATCTTTCTTCCTGGATTTTCCAAATTTTTTTATTGCATCGCCTATATTTTCCATCACATTTTGTTTCAATTTCGACTCTTTTGTTACTTTGTGAATACCCAATAACGATGTAGCACCTTCTAATTTCTTGGACACTAATAAACATCTCAAAATTTGTGCTTGTCCTGCTATTGAGTAATCTTTGAGAACTTCATCATAAAATTTTGTAGCACGATATCGTGCAACATGTACTGGTAGTTTTTCTCCATATTTGTCGCAATCAATGTCTTCTAACATTTCATCATCAATAGTAAAAGTACCTATACATCAAATTAAATTAAATTTAACATATATCAAAAAATAAAATTCATTATAAAAAAATGAATTTGGAAAATATATGATATATACATACCAGGTTCAATTTCTGGATTTTGAACTTGATCTTCAATATTGATTTCATCGACATTAGCATGTAAATCACTATTTACATCTTCTACAATGTTCTTTTCAACTTCAATTTGTTCTTCTTGTACTCTATTTTCAATTTCCATTTCTTCAACATTGTCATGTAAATCTGTATTTATATCTTCAATAGTTCTCTCTTCCGTTTCAGCAACCCTTTGTTTTTTGGCAATATATCTGAGTTTTTGTTTCTCTCTATTATCATCATCATCACGTTTACGATCAGCTTTTCTTTTACGATTTCTCTTATTGCCCATGGTTGTTTAATCTATAGACGATAAATTAAAGAATCATGTTACTTTATAGTAAAAACAAATAAATTAAGATTTAAAAACATTTACGGAATTTATAAAAACATGAACTGAAAACAACTATTTGAAAAAAACCTCTTTCAATTAAATAAAAAGTGCAAAGCTACTTTGAAAAAAAAACATCCTTGCAAACATGTCTAAGAAAAGAAATATTTTGAAAAAACTCCTTGCAAATATCCCTTAAAAAAAACACTTTCAATGTGTTTTGGAAAAAAGAAGAAGAAACATACTTTGTAAAAATCTTTTTTTCAAAAAAATGTTTTCTTTGCAAATATACAACAAGAAAATAAATATTTGGAAAAAACTTCTTGCATTTATATGCCTTAGAAAAAAAATTTCTTCAATGTGCCTTTGGAAAAAAGAAGAAACATACCTTGTAAAAACCTCCTTTTGCAAAAAATGTCTTCTTTGTAAAAATGCAATAAAAAAGAGATATGTTGGAAAAACTCCTTCAATGTGCCTTTTGTAAAAAAGAAGAAGACATAGTTTGTAAAAACCTTCTTTTGCAAAAAATGTCTTCTTTGTAAAAATGCAATAAGAAAAAAGATAGTTTGGAAAAACCCCTTGCAAATATGCCTTGGAAAAAAAAACTCCTTCAATGTGCCTTTTGTAAAGAAGAAGAAGAAACATAGCTTGTAAAAACCTCATTTTGCAAAAAATGTCTTCTTTGTAAAAATGCAACAAGAAAAGAGATAGTTTGGAAAAACTTCTTGTAAATATGCCTTAGAAAAAAAAACTCCTTCAATGTGCCTTTTGTAGAGAAGAAGAAGAAACATACCTTGTAAAAACCTCCTTTTGCAAAAATTATATCCTCCTTCCGAAATTAGTTTGACAAAAAAATGCGAAGTTCAAACATGCGAAAATAATGAATTAACTTTATGTTTATTTATATGAGTATAAATTTTTATTTTTATTTTTTTTCCGGCCGACGAAATTTTTTTTCCGTTTAGTTATTCGGCCGAATAACCTTCGCTATAAGTTACGGCGCCGTTACGGAAAACAGTTATTCGGTCGAATAATTATTCGGCCGAATAATTATTCGGCCGAATAATTAATTCGGCCGAATAATCTCTGAAACATGACCGATTCAGATCTCTGCAAAATTTTCAGGTTTCTCCATTTTCGGAAGGAGAAAACCACCTCTTACACAACAAAACGAATGTCGGACTTCATACCAGTAGATTCATTATTGAATCTACTTTACGAGGGTATAAATTTTGTTGTATATAGATAAGAACTGATATTTTTTAAGTTTTATATTTGTAACATGTGTCGAGTTATGATTCAGCTCTTTAAAAAAACAGCGAAAAGAAAAATACATAACTTTGTAAATACAACACCAAAAAAATCGAAGAAAATGTGGGTCGATTCATTGACGTGTCTACTTCAAAAGGGTGGTCTTAGATTTTTTGATTTTATAGCGGGTTGAGAGAAAAGTGGTGCAACAAAAAGGTTGTTGAAAATCGACTGAGTTTCCCCATGGATCGACTTTAAAAAAATATAATAATTAGTATAGAGGTCCATTGGATGCAAACTTATAGTCACGCGTTAGTACATTGTGTGTAGATTGTCGTAGCATTTTCAGTTTTTGCAAAACACAAGTCTAACAACGATTTTAGTGGTGCAACAAATCATAACTCTTTTGTAGTCTTTTCATTTTATAAGAACACACTGTCAAACATTTGCGAGATCGACATATCAAATCTTAATAAAAAAAATTGAAAAAATTATGAGTAGAAAGCTAACATAATTCTACAAAAGTTTTCTTTTTACGGCAAAGTGAAATTTTAAATAAAAATATCACTTTTGTTCGCCCGAAGTTGGAAGACATGAAAAAAACAGAATTATTTTCTCACGAGACCCCCCAAAATAGACACCCATCTTCATTTTTTCACCCTTATTTGTCCATCTCGTATTTTCATTCCCCGCTTCATTTCCCATGCCCAAAGCGGAATAAACCACCCTTCCAACTACGATCGTAGCCGACATCCTAACTCCAAGAAACCGAAAGGTTTCTCGGCCCTCCATGCTCAAGACTCAAAGAACAATAATTCACATACATGAATACAAGGATATTGATTCTATAATACTTTTACAAGAGTTCTTTTAAACTCGTCCAAACTTTCAAACATTAAATGAACAAGAAGACCAAAAATACCCATAAAGAATATGACGAAAAGACGACAGAATCTCGAGGTACCTTATTATTCAGATGAACATAGCTTAAATCCAATGTTGACAAGTAACTACCTTCAACCGTTAAGTAATGGTGAGGTGGTTAAGCTAAGTAGGAATTTATGATTATAGTTAGGTTTCTAACAATTCCCTCTTAATCATAAGTCTATACAAAAGTACCAACTAGCAACAAAAACTAGTGCAAGAGATGATATCAAGTCCATGTCTTCAACTCGTAACCCATGGTTTGAAACCTCATGGATTTCAATGAACATTATCCTGAAAATGCGCCAATGGATGCCAAAACCAAGTGATAACCTATAGATGTTCACTGATGTGAAACCAAAAAACGATGAGAGAATAAACCCCTAAAGAGAACTGAGTTGGATTCAAAGTCCAATGCATATCATAACCTGGAAATGCTTGAAAAATATGAATGCAGCAAGAAAAGATGAAATATCTGAAGATCATCCCTGTAAGTGAACAAATAAGTTCACAAAAAAGCTTTAAAAACGACACATAAAAAAATTTCAATAATCAGTTGACAGAAAAATGTGTCGAAAGGCATCCAAAACATGTATCCATAACCTGTATCCATAAAATCCCTATGGGTAGTAAACCAAGTGAATCACTTGTACTATCTGAAATCTATAATCCAAAGTCATCAATCATCAATCCTAAATCCATCATCATGAAACCATAATCCATCCTCAATCATGATAACCAGTAAACAATCTTCAAAACCCGTATCCAAAACTTGTATCCAGAACCTGTATCCATAAAATTCCCGTGGGTATTAAACATGTGAATCGCTAGTACTATCTCAAATCTATAATCCAAAGTCATCAATCATCAATCCTAAATCCATCATCATGAAACCATAATCCATCCTCAATCATGATAACCTGTAAACAATCCTCAAAAGTGGACTTCAAAACTTGAAGTCGACAACCTCATCAATGTTCCCATTTTCATGTGAAAGGTGAGAATTCCTTAAGCACCCCCCCCCCCCCTCGAAAGTGGAAAGGGATAATCAAGCTGTCTTTGAGTGGAGTTTGAAGACTTGATCTTCAACTCAAATGACTATAGAAAAAAAATGTGGGCCCCAGTCATGCCCTACATTTTATCAAATCCTGAATCAAAACACTTATGCCATCCGCAGTAGTAATATCTCCTATCAAACATGTTTGTACCCATGTATGGATCAACCTATAAGATGGCTCTAACAACTTGGCTTCCAATGATCAGGGCCAAGTACATAACCAAAAAAAATGCACATTTTTCCTCCTAATTTTTGGTTGCTTCCAACACTTATCTGAAACATGAATTTTCTTCCCACAAAAACTACATGGGTGAAGATCAAAACATTGGAATTTCTGATGCCCAACTCGGTGACAGTGTTGGCACTATTCAAGTTCATTTTCCAACAAACCATTATCATCATCAATACATGTATCATCATCCAAATCAAAATTTGCATTAGCACATTGATCATCATCTTGTACGTGTACCTGTTCCATATCATCATGTACATGTTCCATATCATTAGCATTAAACAAAAATCCATCACTCACAAACTTGATTGTTTTTGTATAATAAGGAATATTAAAAAGATCATCATCAGTCTTTCATATCGTAAACCACATTTGTTTCATTTAAAATGAACCTCTTCCCAAAGTCAAACAAAATTAAGTTGATTCATATGTTGATCCTTCAATTCATTCACCTTATCCACTTGGTTGTTAATGTCATTAGTCGAGAACATACTAAACTGGTCCTCACAATCAACAGGTACATGCTTGTTCTTTGATTCCTTAATGGCATCATTCACATCTGATTTACTATCAAACAATGTATTATTCTGAAAAAGAATGAAATCAAGCTTTTGATGTTGCTCATATGTTAACAAGTTATTTTGAACTTTCAACATGTCCACCTTTCTATGCATGACTTGAAGACAAGTAAGTACATACATAATTGTTCCTTTTTTGAGTGAAATTGTGGATCCTGGAGTTTTGTTGATTAATGTATGGAGCATATGAAAGATATCTTCAATGTGAGCGATTATAAGTTGTCAACGATGTCCGCAAATGTAAAATGATTGTCCTGTGCTTGTCCAAAGAAATCAAAAGGAGCAAAATGCAAAAAGCACCACCACATCAATGCTCACAAAACTACAAAAAAATCCTATTAATGATGTTTGTCAAATTTTGATATGCTTGATGTTGGGCATGATTAAAACTGTCACACAGGTCTCCTCTTATTCATCGACGAGAACACCGGGTAACATGTTATCGAACTCGCCATATATTTTCATTCAAAATAAAATTTGCATTAAAATCACTTACCAATAATGTCTGCAGTTTAAAATCTTTCTCAATACACTAATCTTACATCAGTATTCATGCTTGAGTCCATCCTATTCATGCTCCGGGAGAATCTGATCATATATCTCTCACTCTGATAAATTGAGCCCATGATTTCTACCATCGAATATGTCAGCATCATTTTCCCTTCATGTAATCCATCAGAATTCACATACTCCATCAGAATCATCAACACCCACTCTCTTCTAACTTGTTGGCCATAGGTCAACTTCTCCATGTAGATTTCTCATTTAGATAGAAATAAATCCCTCAAGCCATGGATCATATTTGGCTCTGACACCCCATGAAAAACATTAAATGAACAAGAAGAACAAAAATATATTTAATAAGCATCGTGAGACCGCACGGGTGTAGTTCAACTTGTGATTAGCTTAAAAATTGAAAGTGACAAGATATGTTGTAATAGAGGTCTTAAGTTCAAAACACCCCGACTTACCTGTGCCCCATGCTTATGGGATGTGTAGGTGCAACTAGGGTTGTAGTGGTAGAGACAAGATTGGACCCATGGACCCCAAACTACTAAGTCAAAATATATTAAAATAAAAAGTTATGTGAGTTGAAATCTTCCCTACTCATTTAGTCAAAATATATTGAATACAAAATTAGGGTGTTTAAATTTTTCCCATTAGTAAAAGTAAAAATATATTAAAAAATACAATTACTTTTGCTCAAAGTTTTCCTAACTAACCCATTTATTGCATTATCCTCCCCCACGTAAGTTAAGAAAATATTTCATATATAATATGTTATATTATGTATGTACTTGTATTCATGTTCATAGTATCCAAATACTTATCATGCTTACATATATATATAAATTTGTATATGAAATATTTCAACAATCCTTTTAATTTGATTATCTTTTAAACTTATCTGGTATGTCAAATCCTTGTAAACCATGAAATTGTACCCACACACTTACATAAATATGTTACCAATGATTAAATATTTAACATACATATAATACTTCAATAATAAAATTAAAATTTAACCAATCACTAATAACTATTGCACTAAGGAATCATACTAATGTACCTGCACAAGGGCATAAATGTGGCCAACATATACATCTTTTGCATGGTTACTAATAATCAACATCCATTGATCTTATTGCATAAATTCTCAATGCTTACAATCAATATGCGAAAGAAATACTAAATATACATCGTTCTTGTATGTTCAAAATCAAGCGTGCAAGATAGTAAGTCAATATTCCACATCAACAACTCACTAACTAGTTTACATTGATATACTACAAATTGTACAACATACGAAGATTATTACACATGAGTAAAGAAAGAGTTTTAACACACACAATCAATTTGTTATAATTAACTTCTACAACATTTTTAACTAATATTCTTCTTCCTTACTAATTCACAGCTACCTTCCACATCCTATCCTTCCTTTGCTAAAATATCATAGAGAGTAAACTATATTGACCTAGCCTTAGATACAACCTATAAGCGGAACTGTTGATTACATCGACCAAGCTTCCCCATTAGGAAAATGGAAGTCATCATCACATGTCTTAAGGAGATTGACTTAGCACAACCCTACCATGACTCCAGGTTTAAAAGGATACACAGTGGGAAATGCCTCCACCCCTCTTGATATCACTAGGTTCAACACGCCTAATCAAATATATTGTGCAATCATTGTTCTAAGATCCCCTTCATCAAAAAACCACTCTAGGTGAGTTGTAAGTGTTGACTTGTGTGCCAATATTGGATATCACAATATAAATCATAATAGATCATATCATTATCCTCCTATGTTTACAACATCCAAGGTACCTTGACATATACAAAAATATGATTATGTCACATTTGACCAAATTTTAGGTTGGTTAACCAACAACATGCATTTATCCAACAACACATCTAACTATCACAAGGGATAATCTATATCATTAATGACATGTAACTAAACACATTCATTCCTTGGCATGAAGTATCATTTTAGTTCGACTTCCACATATAATACGCATTCTACATTCCACATTTAATTTGCATGCTTAATTGAAATCACATATATTGATCATCGTTAGTATAATAACATGGTAAAATTCCTATATTGTTCACACATATGCATGTTCAATTGTTCACCTAATAGTGGTCATAATCAATTCACCCATGTCCAACAAATTATAGCTAAATGAATGTTAAGATAAATGATATTTAGGTTTCTAATTACTAAAGGTAAAAGAATGGGGCATTGGAAATATCAACACTATTAGGAGGTTTTAATCACTATGGATGGGTATAAGGGCCCTCATCATGGAAAGCGAGGAAACCTGGGTCTTAGGCACTAAGAAAATATTTTAGGCATCAATGGCCAAGAAATATGCATACACTTCAAGCCACCACATATAAACTCTCCAATGGATATTTGGCCTTAGAATAGGGGTATGGGGGGGACTAGGAGTTTTTAAGGACTAGGTATGGGTCTCAATGCCCTATACATGGCCGAGCAAGGAAACTCGAGCCTTAAGTCTTAGAGGAAGTATCTAAGAATATAGAATAAATAAATATGCCTTGAAGTACAACACATGACCTCTTAAGGGTATCTGTGTACTAGGAATGGGTGTACAAGTGCCATTATTAGGTTTTTAACACTAAAAATGGGTCTTCATTTCCTTAGCATGACCAGGGAAGGAAACCCAATATTTAGGACCTAAAGGATGATTCTAGTGACCTTGGACCCAAAACAGTGCATTGAATTGCCAAACATGACCTACTCAATATATTGTTGACCTTTGAGTGGGAATATTGATGACCTTACAAGGATTTGAATAATAGGTATGGGCCTCAGGGTTCTTAACATTGTCTAGGGAGTAATCTTAAGCCTTAGGCCCCAAAAGAATATTTTGGGCATTGTGGACCAAGAAAAATACCTTGAACCACTACACAGAACCTTCCAAGGTTATCCTTGGCCTTTGACTATGGATATCAATGGAATTATGAAATTATTGAGCACTAGGTATGTGTCTTGGGGTCCTTGAGATTATTGGGGGAATCTAGGGCTCTAAATTATTCCTTAAGCTTCAATGTAGCATCTCCCAAGATTATCCTTGTCTTCCAATTAGGGATATGAGAAAAGTTAAGATATTATGAGCACTATGTATGGGCATAAAGTCCTTTGTAATGGTTGGTGACAAGGTTGAGGAATCTGCTTTACTCTTGGTAAAGCCCAAACTGGATAGAAAGTTGTCTATCTTACCATACCAAGTTCTAGGAGCTTGATTCAAGCCATACAAGGCTTTCTTCAACCTGCACACATATGACTTCCTGTCATGTGTCTCAAAACCAAGTGGCTGCTCCACATACACTTCCTCCTCGACTACACAATTCAAGAAAGTAGTCTTGACATCCATCTAGTGTATCTTCCATTTCATCACTACAGCCAGAGCGAGTACTGATCTGATGGAAGTGTACCTGGCTATAGGAGCAAAAGTTTCTTCATAGTCGATTCCTTCTTTCTGTGAGAAGCCACGAGCTACAAAATCTCGCTTTGTATTTTTCTATGCTGCCATCTGCAGCATGCTTAATCTTGTAGATCCATTTGAAAGTCACAACAGACTTCCCTTCAGGTCTTGGGACCACATCCCAAACATCATTCTTCATGATCGAATGGTACTCCTCGATCATGGCATTCTTCCCGAATCCTAGGAACTTCAATATCTTCAATATCTTCAATAGATAACTTTGTTTCCGAACAAATGTTGTAGTCCTTCTTTTGTAGGTGATGGTATATTATCTTTCCTACAAAACAAGTTAAATTGCATGATTAGAAACATCTCATAGTTTTCAGAACAAATTCTTACACATAAATAAATATCTCATACAGTCATGCAATTATTTTAGCCAATGCTTCAATACAACATTCATCCATATCCTGTAACTTTCTAGATGCCTTCCAATCTCTACCATAACATTGTTAAGAATTTGCACTACTCCCAACATGTCAGCAAAGAGGTTTCATTCTAAATAGGAAGCAATGGAATGTTGTACCGTGCCATAGGCCACTTACCCATTACATGCATATTAGTAGTATGTTGTTCATTAATGCAATTATTCTAATATGCCAAAACACACAACCTAATTCTAGGAACATCAGTATATACATCATTGAACAGTATTATTTAAACAATCAAATATGCAAGAAATGATAATTCAAATACTTATCTTTGTTTGTTTGTTGGGTTGAATCCCTCTCAGTCTTTGCTTCCTTTCTACAACTCCATTCTGATGTGGATTGTGAGAACTGGTCGGCTCCCTCTGAATATTTGCATCCTTGTAGAAACTACTGGAGTGTGCTCCCTCTTTATCTTTGCTTCCTAGATTACCTGTCCTTGAACTTATATCCATCCTCGATCACTATGCATGCTTACAAGTATCATTATTGTGAGATCCTTGAGATCTCATACATAATCATACATTTATTAGTATATTCCCAATACTATCAAAACACAATAATCTTAAGCATGTATAGTCATGATCATTTCAAACAGAAATAATAAGCATTAGTATTCAAGGACTCTTATGGTTAGTCATATCATAAATTAAAGTAAGAAACATAATAGGCCTAAACCCTTGATTACTCAAACCTATACTTTCATGACTCTTCTAGTTAGTCATATCATCAAATAAGGTAAGAAACATAATATGCATACACCCATGATTATTCAAACCTATGAATAATCATTATCAATCATGCCATGTATACTTATATAAGAGATCCTATCACAAGGTAGGATTCTAACTTTATATAGAAAAAAACATACCTGGATTAGTATGCTAGCTAGTTATGTCTAACATACCCACATGATGTCTTCTTGTTCTCTTCAATTACTTGTGCTAGTAACCTGCATATCTCATAAGTTAACCATTATAGAACCAAGTTATACATACCTCGTAAATAGATATTCTAAGTGATCCATGACAATGGATGAATCTTTGTCTTCATGTTACCATGATCATATGTTCTTGAACTAGAACACAATTTGTCTTTCTTGGTGTACCTTTCACGTTAGCGGACAACATAAACCTCATAAAACAACATAATGCATTAGTACAATTATAAGTGTCAACACCCTAATCAATGAATATCTTCTATCATGCATTCATAATTTTATTAAGGTGATACGACAAGTCTAAAAATGACCAAGATTGTGCTAACCATAATAATATGAAGACAAACATATCATAAAATTAATTATGAACAGAATTCGAAACATACCTGTATGAGTCATACCCATCGAGATTTCTTTGTAATCTTCTTGAGTAAGGCCTTAGCCTCATCTCCCTCTAAAACTGGAACTTCTTCACTTATGCAGGTGACCAATCCATTTTCTTCTAGGATTAACCCAATCCACTTGATTTGCAGAAACTGGATCTGGAGCTGGATTAGGGTTTGTTAGGGAAACCTTGAAAATTCAAACTTTGAATTTCAAACTTCTGAAAGGATAGAAATATGTTCCTTGATGAGCTAATCAACCTGGTATACTCAGAATTTGAAAACTGCAAATTTTCACCCCTCAAAATTGCCTTTGAAACTTCCAGATCTCCTAGACAGGATCTCGAACTAGGGTTTGATAAACCCCACCCTTCTTCCCAATCAAAAGGTTCAATCCAAAGCTCTAAACTTCGAATTTTTTTAGGAGCTTCCATTCGTGGTCACAGACTTCAAAAATTCCAACTTTTGCAGAAGCCTTAATTTTCCACTTTTCCGATCAAAGTCCCGAACTAGGGTTTGATCAAGCCCGGCCTTCTACCCAACCAAAAAATTTGATCTTGGTCTCTAAATTTCGATTTTGATGAGTATCATTCAGCCGTGGTCTCCAATTACAAAAATATGAACTTTCTCCGAAACCCTAATTCCCGGAGCCTTGAATGAAGGTGCTCAAAATCTAATTTTGTTTTGACATAAATATGCACCTGATTGTTTCTGGTGTAACCCCTAAATTATGAACCCACACAGTCTAAAACTTCTACCTGTGGTAGCATGACCTGTCATCTTTCCAATCCCATAGGTCTGACCTCAATTGGATTCTCTGAGAGAGAGTTATTCCAAGTGTCGCAACGTGACCTTTTTATGGGATAAAACAGGAGAGCGAACTTGTATGGAGTGCCACATGTCACTGGTTCACTTTCGGCCTCTGAACCTTTGGCCTGTGAAAGTATAGTCCGTTCCCTACTTGTCACTTTTTACGAAATTTCATTTGGATATTCCTAGCCCAAGTTATGACCTTTTTTTCTAAGTCACCTGTTTATGACTCAGATTTGGAAGAGGCAGAAACCCTAGATTGTATAGATCATAAAACACAAAGTAAAACGAATTAGAAGTTTTCCTTTGGACACAAGGTACATGGGGATCTGATATTCAACCAGTAAAAATTTTTAGATCCGAAAACTTTTCCAACATGGAGTTATAGCAAAAGTGCTACGATGATTGGTTTTTTCTATATCAAGCCCTAGCATCGCAGGTGCAACCAGTGTCATACATGCCATACCATGCCTTCTTTCAGGCTAGCTCTGATACCATGTTAGTTTTTCAGAATTTACTTCAATCTGATCTAGGATCTTAACTGAGAGAACAACATGTACATCATATATATAGCATATCAATCATGGACACAATAATGCAAGCACACAAAAGACACAAAGTTTACTTGGGGAAAACCATAAAGGTGAAAAACCCCAATAAATTCCTCAAAGATAGATAGAGTAATGATACAACCCAAGCATAAGAGATAGACATCTCCTAGCAACAACTTCTCCTCCTCCACAAGTGCGCCACTCTCCAAAGAGTGTGTGTGAGAATAGAATAATGAAATAGAGTGCCTCCCGCACTCTATTTATACTTGACTTGACTTGCCTAATAACCTTTACTAGGTCGGCCTCAACTTAACCACATAACACAATGCTGACTAGGCCGACACCCAATAGGGTGGTCTAATAACCCTTTGACCCACATGGTCGACCCCCAATAGAGTGGTCTAATAACCCTTTGATCCACATGACTTATACAAGGCCGACCCCAACAAGGTGGTCTAATAACCCATCAAGTATAAGTTACGACACTTACAATATAAATGATGACACTTCCGTATAGAGGAATAATAACATCTCTATAGGAATACAAACACTTCCGTATAGAGGAATAACACCATCTCTATAGGAGTACAATATACATATATGAAATACATTCCGAAGTTACATATACATCAACAGTTTGGATGCAATATTGATGATTAATATTGTTTACATTGACTTATTCTTTTGGATTTTGTAGGTTGTTAGGTGAATTTCTATTACCAACTTCAAATATTTTACCACACACATATCGAGAGATATATGTCATTATGAAAGCATTTGGAATGGGGTATCAAGCTATTGATGCATGTCCTAATGATCATATCATATACTATGGACAATATGCATTAGAAAATGAATGCCCACAATGTCAAACAGGTAGGTATCAAACCGATAAAGTGACAAAAAAGGTGCCTCAAAAAGTTCTTCATTATATTCCAATAATTCCACGTTTCCAGCGGTTGTTCAGGTGTCAAAGTATAGCATAGTTTATGGATTTCCATGCAAATAAAAGAAGTCACGACGATGTTCTTCGAATGCCTGCAGATGGCTCTACATTGAGGTACATCGATGAAAAGAACCTCATAATGTTAAACTTTCATTGGAAGCTGATGGTGTCAATCCATTTGGAGAGCCTTCTACCTACTCAGTATGGCCTGTTTTTGTTATAAACAATAGCCTTCCTCCTTGGATGTCGTTCAAGAGAGAGAACACAATGTTGGCAATGATTGTTCCAAGTATTTAATTAATATGTAATTTTTTACTTGAAAGTCTGATCACTAAATATTTCATTGATTTGTTTCGTGCATGATAATTATGTCTTTTATATATAACGACATATAGGCACTAAATATAATTAATCATGTATGTTGGACCAATTAGGAAAGTACCAGGTTAAATATATGAACGTATATATTGAGCCTCTTATCGATGAGTTGTTGAAGTTATGGGATGATGTCACTATGTATGACATCTCTAGACCAATAGGGCAAAGACGATTTCAATTCCAAGGAATACTTTCATTTACAATTCATGATGCTCCCGGGTTAACACATTTTTTTGGTATATTGTTACTTTCTTCTGTTCCTTAATATTTTATATATATGTTGAAAATATCATCCATTATTTTAAATTGCAATTCTAATTTGCTACACCAATTCATATATCTTTTAGGTCTTCAAACAAAGGGTAAATTTGCATGTTCAGTTTGTTTTCCCAGGATAAAATTTCATCTTTCAAGGAGTTTGGCAAGGAAGTGTTCGATGAGTATAGGCACTTTCTGCCTAAGAACCATAGTTATCGAACTACATACAAAGAAAAATTTAATGGTAAAGAAGAGAATGGAAAAATACCACGAAGAATGACACCTCACCTATGGAATTTGGAATATAATAGAAACCGTCAAGGTATGCCATTTTTTTTTACTGAATTATGTTCAAGTGGAGTTTGTTTATATGTTATTCTTTTAATTTTTTTAAATTCAACGAATCAAGTATTTTTTCTTTAGATAAATTGTTGATTTAATAAGTCTTTTTTCCTTTGAAAAGACTTATGGACGTGCTATTTTTTAATCTATGTTGAGTGACAAAAAAAAACTTTTCAATATTTTTCATGGATTTATACACAAAGGTTATAACCAAAACTCTTGAGCAAGGGAAACTTTTCATTTGTTTAATCATGGTTGCATTTGTTTGAATGTTTATATTTTCAATCTATAAGGTGTATTGGGTTTCTATCACATTTGGACATAGTAAGCCTTGTGATGGATTCCAATCACCTTAGAATATAAGGTTTGGAAGGCCACCTTTAGGGATTTCATCACATGTGTTTGAAACTTTTATGTTTGAACTTTATGTGATGTCACCATTGATTGGACTAAGAGATCATAGGATATCACCCCTTTAAAACTTCAAACACTTATAATATAGTATTGTTACATGGCCACATTTATATAAAATGGTTTTAAACATTTTTCTTATGCCTTCTAGTCACTTCTTGTTGAGATTTATCCAAACCATGCCTTCTATAGAGTTAAATTGATGAGACACTATATGATGAGAATTCAACTTGTTATGATTTTGTTTTTATCTATACAAGTTCTCTCCCATCTTCCTGTGAACTCATTGAATTTTCTCTACAACATTTATGGTTTTTTCCTATTCATTTCCATGGCTCATTAAATTATCTTTAGTAGTTTGGGAAAATGAAATTTCAAATGGTGTTCAAGCCAAAAATCCCAAAGATGTCTCAAATGGAGATTTTTTATTAGAGCTATAAATGACCTAATTATATTCATGCTTAATGCAGGGGAGATTCCCATCCCAATTCTAAGGAAGCATGGCGTTGAAACATCTCAAAGTTCTAGTTCCAAGAGATGATCTCAAATCACTTCCCATTATTATAAACAAAATAAAGGCAACATTTGAAATTGCCCATCCATATAAATTTCAATTTCTATGTTGAAATTCCTATTGTATAAAATTCGACTCGTCATTCAAAATATTGGAAATATCATAAATTATAATCATTCACTCACTCATGTCATCCACTCACTACTTAGCTTTGCAAGGTGATGAGTGATGACTGACGACTATGAGGTACTAGCCTCTTTAACTCTGCCATCTTGTACCACAAGCACAAGTTTGAATTCTGATTACAATTTGGCACTCTCCCTCCATTGTTGATCCAATCATGATAATTCCCACTCAAATTATTTAGAGGTGGAATTCTAGTTCATAGGGTTTGGGATATCTCAAGACTCCAACATTTCCTTTTGTCACTAAGCTTAGAAAAAACAACCAGACTAGAGAATTTGCTCTCAAGGATGTGGAATAATTCTACCAAAGTGAAAATCCTGCTATCTAGATTAGGAATTAAACCTCATTCATAAAACCTTCCCATCGTATAGAGTTTCAAATGAGTGTTTCGTGGTCATCCATGCTACAACCACTCCATTAAGATTTGCGATCTTTCTTTTCTTTGCTTGGGTGACATGCCATTTGACTACCACCTCGAATGCATGTGATTACGCGTTGACTTCATTAATGCCTTTAAAAATAGGTTCATGGGAGAATTGTTATGGGGTCTTAATTTATGCATTGATATAGAGAGGTGGCACTAGGCACAGAATATGGAGAAACAATGAGTTAGGAAAAACATTTGGACCAAAGAACACAATGGTTATTAATAAAATTTAAAACAACAAAAATTAATATATATTATACAACTTATTAATATATATATAATTTAATTAATATATATTATACAAATTATTAATACAATTTATTAATATATATTATAATTTTTTAAACAACAAAAAAAACACAACTAAAAAACATACCTGTCGCATGAGCTTGTCCAAAACACTCTGTTACTCTGTTGGGTTTGACGACACCCCCCTGCATGCAACCGGCTCTTGGGCCGTGTCCTCCTTGACTATGCATGTTCCACTAGGATTTTGGTGGCACATGATCTGGCCGTGTCCTCATTGCACTCTGATACGAGTTTGGAATGTGCATGTTCCACCTGGTTTTTGGTTGCACCCGCTCCAGCATTGTCCTCATTTCGATTTGCTACAAGCGCTATTGAAGTAGGTTTTTGGGTGGCACCCGCTCCAAACGTGTCTGCATATCCCTGCATACCCTCAATGGCAACCGTAAGTTGAAACCCTCCTCTATTGAGTCAAATCTATGCATTTTTGGGTGAGAATTAGGTGGTTTTGATATCATTTTCTAATTAGTTGCTTTTGATTTTATTTCTAATCTCTGGATATTCATTTTGTTTTCTAAATTATTCAAGGTCGACTTGTCCAAGTCAAATTCATCATTTTAATTATTGTTTTATTTCCACAAATTCATCATTTTAAGCATTCTTGGAGCGGAGCCGCTCTCCTGAGGTACGAGGGGGAGGATTTTATTAATAAAAATCATATTTTAGAATGTGCCTAGTCCTCGCCTTCCAGACCACCCATAACACATGGAGTTGAGGTCAGAGGGTAAGGAAGGATAAGTGATGGCTGAGTATGAAAATGTCTAGTTGAATTTGCTCCCGGTCATTGGAAACACATTATGTCATGGGTTATCGTTTTTCAGGTTAATTAGCCCCCACCTCACTCACATGACTGGGCTTCGGTCCCCTCCTATTGGCCTCTCCAGAAGCCCGTAGCTATGGTTTTTGTGATGCTCGTGGCTGGATTCATTGGTATGCTCATAGAGTCTTTGGAACCATCACCAATTAGGGCATTAGGAGACAATCATTTTCCCATTTGGGTTCGAACATATATGAAAAAGGTACGAATACACTTATCTATGAAAACATTATTCATAATGCTGGTAAGGAATCCATTTAATCTTTAAATTTGGGAGGGGATATGTCCATGAACCAATTGGTTTTACTCATGAACATATATATTTGGATTGTCTGTAGTTATCAAGTCAGGAAGAGACAATTGATAAAAAAAATCAGTGCCTTCTAGTGTCACAATTTCCTTTAGACGTTTATGGCCATGAGAAATTTCCCGATGTTAAGGGAGATAGCTTGTCCATTGCTTAGACATTGCCTTCATTTGAGAGGGAAGAAAAGGTCATCTCCCCTCCCAAGAATTCAAATTACCTTCTTAGATCTAAAAAAGACTCACGAGTTGAGTATGTGGAAGTAGTTGGCATTTTACATTTGGATAAAGGTGAATCAATGATTGTATGCGAGAAATCACATGTTTCTTTAGCAAAATCATAATCAAAAAAGGAACTGAGAGAAGGTGAATAGAGCACCATTAGCAGGGTCCTTATAGTGGGGAAATTCAAGACATTCAGTTTCAAAATGATTGTGCTCTATCTAAATGTTTGCAAGGTAGGGTTGGGTTGCTGAAGCATTTATCATGCAACAATTATCCAAAGCCTTTTGGGGCTACCTTGCAACCTAAATCAAGCCCCATCTTTCTTATATTTAATAGAAGTAATGGCATTAGTACAACGTGACCGAAATCAGACAGCTTAAATTGGTTAGGCTGAAAAGCAGTCCATTCCCTAAAAAACAAATTGAACTGGGATGGGTTCTTTCTTGAGCCAAATGGTTTTAATCTAAACTAATTCATTCGAAACCAATCCAACTTCTGGCCCACCAAAATGCATTTAAAAAAAACATAAGGTAACCCCCCACCTTCCTAAACCCTAGTCCAACATTATATAATCCACCACTGCCCCCACTATTTTGTTTCATTTTTTTATAAATTTGATGTCCTATTGGGGAGAAGTGTTGCACCAATGCATTAATGTCCCTCATCTCACATGTATTAATAGGCTTTGTGGGAAATTCAAAGGATTAGGTTGATGGAATTCTGAAAGACTTGGCATTGATTTGAAAGAATCCATTGCCAGGTATAAATAGGATTTGTGGGCAATTCAAAAAGATTAGGTTGATGGAAATTCGAAAGACTTGGCATTGGTTTGACAATCAATGATATTTTTTATTAATGTTGTCATCAATGACAAACTTATTCATCATGAGACTATGAACATGGACTTCATTTCTTCATTGTATGCATGGTGTTTTTGAATTTTCAAAATTGACTTATTGCACATTTTATTTTTAGCTATCATTGTAGTCATGGTTTGGTTGTTTCCAATAGTTATATCTCTTGTTGATTTCACTTAAGTTAAGGCTTAATTGTCAAGTATTTTAACATTAGTCTTAAAGACAAAAAGGAAAATTTATTGCTGATGGAGTTGTTCTAATGCATGATTGTCTATGGTTTTTGCTCGATAGAGCACATCACCATGGTGGGATTGTTTCTGATGGTATATTATTAGTGATATAGTATTTAGAGGATGTTCATTGTCTTCTTGTGTGGCATCATCATCTCTTATTTGAATGCTTGCATCAAGCACATGTGGTGTATAAGGGTTGTTTGAGGTTCTTACATAACATTCCCCACACATTTGATTGCAACTAACACATTGCTCCCGAATGTTGTTATTTAATTATTTGTCCTAATGGTGTCAATGACCTCTATGATTTTGACTATTAGGTGCTGAGGTGGCATCCTTCAATTGTTTGCTTGCTTGGGAGACTAGAGTACTCCCCTTATTTGGCATATTGTGTAGTTATTTGGAGGCATAGAAACCTTAATAACAGTCTATTAAAAATGTCATTGATACCTTTAGGATAAATAATTTTAATTTTAATTAAAGTAATGTCATTGATTATTTTAATTTTAATATACAAAAAAGTCAAGGAGCAAAATATTTCTAAGAAACTCAACAAAAGTAAAGTATTGAAGTATAATTTTTTTGGGAAGACTTCATTGTTGAAGGGTAAAATTTTAAACAAAATGAAAACACAAATACCTTGCTCAATGTTTTCGATGATAATAAGTGGATGATATTAGGTTTTCAAATTGAAGGGTTGTCTTTCTTTTGGAAATGTGGATGAAAAATCCAGTCGCCGACGCCCTCGAAGATGACGAGATTTATCTTGGTAAGTGATCTTTACTTGCTTTTTCTCAAGCGTCTGTATCATAGTTAGTGAGATTCCCAACATCGAGATCTTCTCTGTTACATTTACATATACAAATATAATTTAATTATAAGGATATATATTATCATAATTTTTTTAAGTTTATTTATTTATTTTTGGTGCTATTTAAACATATAAATGTTTAGGATTTCATTACGAAACTTTGCACCATAAACACAATATATTCGCAAATATTTATTTTGTAAAATATTTTAATATAATGATTTATTTTTTATATTTTTTGAAACAAAGAGATTATATTTAAATAATTGTGGATTTTTTAACACCGGTCATGGGTTTTAAGACCCTAGGCACTATTAAGGGTGAAAACCTCTACATTAGGCTTTAAAAGAAGTTTCTATGCATCCAAGGCCAATAATGACTCCTTAAAAAAACACACATGACCTCCTAACAATATTCTTAGCCTTCATGTGTGTGGATATAGACACCATTAGGAGGTTTTGATCACAGTCTATGGGCCGTTGAGATGATCAAATGAGGAAACCTGAACCTTAGGCACTATAGGAAGCTTCTAGAAATACAAGGCTAAGAATGATTTGTTGAACAACCACACATGACCTCTTGAAGGAATCCTTGGTCTTAAAATAGTGACATGGAGATAGGTATGAGGTTTTTAGCACTATGCATGGATCTCGGGGCCCATACATAGTTGAGGGATAAAACTTGAGCCATGGAACCTAAAGGATAAAGGAAGCGTTTATCCATCAAGATCATGAAAGATGGCTTGAACCATGACACATGACCTCTTGAGGTTATCCTAGCCTATGAGTGGGGATACAAGAAATATTGGGAGGTTTCAAGAAGTAAACATGGGTCTCAAGGACCTCAACATGGTCATGGGAGGGAACCCAAGTTGTAGGCTATGAAGGAATATTCTAGTTATCCAAGACGCAAAATGATACCTCGAACAACCACACAACTTTCTAAGGGTATCCTGCACCTACAAGTAGGGATATCAATGAAATTATGATTATTTGAGTACTATGTATGGATATTGAGGTCATTGACATGGTTAACGGAGGAAACTTTCCCTTAGGACCTAAAAATATTCTACGAACCAAGGGCTAAGCATGACACTTTGAACCACCGCACATGACCTTCCAATGATATCATTGGCTTGTTAGTGAGGTATTGGTGACACTAGATATATTTTAGCAGTAGGTCTTAGTCTTAGGGCCTTTGATATGGTTGAGGGAGGAATCCTAAGACTTAGGTCATAAATGAAACTTCTAGGAATATAAGGTGAAGAACGTTGACTCAAACTACTAGATATGGTATCCTAAGCGAATTATGGTCTTACGATTGGGGAGATATGTATCATTAGAATATTTTTAGCACTAGTTAAGGGGCTCGAGGCCTTTGACATGGTCATGATAGGAAACATGGGGATTGGAACGTAAAGTACCTTTAGAGAACAAATGGATATGAAAAACACTTCCAACCACCACACAAAACCTCTTAATGTTATTCCTACCTATGAGTAAGGAGATGGATGCCATCAGTATATTTTGGATACTTGGTATGATTTTCTAGGCCATAGACATGGTTGAAGAAGGAAATCTAGGTGTATTACACCATAAGGAGAGATTCCAAAATACAAATAAAAAAACAACACCTTTATCCACAACACTCGACCTATTGAGTATATCCTTCCCCTTCGAGTGTGGATATTGGTTATATTAGGAATTTTTTAGTATTAGGTATGGGTCTTGGGTTTTTATACCTAGTTGGACGAGAAAAACTAGTTCTTAGTCCCTAAATTAAGATTATAGGCATCAAGGCCCAAGGTGGGCCTAAGAGCATGCCTCAAACCGAAAACATGACCTCCTAAGTGGATATTTATCCTCCAAGTAGGACCATGTGCACCGTTACAATTATTTAGCACAAGTTATGGGTTTAGGGGTCTTCAATATGGTGGAGGGAGGAAACTTATGATTTACACCCTAAAGAAATATTGTGTACATAAAGAGCCAAAATGGATGCTTTGAACTAATACACATGAACTCCAAAGTCTATCCTCTACCTCTTAGTCATGATATTGACACCATTAGAGTTTTTGGAGAAATAGGTCTTGGTTTAAAGGCCTAAACCAAGGTCAACTAATGAAAATTTGAATTAGTACTTAAAAAACAACTCCTAGGTCTCAAATTCCATAAAAAAGGCCTCGAACAACCACACATGACATTTATGTGGCATATTTTTTCTTTGAGTGTTGATACGGATACCATTTCAAGGTTTTTAGCACTAAGGATAGGTCATGCAACACTAAGCATGGTCGAGGGGGGAAAATCAAACCTCAAGACCAAAAATAACTTCTTAAACATCCAACTCCAATAACAACATCTCAAAACCTACACCTAACCTCTTGATAGTATCATCTTCCTTGAAGTCGCAATATGGGCACCATTATAAGTTTTAAAGCACTAGTTATGAGTCTTAGTCCCTTGATCCAAGTTGTGATATGGGAACCATTATAGATTTTTGAGCACTAGGTATAAGTCTCAATCCATTAACCATGGACAAGGGAGAAAACTCAAGCCTTGGATCCTAAAGGTAGTGTTAGTCCTAGAGACGAATCAGGTTGAAATGACTCACGCTCGGGCATGATAGAAGCTCATTTATTTAAAGATACCAAAGCTATATCTTCATACGATATGTGTGAACTATTATTTTGCAAAAAATTTAACTGGATTAGGTCATACACATCATTTAACAGATGAAAGGAATTTCTTGTAGAGGATATTCACAGCCAGCTTCAGAACATGAGGATAAATGGAGCTGAGTTTAACAGATGGAAGTCTAGATGTATTCAAGAAGTGATTGATAATGAAACATTTCTTGAATCTAGGGATGTTTGGAAAAGCTTCTACACAAATAATTTTAGCAATTCATATGTTAGGAACCCATGTCCTTACTTTGTTAGTATATTTTTGTTGGACGCATATGCTTTGTAAGTCGTCCTGTAGTATTTGTTGATCCATAGTTTATATTAGCCCATAGTATTGACCCATAGTATTGGACGCATATGCTTTGTAAGTCGTCCCATAGTATTATATGTCCCATGGTTTTGACTCATAGTATTGGCGCCTAGACTTGGCCCATGGTTTGTATTGACACATAGTATTAACCCATGGTATTGGTGACTAGACTTAGTATATAAGTGTGTGTTGAGGCCTATGAAGGCACCGTGAAGTTAATTATATTGAGATTTCTCAAAGGAGGTTGCCCCCTCGAAGTGGCCCATGATCAATATAAAAGTGATTCTGAGTTCTATTATTTCTGATATCTCATGTATTTGCATTAATTAATTATTGCAGGTTCATCACATCTGGTATCAGAGCCTCCACCCAGGTTCAAGTCACAGAGCAGGTGGCAACGTCGGCATTGCAGTGTTCGTCTAGGGCTCGTACGGCGCAAAGGGGACACCACTGTATGAGCGCACATCCAGCCCATATTCTGGACTGTGAAGCGTGGTGGGATGTTAAGATCCAAGTGGGTGGCCTTCATTAACATCTCGAGGTTTTGGTGTAATGGTTCGTATCATTTGGTATCAAAGCACTTTCTTGGGCTCGTTGGGTGTAATTTCTGCCAAATTTACACCAAAACCTCGAGATGTTAGTGAAGGCCTCCCACTAGGATCTTAACATCCCACCATGCTCCACAATCCAGACTCTGGTCTGGATGTGGGCCCGTACGGTGGTGTCCCCTTTGCGTCGTACGAGCCTCGGACGAACACTGCAACGCCGACGTTCCCACCCGTGAGGTAAGCCAAGAGCTGTCGTTTGTGGAAAAGCAATTATCAGTTTTACCTGAGACATGGAGTGAGGGGTACTGTCCCAATAAGAAAGTCATCAGGTAGCATTGGTGGCCAAGTGAATCCCTTGAACTGATAGGAAGCCACACATACCTGGGGTCCATATCTATTTTCAGTTAAACTGTTGCCGATCACTTCCGCTCCAGATCCAGCCGTTTCAAATCTATTCTGAAATTCATTCCAGATCCAGTCGTCATTTCAAATCCAGCCATTTTCAATCATTTCCACGCTGTTGCAGATCCCTTCCATGCCGCTATTGTCGATCCATTTCTGGAAAAAAAATTAAAAATAAAATAAAAATAAAAAATTACTGGTTATGGTTGTCACTCGCAAAGGAGCAAACATCATGGAGGAAGCACTTGCAACCATCCAAACCAAACTCCAAGATCTTGATGAAAATTTTCTCAGCCTCCATCTTCTGCATTCAGCCATGAACAATAACTGACAACCATAATCTTTTGCAGCCACCGGGTTCTCTTCTTCCAGCAATTTTCGTGGGTCGAAGCTTGATTTTCCTCGCTTCAATGGTACTGATCCGACTCAATGGATATACCGAGCAGAACAATATTTTAGTCTGCATAATACTTTTGATGTTCAGAAAGTTCCACTTGCATCCTTTCATTTGGAATAGGAAGCCCTTCAATGGTACCATTGGTACATCAAAGCTCATCCCGAGCCAAACTGGACAGATTTTTGCCAGCTCCTTTTGCCACAATTTGGTCCTAGTGCTTTTGACGACTTCACAGGAGCACTCACTAAACTTCATCAAACTGGAACAGTGAGAGAGTATCAGACGAAATTTGAGAAACTAGCCAATCACATAGAAGGATTGTCTGATGAATTCTACAAGAGTTGTTTTATCAGTGGTCTCAAGGATGAAATCTGCTCAAAGGTCAAAATGTTCTGTCCCAACACAATGATGGAAGTCCTAGGGTTGGCTAAGTTGGCCGAGGAAAAGATCGCAGCTCAACAACGCTCCAAACCCACCTTTGTTCCCTTCGGAAATATGGGTTCCCAACGACCTCCCATCACGCCTGTTCCTCGACCAACTCCTATCAAGCATTTGTCTGAAACAAAGATGCAAGCACGCTGAGAAAAAGGGCTTTGTTATAATTGTGATGAGAAATTCACTCGAGGACATAGATGTGTTCCACAAAATCTCTATCTCTTGGATTTGGATTCTCTGCCTGCCTCAGAACTTGATGAAGAAGCTCCAGATACAATAGATGATCAGGTCGACATTCAACACCCGCCTGTTGACACCCCATCTCAGGACGACCCACCCAAGATCTCTCTCCATGCTGTAACCGGCATCATTGCCCCACAAACAATGCGAGTCAGGGGATACTTCAAGAATCTCCCTCTTACCATACTCATTGATTCTGGTAGCACTCATAACTTCATTGACCCTCGGATTGCCAAATAGGCTGATTGTTTTGTCCATCCTTGTTCCAACTTTGAAGTCATGGTTGCCAATGGGGGCACCTTACCTTGTAAGGGGAAGTGTCACAATGTGCATATCTATATGGAAGATTATAAACTGTGCTCTGACATGTTTTCCTTATCCTTAGGCGGATGTGATGTGGTTTGGGGCGTTCAATGCTTACACACACTTGGCCCCATCTTATGGGATTTTTCAGAACTTTGGATGCAGTTTTCAGTAAATGGGGCACAACACAAATTAATGGGCTTACAACCAGGGTCTCTCTACATCATCATCTCACATCGCCTGTAAAAACTCCTTAAGAAGAATTCACATGGTATCATTGCTCAACTCCATTCCCTTCAGATGCACCCATCAACGGTCTCCACTACTTCCTTGGATAGATATGCAGGTGTCTTTGCTGAACCAATGAGATTTCCGCCTTCAAGAGACCTTTCTAGTAAGAATTTAGCCGCATCTACCTATCAGCAGGAAATGATGACTATTTTGCATACAGTACAGAAGTGGCAGCCATCCCTATTGGGGAATTATTTCTGCATCAAGACTAATCTTCAGAGTATGGAAACTTTCCTGGAACAATGGGTCTCCTCCCCAACACACCTAAAATGGGTTATCCAACTCATGGGTTATGACTATGCGACCACTTACCCAAAGGGTAAGGACAATATGGTGGAAGATGCTCCTGCTCGCACATTTGATGACCTAGTTTCTCTTATAGCTATTTCTCTGCTTGTTCCAAATTGGTTTCAATCTGTTCAACGGGGCTATCTCTTATATGAACTCCATGCTTCTTCATCAGTAGGGCACTCTGGGTTCCTCAAAACATATGACCAGGAACAATGTAACTTATTTTGGCAGGGACTCAAAAGGAAAATTCAATGGATGGTGGTTGATTGTGATACTTTCCAAGTCAACAAGGGTGAAACGACCCTCCTTTCGGGACTGCTCGAACCCTTGCCCATCCCTCTATAGATTTGGACAACTATTTCTATGGATTTCCTAGAAGCGATCCAGTGTTATAGTACCACATCTCAAAGGACACCATATGAAGCAGTCTCTGGACAGGTACCACTAGTTCTTCTTCCATACACCTTCAGCAGCTCCCTAGTTCAGGCAATTGACTCAATTCTTCGAAACCATGATCAGCTTCTTCTCATTCTGCAGGACAATTTTCACATGGAAAGAATTCGACTAAAACAACAAGCCGATCAACACCATTCTGAGCGCACTTTTCACATCGTTGATATGGTTCTTCTTCGTCTACAGCGTTCCATGCAACCCTCCCTGAAACTCCAAAGGCGCCAGTGGCTCGGAATGCAACCCGAGGATGCTACAGGGGACCCACTCCTTCAGATTCTACATCTAAAGCTTTGAGGACAAAGCTTTTTCTAAGGGAGAGGGGATGTTAGGAACCCATGTCTTTACTTTGTTAGTATATTGTTGTTGGACGCATATGCTTTGTAAGTCATCCCGTAGTATTTGTTGATCCATAGTTTATATTAGCCCATAGTATTGACCCATAGTATTGGACGCATATGCTTTGTAAGCCGTCCCATAGTATTATATGTCCCATGGTTTTGACTCATAGTATTGGCGCCAAGACTTAGCCCATGGTTTGTATTGACACATAGTATTGACCCATGGTATTGGTGCCTATACTTAGTATATAAGTGTGTGTTGAGGCCTATGAAGGCACCGTGAAGTTAATTGTATTGAGCTTGCTCAAAGGAGGTTGCCCCCTCGAAGTGGCCCGTGATCAATATAAAAGTGATTCTGAGTTCTATTATTTCTGATATCTCGTGTATTTGCATTAATTAATTATTGCAGGTTCATCGCATCATACACATTTGAAAAGTAAACATAGGGAATGAAAGTAAAAGACAATTAGATTTGAAATACATAATACAAGTAGGAAATTCCTGACAACCTTGCATCATACATGAAAATATTTAAAAGATATTACAAAGGAATACAATGATGAATCTATGACATATATTTCAACTCTAAAACATTATGAACATCGATGATCTTGCAATGGAACTAAACAATTGCATCTACTTTCTATTAATCATGTGAATCTACTCAAAGAGGAAGAACATCTCTCTGAAATATGACTATGCCTTTAATCTCTTACAAAACAAGCTTACATGGCTAAACTCCTCTCAACTCTACAAAAATTAGAGAGAGAACCTCTCCACTAAAATTTCCATCCCTTTACAATGGATTACAATCTTCCTTATATAGAGTTTGTATGTGACCCAATTTGATTTCTCCAATTCTAACAGAAAAGTAAAAATGAAAGTCAATTTACTTTTTTACAAAAGATATTTTTACAAATTTTCTTCTCCAGCATATAACGCTAGGCTTAACATTTAATTTCTTTTGCTAGCAGTCTTCTTCTTTCCCCTCATGTAGACATGTGGTTGTCTAGAGGGATGTTCTATTGGTCCCATTGGAGGGATTCCAACTTGGTTCATTTGATGCATCATTTCAATTTTGAATGGAGCTGCATGTGGCATAAATGAAATAGGAGGTGGTTGGTTTGCAAATGTACTCGGCCCTGAGCTACTGAAGATGTTATTGATTGATCACACTGTACCCTTGAATATTGACTGGATGATCGTCCCTGTGGTTGAGTAGCTTCTGATCTAGGTGGCAAGACTTGTTTATGATATTGGAGAACCATTTTCCATTCCTTTCCTAAAGGATTTATGTGATTTATCAGAGACTCTAAAGAAATCTCAGCATTGTTTTGTTTTTCATATGAGATGGGCCCCAATTTTAGGGAAATGTTCTTCAGACCCACCCAGATTTAAAAGAAACCTTTTATTTTGTGAATTTCCTGATGTCTCTCTATTTCTCCTTCCAGTGGATCTAGAGGAAATTCATCTTTCTTTTGTTGGAGATGCTCTCAGTAAGTTTCTTTGGGATAAGCATCATCATTACCATCCCATGGGGAAGGCATCCCCAATTTTAACACTTCTTTGAATAGATATTTAAAGGCTACTATTTCATCATTTAATTGTTTAGCATTATCCTTCATTCTTAGAACATAAGTTTTCTTCATAATCATTGACATGACAATTTTGATGATTTGAGTTCTATTGTCTATGCCCTTTTCAGCTAACTGCTTCTTGGTTCTGCTGTTAAGATAAGCTATGACTTTTGTAGCCTGCTTTGGCACATCCCCCATCTGTTTTTCAACTGATTTTATCTCTAGAATAACATCAGTGGCCATGTCCAACTCATCTTGGATGACCACAAAATAGTCCCACTTATTCATACACCATTCTTTAATTTTATCCCAAACAACTTGGGTAATTATTCTTAGCAACTGTTCTCCCTGAACCTTCATTTGGAGAGAATTTATTTGGATTTTGGGGTATCCTACTTCTCCCTCCAAATTTGAGATATTATCTTCTTTTTTATTGACTTCACTTTCTAATTCAAGTACCCTATTATCCTTGTTTTCTAGCTCTTTTCTAGCTTCATCCAGGCTGGTATTTAGGTCATTGTCTTCCTCAATGGGTTGAGGAATTGACCTCAAATTAGCATGGTCCTCTTCCATTGCAACCAAATCAATAATATTTGGGAGATCAACCTGTGGTTCACCTATCATCTGTGCTGCTTTAGGATGACTTCCAGCTGCCTTAGCTATGGGATGAATTTCCATTGTAACTACTGAGGTTTGCATTGTTGGTTGACTTACTGCCTGAATTATATGAATTGAAGTATTATTATTCCCTTCAGTAGATATTTTGGTGTATATTATCTTCAAACTTGCAACCTGCCAATGCAAATCATCAATCTTCTCTCTCCTTTCTTCAGACAACTATTGGAATTCTATCATTCTGGCATATATTTTTTCTTTCTCCTCCTGGACTTGTTTCAATTCTTCAGATTGCACTGGTTCAGTTGTGGGAATCTTCAGTATTTTCCTCAAGGTAGATATTTCATTGTATTTTTTAGCTATAAGTGACTTGATTTGAGATCCATCATAGGTATTTGCTGCCAATGCTACCAATTTTGATTCCAAAGAATTAATAGTAACCCATTTGGCTCTTGTGGTCCATTTTTCAATTTTATACAATTTCTCAAAATTTTCAAGAGTTGTCCTGAGCTTCCCTTCTTCTTTCTTAGATTTAACAATCTTTGTACACATCATGTCACTTGTTTGTTTGTAGAAATCCATTTTTTCCATCTTGCTGAACTCTTTGAAATTTACTATGTGCTCCTCTGCCCTCCAGTCACTGAGCTCACTGGCTTGGCCACCTTGGGTTCTAAAACAGAAAACTTTAAGGCATCTTGTTGATGATCCACCATAGCTATCAGCCTTTTCCCTATGGTTGGGAGGTCTTGTATTAACTACTTCACCATTTCTACCTCCCTTTCTCTGATGTTCCTATATCTAGTTTGTAGATATGTTCTCACTAGGACTGGTTTTGCAAATGAGGAACCTTGTATCTTATGGGGAATAGTGAAATATATACAAGGGTAACTTGCATATTGAATTGGAGGATTTATTGGGAGGTATAGTTTCTTTTTCAACTCAGTAATCTCACTAGGTATATCCATTGATTCTGACCCAACTTCTACTAAATACTGTTCATCTTCTTCTATTGTTATTTTGACCCTTTTAGGATCTGGGCCATGTTGGTCTTGATCAATGTCCATATCCCGAGCTTCCTCAGTTGTCCTCTTCTTTGCAATTGACTGTTGTTGGTATTCTTCTTCTTCAAATCTTTTCATGGCTTCTTGGACCTCCTCCCAAGTCTCCTTGTTTTCTATTCTTTCCCATAGAGGCTTGGGTGTGCATACATATGCAGAATTCTTGTTCTCTACCCTTTGCTTAGATATCACTTGGCGAGGGTCATATGTATCTTTCTCTGCCTTTGGAAGATTTAGTTGACTAAGATATTCTTCTATATACTGGGGGGAATTTAGTCCTCTTATAATAATAGGTCCTACCTCTTGTGCAAAGAGGAATGACTTATGTTGTCTAAAATGCTTGAGGTGTAACTCATATGAGGCCATATTTTACCTTACAAAATCAATGGAAAATATCCCGGTTATAAGAAAAGTAGGTAACTTGTAGGGATCCCCTTCAAAACCATACACATTGATAATAGTTTGATCTTCAAATAAAAACCAGTCTCCAACCTGAATATCTGAGGTAAGCTACAGGTGTTTCTTAATATCAGGTAAAATCCTAGGAGGAGAACTACCGTGTATAAAATTCTAAGCCACGCTCATCACTTTATCTGTGAATTCATAAAATTTTGAGTTGTCTTCTTTCCTTAAAACCAGGTCAGTGTACTCATAAACTGGTCTCTACATACCTTGATCATTTGTAGCTTCTAGGTCTAGATGCTTGAAATTTTAAAAGTTTTGATGGAAGAAAAGTAAAAACAGGTATGAAGGGAATCTAAAATACTCAATTGCACAAAACTCTTCAACCTGTTCATGGATTTTGTCAGCTAGGTATGTGCAGAGGTCAAAATGTGGTGGGTTTATACCATGTTTTGTGGTCAAATTCAGCAAGACTCCCATAATAACTTCATGAATAGTTGATCATCTTCTAGGATGGAAATGGTACAAATGATTGATATGGATTTTCTGGAATCTTCGGAGAAGATAACTATAGAATAGGGTGGTGGTATGGTTGGTATAGCCATTACAGGTTCTAAGTTCTTGGATAAGAAATGGTGGTTTTTAAAAGGACTAAGCCCATTAAATGTAGTAGCTAGGTATTTTTCATTGAAATTGGAAGAGGATAATGAATCCGTTATGCAAAACATGTTCTCAGAGCTTCTAGGGTGGTGAAAAATAGGCTTCTGGATGAATTAACAGACATGACTACCCTGGTCATGGGGGAGTAGTGTTTTGAGCACCAGGTGATGAATTCACACAATAGATATAGGGAAAATTGAGTGGCCATAATTCAAGCTCCAGAGGTTAAGTCTGTCTTGGTCATTTAAAGCAAGCTCTTTGGTTTCTCTAAGGGTATTAATCAAGTTTGAATTGTATATAATGGTGTCAAAGATGTCATCCTCATGCTCATATACATGTTCCTCTCCTAAGAAGAGGGGGTTTGGAAGAGTGAACTTGGGCTTGGGTGCCATTGCTTTCAATGGTTCATAGTGTTAGGGTGAAACATGTGGTAAATTCCAGCTAAATTAGGGATTTCTGCAAACTAGGGCTCAAGTAAACTGATAAAAAAGACCAGGATTATAGTAACATAAATGATCATAAGTTGCAGATGAATACCTGTTTAACACTTGGAGGATGACTCGGATTGATGGATGCTGAATTGGATTGGTATGGCGCATGCAATATCAACCTGGTACACTGGTTATCGAGGGAGCTGGCTTCTTGGAGGTAAAAGTAATAATATAATGGAACTAGGTTAAAAAACTTTTACTCTGTGAGAAATGGTGCATATTACACGTCGGAGGTTGGGGTGGAGAGTAAAACAAGTAAGCGGAACCCATACAATGGGTGGCAGGCGTGTATTGGATGAATGAACTAGAGGAGTGACGGGACACCTTAGACAAATGGCAGGAAGATTTGATTACAGAATGGCAGGTCATCGATACATGCTAAACTGTAACACATTGAACTTAAAGGTTGTGAGGATACCACTCTAGTTTCGTAGAGTGGTAACACATCGATGTTAAGCAATTTAGAGAAACTACCTTTAGAGAGGTGTGGCCAGTAACTACGGGGCACTTGTCTTGGGCAGTTTCAAGTACAATGCATGTTCGAGCCCCTTTTCTAATGGGTGCAACTTATCAATGCGCGATCAATCTAAGCCATTGATCTTGATCAACGGGTGGGGAACCTGCATGTGCACTACTCCCAATTAAATTCCTTGCTTTTCATGGGCGCACTTGATCTTTGGGTTGTCAATCTTGCTCTGAATCCAATGGCTGAACTCCCTTCTAATTTATCTCTTCAACTATTGTCCCTTGGTCCTTATTGTAGGTTCTATTAGCACTATGTCGGTCTTTTTCTAGGGTCTTTTAATCTTTCAATGTTGAAATCTCCAAAGACCTTACGTGTTCGTGCATTTCATGAATGATTTTCTTTTCAAGAAAATATCGAGTACTAACAGGTACCTTTTAAGGATTAAGGGACATAACCAATATTATGACCCAAAGGGGGCATATATGTGGTTAAATGTATATGATATGACCCCAACAAGGGCATTTATGGGGTTAAATGCATATGATATGAGCCCAAGGGGGCCATACCTGGGGTTAAATGTATATGTAATTGTGGTCTCCCTAATTAAGGGCCCACATCTGCAATGAGTGAATAGCTATATATTGGTCATGTAGTTATTGTTTAGAGGAACTTGTGAAATGAAAATATGAATGTATTGGGGTATTTGGAGGAGGTTCTCTTATTATTTAAGGATCTTTTATATAACTCATCTCTCTTATCTATCTTGGATTTGTGCTCCACATTAGGATAATGTTGGAATCATGAGGTCTACAACACCAAGTATAATGAGATTGGGGTCTTCAACATGGTTAAGGGAAGAAACCTAGGCCTTAGTCCCTAAAGGTAGCTTTTAGGTATTTGGATTTAAAAACGACACCTTAAAATGCCAAAAAATTACCTCTAGAGAGCATGTGTTACCTCGAAGTAGGGATATGGGTTTCACTAGCATTTTTTAGCACTATATATGGGTATTAGGGATGGATATGGTCGACAGAGGAAACTTGGGCCTCGATCCTTAAAGGAATATTCTAGGCATCTAGGCCCAATAACGATTCCTTGAATAAAAACACATGCCTCCTATGATTAGGGATTTCAATTCCATTAGGTGGTCTTGAGTAGTAGTTATGTGTCGCAAGGCCTTAAAAATGAACCAAGGAGGAATCCTATGCCTTAAATCCCAAAGGAATCTTTGAGGAATCTAGGGCCATCCAAAATGACTTGAAGCACCAAATATTACCTCTCAAGGCTATCCTTAGCATCCAAGAAATGATGTTAACACCTTTACGATGTTTTCAACATTATGTATGGGTCTCGAGGCCATGATATTGTCAAGGTAGGAAACCCAAGCCTTAAGCCATAAAGGAAGATTCTGAACATATGGGGCTAAACATAATGCATCAAACCACCACACTTGACCTCTCAAGGGTATTTTTTTCCTATGTGTGGAGATATTGAAGATAACAATGGGTATGGGTCTCAAGGCCCTATATAAGGTTTGGGGAGGAAACTTGTGACTTAGACCCTAAATTAAGACTCTAAGCATACAAGGCCAAAAATAACACCTAGAAGCATTACACATGACCTCTCAAGCATATCTTTGGCTTTGAGTGGATTTATGTGTTCCATTATGAGTTTTTAAGCATTAGGTATGGGTCTTAGGGCCCCATACATTTTTAGGAGACAAAACATTAACCTTGGCCTATAAAGGTAGTTTCTAGGAATCTAAGGCTATAAATGATGCCTCAAAAAACCATGCATGACCTCTTCATGAGGGTATACTTGATTTGCAAGTGTGAATATCAACACCATTATAAATTTCTAAGGACTATGCATGGGTGTTAAGGCCTTGGACATGGCCGAGGGAGAAAAATGAGACCTTAGGCGCTAAAGAGATCATCTAGGCATTTAGGGAAAATAATGATGCCTTAAAACCACCATGTGTCACCTCTTAAGGGTACCCATGACCTCTATGTTTTAGATATTTTATTGTATTTCATTTAGTTAGGAACATTGTATACAAAATTTCTTTTGCAATAAGAGGAAAGTATGAAAAAACAAAAATCTCTACATGGTGGAGAAAATATGAGAAAATATAAGAAGGTGAGCAAAGGCATGCTTCTTAAAATTGAAACAATCTACCAAAGCAAGTTTTATTATCGTTAAATGCTAATTGTCCATGTTATAACTTTCCTCACCATAATTCACCATCATATTTATAGTCTCTTCATGTCTTGAACTTACATAGTGGGATTTATTTGGTCTCTCTTTCTAACCTTACACAAAATTTTGTACTCTCATTGGAGGAAGAAATTTTTTGCATACCATTGAAAGGGTGATGAACATATACAATTATAAGAAAATACATATACTAAATTAAAAACTAATTCTAATGAGTTAGTTTCACCTTTATTTAAAGGAATTTATTAATTATTTTTTTAATGTCATCATTACTTTTCTATTAGATGCATAACTCATTTATCAAAATATAACGCTCAATAAAAAAATAAACACCACATAAAATATAAAATTTATGATATTTATTAGTTTATCATATAATTGTTGAAACAGTATTTCCACATTTAATTCATTAAATAAAATTTATTAATTTCAATCTCTTTAACAAACATTTATTAGACAAAACATGTATAACAAGAAGTCAAACAATACTTAACTTCCATGTCAATTCAACAAAAATTTTGTAAAACAAAACATATAAATGACACAAATAATAGCAATAATAACTATCAAAAAGAAAAAACAAGTCATTAAATAATACTTAATTTCCTTGTCACAAAAACCTTAAAATAAAATTAAAAATAAACAAAATAAAATAAATCTAACAATGATGCAACACCGCTTACAAAATTACAAACTAAACATTTTTTATTGGGAGAGACGACTTGCCATGAAAACACTTTACAAACAAAAAAATATTTTTCCACAGAAAAAAAAAATACTATTGATATTCATAAAGAATCAAATAGTACAAAGAGAGTTCATGATTCATAACTGAATCAAATACTGATCATCAAAAGGGCTGTAAAGCAGAAGCATAAAAGCTTCTGAGGTCGATCAACATAACCCAGGCAAAAAGATGACTATATCACTTCCCTTACAAAAAAACCAAACTATTATCTAGCAATATAAAAAACAGTCTTTAGACTCAATTCCAGCTTAGTCAAGGAAGAAAAAATCTCCACAGTCCAACATACTGTTGTCAAGCCATTCTTCCCAGATAATATGACCTTCCATGCCAGAAAGAGCAAGTTTTGAAAGTTTGTCTGCCCAAGCATTATGCTCTCAGTAGATATGTTCAAAACTGATATTATGTTGCTTGGAGATTTCAAAAAGTGTTCTATTTGCCCAATGTCGCAGATTCATGACATTTAGTCTGAATTCTCCCAACGCCCATTTGATGGTGACCCGTGAGTCACCATAAACCTTGATATTGACCAGACCAAATATATTTGCAACTTTTAATACAACCCAGAGTGCCATAAGCTCCGCCTTCATATTGGATCCAGAACCACAATTGAGTCTGACAGAAAAAAAAAGTGAGAGTCATTAAGGTAGATAACACCCCCAACAGCACATAAGCCATTTGCTGAAGCACCATCGAAAAAAAGCACTGGTTGTTCCACTTTTAAGTCAAAATTACCAATTCTAGCAGTTTTTAATTTCTGCTAATCCACCACACATGATGAGAGCATGTTTAATGCAATCAGACTGCAATGAAAGCTGTCAGGTATCAAATCCTGAAAAATGACATTATTTCTAATGTACCAAACAGCCCACGGGATATAAATAGCAACATAAAAATGTTGTTTACATTGCCTGAACCAGTTTAATAAGCAACTATTAAAGTCACCAACATCCCAGCAAAGTGTAAAATTAAGCTTTTTAGACACCACATCCCAGACTTTGCACGTAAAGGAGCAATTGACGAAAAGATGATTTTTTGTTTCAGCTACAACCTTACAAAGTGCACATATGTTGGGTCCTGTCCATCCCTGTTTACACAAGTTGTCCCATGTCTTCAGCTTGTCATTCAATACTAACCATATGAAGCATTTCAGCTTAAGTGGAATATTCCAAGCCCATAACCTTTTGTACCACCATTCCTATGGGAAAATATATTTCTCCTGTAAAATTCTAGTATAAGCAGTTTGTGCAGTAACAAAACCAGAGGCAGGATTGCCCCTCCAAAGAAGCTTGTCTTTTGCATTGGACAATCTGATACCTGCAGCATCTAAATTTTTGATATAGTTCTGCCAAACACGGGAAAGATAACCCGATAGACCTATCTCATGAGTAGACAACCACTTTGAACTGCAGGGATCCCCATCACAATGTTTCCAGATTGTATTTAAGGTGGACAAACCTAGAATCTGAAGATAGCATGTGATATTTGCTGGCAGGGTATAATCAAAATCCAAACCAATAATCAGATCTACACCCACATGGATGCATGTTCCAGAACCAACTTGCCACAGAAGGTCATCCTTAATCCAGTGAAAAACTTTCATGAAGCCCCTCCAGATAGGAGAGAAATTCCAGTTTTTTTGTTTTGGATTTCTAATCCAATTGGAAAGCTCTGCTTTAATGTATTTGAGATGTATGATCCTAGAATAAAGGGTCTTTCCAAATATAGCCCTCCATGCACTTTTCAGTCTGAGAGCAATATTAAAAGACTCCAAATCCTTAAAACCCCATCCGCCAAATCGATATGGTCTAGATAGAGAATCAGCTGCAACCATGTGAAGTTTTGAACCAACAGCAGTCCCAAACCACAAAAAATTGAAAAATAACCTTTTAATGTTCTTGATGATAAAGCATGGAACTTCAAATAAAGAAAACCAATAAACCGGAATGCTGGAAAGCACGGATTTCACAAGAACTAGTTTCCCACCAATAGACAAGAGTCTATATGACCACTGTGTAATGCGAGTCTCAATCTTTCGAAGCAGCCAAAGCCAATCCCTGTTCTGATAATTATATGGCTTAAGATTGAAACCTAGATATTTGAAGCCCAGTTCAATAGGACAACAATTATATGGAAGGATCGATTGTATTCCCTTAATCTGCTCATCCCTTAAAGAATTATGATAAAAAATTGATTTATCACCACTGACAAGCATACCTGAGGCTCTACAAAAGATTTGGAAGATGTCCTTGTATGCAGCCCATTCCTCCAAGGTGTCCTCTCCTGCCACCAACACATCGTCTGCAAACAAAATATGTGATATAACACAATCTTTCGCAATCTTGATGCCTTTAACATTGCCTTTTTCTAATGCATCATTTACCAGCCTACTGAATCCATCCATAATCAAGATAAAAAGGAGAGGCGAAAGGGGGAAACCCTGTCTAATTCCCCTGGAACAGTTGAAAAAATCAGATGGACTACCATTAATAAGCACTGAGATATTCATAGAAGTTATACAGGCCATAATCCACTTTATGATAAGTGGAGGAATCCCAATTTTGATAAATATCATTCTGAGAAAAGACCAATTAACCCTGTCATATGCTTTAACCAAATCCATTTTGAGCAGTAGTGCTTTTTTCTTGTAGATTTTTATACTGTGCATCAGCTCCTAAGCAATACCTATTGCATCATGTATCTGCCTTCCTTCAAGAAAACCAAATTGCTCTGTCGAGATGTAATTTGAGAGAACCCTCTTCATCCGATCTGCAATAATTTTAGAGATGAGCTTATATAACAAATTGCATAGCGCGATCGGACGAAATTCACCAAAATTTAATGGCTTGTCCTTTTTCGGAATGAGAGTAACAAAAGTAGAATTAAGTCCACCCGGGATATAGCTGTTATCTTTGGAGAAATTAACTAATGCCTGTAATTCACACCCCATCATGTCAAAAAAATGAAGATAAAGCTCCACCGGCCACCCATCTGGCCCGGGGATTTTATCTTTAGCAAAGACTTTCAAAGTCTGTTCGATCTCTTCAAGAGAGACTTCAGCTTGTAGACAGTTAGCTTCCTGCTCAGAAAAATGATGAGGATATAAGGAAGCAACTTTAACCTGATCAGATATGCAGCATTCACCCGGGTCAAGGTATAAGTTACTAAAAAATGAAACAGCTTCAGTTTTAATACAGTCCAGACCCGATAACTGAGCCCCATTTTCATCTATAATCTCCCATATATATTTAGAATTACGTCGAGCATATGCGAAGGAATGGAAAATTTTAGTGTTCTTATTCCCATGGGAGATCCAAATTGCACGACTCTTAAGTCACCATTCTTTTTCTTCTTGTAAAAGCATCTCATCTTTTTTCTGCTCCAGCTGTTTCATAATTTCAAAAGAATCATATGAAAGAGATTCATTTATATTTGCAGAGATGGCAGCCTGCAGATTCTTTTCTAATGTCAAAAGCTCCTGTCTATCTTTCATCTTTTTATCTCTGATCCACTTTGTAACAGACTGTTTTAGACCCTTTAATTTAGAGCAAAAATTTTGTACAGGATCTGAATCAGGAGTCTCGCAATTCTGCCAATAAGATCTGACCATATGACAGAAAGAGTCATCACTAAGCCAAGAAGCATTGAACTTGAAAGGAGAGGAATAAGGAAAAATAGAATCATCTAATTGGAGCACTATGGGCCAGTGGTCAGAGAATTTGTAGTCATGTACCCAAGACCGGTGTTTCTGGAAGAAATGCAATAAACCTGACTTAGCAAGAAATCTGTCCAAATACTTATGTACCCCATCTCTACCAAATCTGCCATTGGTCTATGTAGGGGACAAAATATGAGGTTTTATATCCACTAAATCTGCATCCCGAAAAAGCTGAGAAAAGAAGTCAGCCAAATCGTCCATCCTAGCTGCAGATCCCCAGATTTCAGAAGCATGACAAGTTAAATTTAAGTTCCCTGCAATTATCAAGTCATTTAGATTCAGAATACCAGACCCCTGTAAAGATAACCAGAATCTTTGTCTCTCCCTATAGGGAGCATATCAATTTAAAATGGAAAATGTATGCTTGTTTCTACAGAAACATCCTTTTAATAAAATACCCCATGGAATTGAAAAAGTCTTAAGAGCAAATATATTAGGATCCCAGGCAACAGCAAGGCCCCCCGATAGACCACGGGAAGAAACAGCAGACACCTCCCAAAAAGGCAGAATTTTACTCAACTTATGAATGGCAAAGTGATCATCACACATGGTTTCCTGGAACAAGATGATCGAAGGGTCAGTAGATTTGAATAGTTTGGATAAGGCCTGAGCCCGAGATACCTTACCCAAACCCCTCACGTTTAGTGATAACAAAGACATCAAGAGACTGTCAAGTTGGGGGACGATGCTCTAAGCCTCATGGGATTAACCTTTTCCATTTTGTCCACCTCCTCCAATCTCAATGACAAGGGAGTAAAAATTTCAGAGCTATCATGTTCAAATTTTTTCTTTTTACCCCACCTGACAGTGACATTCTGGAATTTTAAAGAATGTAAAGGTTTTGCTGAAGATCCACAACTCGGGTTCCTAGAATAGGAGGGTAATGGAGGGAATTCTTCCCCCTTGTCCGAAATGAGATACCCACTGTTAGTAAGAATATCCTTGTCCAAAGTATCCGAAGGAATGTCCAAAACTGATGTGTTTGAATGTCCCTCCACAGACTGACCCAAATTTTTATCACAATCCTGCTAAGAATCCACATTAGTAGACACAGAAGAAGATGAAACCAGCCCTAGCTTGTCAGGGAGAGATGGTAACCCTAAATCTTTTATGAAAAGAGACCCACCAAGATTAGGGTTTGATAACTTATGTTTATGCCCCTTCAATCCGTTACTGTCATCTAGAAACCTCAAAGAATCCTCCATATTAACCACTGGTGAAGGAGGAACAGTCACTAAATTTCCAGACGAATGAGACAGAAACCCCAAGTAACTAGAATTTGATGGCCGCACAAGATTAGGATTAGACAATAAATCCACATCAGGTCGGTCCGATATAATCACAGAATCATGAGAGGTTGACTCCCCTTCCCCAAAAATCTTATGACCCACTTTCGAGACAGTTGGGTGTTTTCCAGAGAAATTTACAGGAAGACCAGTCACAGGATCATGACGGAGCTGGAATTCCCCTTTCAACATATGGCTAGATAACAATTTCTCCAAGGATTCAATAAATTCAAGCTCAGCATTTGATAAATCAGGGAAATTTAAAGGGGTTTCATGCAATAACTTACCCGGAAGCACAGATGAGGGATTAATAGCGTCGTCCCGAGGAGTGGAAGAAACTGTAGCAGGAGAATCCCGTGAATGCTTCCGAACAGTGGGACAATTTGCACAAACATGACCAATCGCATGACATGTGAAGCAACGAAAAGGAATTTCAAAGAAATCTAGGGTTTGATTCAAAACCTTAGTTCCCCAAGTGATCACCACCTCTGCAGGTAAACCCAGTTTTATGTCTATCTCCACCATAACTTTAACGTATCGACGATCCATACCACATAAATTATGTTTGTCGAATCTAACAAAATTCCCTACAGAATTTGCAATCCTCCTGATAATATCTTCTGTCCATAGTTCTATAGGAAGCCTTGGGATGAGCATCCAAAGATGCCATAGGGTTTGTGCCTCATTGATAGGATTAAATTTCAAATGCCACCGCTTGATGAACAGAGAACCCCCTTTAAATTCCCAAAATGAAGCCAGGATCTATTCTAGGTGCTCCGCCTCCGAAAAAGTAAACAAAATCCATCGGTTTACCAGCAAATTAATGTGGGGCGCCATGCCTGTGAGAGGCACCCAAAATTTGTTGACCCACTCCGTAAGTTCCAGTTTAGATGCCGAAGTGTATTCAAGGCGTCCAACAATAGCCCGCTCAGCAAGAATGCGGATTCTATTGAGGTTATAATCCTCATCAATATCCAACCTGCTAATCTCTCGTCTGGCCTTGTAAGTCTTCAACAATCTTTTGTTTCGAGCCTTCCAACCACGAAGCTTTCCATCACCAACAGGGTGACCAGAGCTCTCCCCCAACTCCGAAAAGGGAGCCTGCTGGATAGGGTTTAGAAACTGACAAGAGTCCCCCATATTGGCCTCCACTCCCGAACAGGAAAAAAAACCACAGCTGTCGGTAGACAGTACAAGGAGCACGACAGCTGCCACCAAAAAAGGAGATAGACTATTCCCAAAAAAACCACCAAAAAGTTCACCAAGGATGGGAAAGTGTATAGTAATAAGCCAAAAAAAGGAGAAAGTCTAAAAACCAAGAAAATCGAAACCCCACAATTGCAGAAAAATCGAAAAATTCAGCTAAAATGAAGAATGTAAACCCTCGACTAGAAAGAAAATTCCCACTTTTTTTAACCTTGGCTGGTACTGGGTTGATTCGACGAATCATCTTGACTCCAAGTCATCAAGGGCCACATACTTCAGATCAACCTTCAGAATCGGAGATTTCTGCAAAATCGCAAAAAAAACCCTAGAAAGGACCACCCGAGCCATCCTCCTCCTACCAACTTCATGGTTGTACAAACAAAAAAATATTACAACCACAAAGAAATAAAATTATTATTCATATTAAAAATATTATAATGATAATTTGAAAATTACATACCCTAATTTGTAATTTAACAATTAGATAATTACTAATCTTAATATCTAATAAATTAATGTTTATTAGAACTTATTGACGGGAGAGGAGAAATGCAAATAATAACGCTATATCTACAAAAATGCATGCATTGGTTGTATATTTATTCATATCTTATTCTAATGGCTATAATAGTTTTAACCAAGGTTTAGAGAAATTATTGAGTTTATGTTGCACTAAATCCACAAGGGAAGTTAGAAGTAGAAATCATTTGCCAAGTACTATGTGGAGCTTAGTCACATTTTCCTTGCTTTGGATTTATACATTTTGGAGATATAGGCACAATATAGGTTTATTTTGTGCACAATTGGGTTGTTTTGTTAACACATTAAATAAATTGTTATGGATTAATTATGGATTAATTAAGGTAATGTGAGAGCTAAAAAAATTTTCAACGTGGTTCATGGCCCCAGAGGATCGGTTGCTTGCTACATCCACAGAAACACCCCTCTCTGAAATTTGGAGAACATGGAGAAGCTAAGTATTTTTATGGGTAAACCCGTTAGTTGTGATTACAGGGTCTAATCCAGTGGTAACATCGAGTGAGGCCCTCATACAATCTAGAATTTAGCCACCCAAGAATTTAACCCCGAGACCTCCTGCTTGCAATGAACAACTCTCAATCACTTTTTTAGTTTTTCATCATTAATTCAATATGATCTAGGATCTTAACTGAAAGAACAACATGTATAGCATATCAAGCATAAGAGACAAGAGACAAGAGACACAAAACATTTCACCGGGGAAAACCAAGAAGGTGAAAAATCCCACAACTTCCTCAGAGATAGAATAAGCATCAATACAAGGATCACCATGATCAAACCCAAGAGATATATAATTTTAGTAGCATGCTCCTCCTCCACTTTTGTGCACCCTTCTCCTCTCTCACTAATGCGAACTGGGTGAATGAGGCAATGTGTGAAATGAGAGAGACACACTCTCTATTTATACACTAACTTGACTTGCCCTTTACTCAACTAGGTCAGCCCCAAATTAACCACTTAACATAATGATGACTGGGCTGACCCCTCTAGGGTGGTCTAATAACCCTTTGACCCACATGACTCATACAGGGCTGACCCCATCAAGGTGGTCTAATAACCCATCAAGTATAAGTTACGACACTTACAATATAACTTGCGACACTTGCAAGTACACATGACGATACTTCCAATTGGAGGAATAATACATCTCCGTTGGGGATACAATAAGGTACAAATGTAATACATAGAAGAATATCTTTCGAAGTTAAAAATACATCAACACTCCCTCTTAACTAGGAAGGTATTCTCGACACAGATCTGCTAGCACAAGTCTTCTTCTCTGGATCATCGTCACTGCTGCTGCTATCTCAATCAATCTCTAATCTACTCGTCATAGGAAGTTCTACAGAGCCAGCCCTTTTTCATGCTAGATGTAGGCCTAGCCTCCATGCAGGACTTCATCATCTCTGTGAGCAAGCCATCAAGTAGGTACACCTCAGGACTGATTACACTGCCTCTGCAAAACCTGCAATATCTCTTAGGACTGATCACTATGCCACCACAAAACCTGCAAGAGCATCTTAGGACCAATTATATGCCTCTACAAAACCTGTGTACCATACTGTCACCTCATCGTCTTAGATCACCTTCATTTTCCACTGAGCACAACCCATATGCACATCACACAACACTTACATTCACCGGCATGGGAAGACATACTTCAACCATTCGTGAAAGGCTCAACACTTATATCTACACCATGGGAAGACACACTTCAACCATGCGAGAATGGCATCGCACTTAAATCCATAGACATGGGAAGACACACTTCAACCATGCTAGGAATGGCACAACACTTATATCGTAGCCATGGGAAGACACACTTCAACCATGATAGGAATGGCACAACACTTATATCGCAACCATGGGAAGACACACTTCAACCATGCTCGAATGGCACAGCTCTTACATCAACGACCATGGGAAGGCACACTTCAACCATGTCGGAATGGCCCCAGCCCTTATATCTTCACCATGGGAGGACACACCTACCACCATGTGAGAATGGCTCAGCCCTTAAATCTACACCATAGGAGGCCTGCCTACCACTATGTGAGAATGGCTCATGTGCATTTGTGTCTCCGGACTCATCACTTCCCCTTGGAAGGAATCTCGATCTGAAGTACACCAAGTCTCTCTCTGAATTATTCAAACTTCACTATGTCCAGCGGCTTGATTATATGCCTCCACAAAACCTGTAAGAGCATCTCAGGACTGATTATATGCCTCTGGAAAACCTGTGTACCCTAATGTCACATCATCATCTTCAGATCACCTCATAGTCCACGGAGCACAACCCAGATGCACATCACACAACACTTACACTCATCGACATGGGAAGACACACCTCAACCATCTGTGAAAGGCTCAACACTTATATCTACGCCATGGGAAGACACACTTTGATCATGCAAGAATGGCATCACACTTATATCCATAGCCATGGGAAGACACACTTCAACCATGCTAGGAATGGCAAAACACTTATATCCATAGCCATGGGAAGACGCACTTCAACCATGCTAGGAATGGCACAACACTTATATCGCAGTCATGGGAAGACATACTTCAACCATGCTTGAATGGCACGACTCTTACATCAACGACCATGGGAAGACACACTTCAACCATGTCGGAATGGCCCCAACCCTTATATCTGCACCATGGGAGTACACACCTACCACCATGTGAGAATGGCTCAGCCCTTACATTTTCACGATGGGAGGACATACCTACCACCATGTGAGAATGGCTCCAGCCCTTACATCTACACCATAGGAGGACCTACCTACCACTATGTGAGAATGGCTCATGTGCATCTATGTCTCCGGACTCATCAATTCCCCTTGGAAAGAATATTGATCTGAAGTACACCAAGTCTCTCTATGAAGTATTCAAACTTCACTATGGCCAACAGCTTGGTCAACACATTGCCTATCTACTTGTCTATCGCAACATACAAGAGCTTCACTGCTCCTCTTTGCACCATATCCCTAATATAGTGATATTTGATCTCGATATGCTTCAACCTATCTTGGAACACCGGGTTCTCAGACAACTTCACACAACTTTGGTTGTCACAGAAGATACATGTAGCATTCAGTGGGAGATCAAATAAATCAGACAGTATCTTCCTCAGCCATACTTCCTCACAACTAGTCGAACACGCTGCAACATACTCTGCTTCGGCTGTACTCAGTGCTACGCAGGACTGCTTCCTACTAAACCAAGAGATCACACCCGATCCCATACTAAAGCAGCACCTATAAGTGCTCTTCCTATCTGCAGCACTGCCTTCCCAATCTGAATCAACATAAACCTCTAGGTTAAACCTTTGATTCGGATCATACTTGATCCCATAATTAACCGTACAATTCAGGTACCTCAGAATGTGCTTTACAACAACTAGGTGAACACCTCTGGGATCTGTCAGGAACTGGCTCAATGTGTTCACCGCAAAGCACATATCTGGTCTCGTGTTCGTCAGGTACATCAAGGACCCAATCATCTGACAAGACATAATGACATCAACCAGATCAGATGAAGCATCACATAGAAGCTTTAGGTTCGATGCCATAGGTGTGTCCATGGCCTTGTATTCCATCATCTTGAACCGCTTCAGGATCTCTACTACATACTTCCCTTGTCTAAGGAAGATTCTATCTGCACTCTGCCACACCTCAATGCCTACAAAGTAATGCATCATCCTGATGCATATCATCCATAGTATCATCCTGATACTCATCACACATGATCATACTGATCATCGTCACTGCATTGTCCTTATGCATATACATATACATGATCCAAATGATCATACAAATCATCCAATTGATGCATATCAATATCCATGATCCAACTGATCATACAAAGCATCCAACTGATGCATATCAATATACATGATCCAACTGATTATACAAAGCATCCAATTAATGCATATCCAAAGCAGTAACTGGAGCATCGTCCTGATGCTCATCACACAGCGCTTACATCCACAGCCAAGGGAAGGATCCTCCTCTCATCATGCTTGGAATGGCTCTTGCAAATGTGTTCCATCACTTCTTCCTCGAAGTATCTTCAATAGATATTTGTCTTTGAACTTTGTTGTTGGAACAAATGTTGTAGTCCTTCTTTTGTAGGTACATGGTCTTTCCTACAAGACAAGTCCAATTGCATGATTAGAAACATCTTATATATTTCAGAACAAATTCTTACTCATAAATACATATGTCATACAATCATGCAATTATTTTAGCCAATGCTTCAATTCAACATTTATCCATATTCGTAACTTTCTAGATGCCTTCCATCTCTACCAGAACATTGTTAAGAGTGTGCACAACTCCCAACATGTCAGTAAAGAGGTTTCATTCTAGATAAGTAGCAATGGAATGTTGTACAGTACCATAGACCACTTACCCATTACTATATTAGTAGTATCTTGTTCATTAATGAAACCTTTTCTAAAATGCATAATATACATCCTAAATATAGGAACATGTACATGACTGAACAACATCATTTAAGTAATCATATACATAACAATTCAAATACTTATCTTTTTTTAGTTGTAGGGTGGACTCCCTCTCAATATTTGCTTCCTTGCAGGAACTACTGGAGTGTGCTTCCTCTTGATCTTTGCTTCCTGGATTATCTATCCTTGAACTTATATTCATCCTGGACCACTATGCATGCTTAAGTGTGCACTAGTGTCATCCTCAAGATCTCATACATGATTATACATGCATTAGTATAATTTCAATACTATCAAAACATTATGATCCTAAATAAACTTAACATGTATGGTCATGATTATTTCACACACAGGTAGTTTATCACAAGCATTAGTATTCAAGGTTTCAGGGAGGACTTCTATTACTTATGCATATACTTATTGACCATAGGACTCTTCTGGTTAGTCATATCATCAATCAAAGTAAGAAACATAATATGCATAAACCCTTGATTACTTAAACTTCTAACTTTCATTATCATTCATACAAAAGTATAATATCCTAACACAAGGTAGGATTCTAACTTGATATAGGACAAACATACCTGGTTATCATGTTTGCTAGTTATGTCTAGCAATGTCTTCTTGTCCTCTTCAATGACCTGTGCTAGTAACTTGCATAACTCATAAGTTGACCATTGTAGAACCAAATTATACATACCTCGTAAGTAGAGCTTCTATGTGATCCATGAGTCTTTGTCTTCATGTCATCATGGTCATATGTTCTTGATCTAGAACTTGATTTTTCTTTCTTGATGTACCTTTCATGTTAGCGGGCAACATCAACCTCATACAACACCACAATGCAGTAGTACAATCATAAGTGTCATAACCCTAATCAATGAATGTCTTCTATCATTCACATGCATTCATACTTTTACTAGGGTGATGAGACAAGTCTGAGATTAATCAAGATTGTATTAAACTCAATAATATGAAGACAAATATATCATAAACTTAATCATGAACAAATTTCAAAACATACCTGTATCTCTTCAAGTCATACCTGTCGGGATTGCTTGTAGTCTTCTCATATAAAGCCTCAGCCTCATCTCCCTCTGGAACTAGAACTTCTTCACTTATGTAGGTGTTCAATTCATTCTTTTCTAGGATTAACCCAATCCACTTTGATTTGCTAAAACTGGATCTCGAGCTGGATTAGGGTTTGTTAGAGAAACCCTAAAAATTCAAACTTTGAATTTCTAACTTCTGAATGGATGGAAAGACGTGTCTGGCTAAGCTGATCAAGCTGGTATACTTCAATTTTGAAAACTGCAAAATTTCACCCCTCAAAATTTCCTTTGAAAGTTCTAGATTCACTTGAGAGGACCCTGAACTAGGGTTTGATAAAGCCCACCCTTCTTCCCAACCAAAAAATTCGATCCAAAGCTCTAAGCTTCAATTTTTCTAAGGAGCTTCCTATCGTGGTCACAGAGATGTTCCATACCTCCAAGGTGATTCTACTATGTATCCGGAGATGTTTATTCCTTCGAGAAGTTGTGGTAACTAGGGTTATTAGACCCACCATGTGGGGGTCAGCCCTGAGTTAATATTTTAGGGGTTATTAGACTTCTCCAGGAGACGTCGGCCCCATTGGGTATTTTAGTGAGTGAGGAGTCAATATAAATAGAGGAGGTGAACTCCTCATTAGACACACTCACTCACTTGTGAAAAGAGGGGCACTTGTCTGGGAGATCTGCTAAGGAGGAAAAGAAGGAGGGAGCACATCTTGTATTTTGGTTGATCATCTTATTGAGGAAAGCTTTGCTGGGTTTTCTACCCCATGAGGGTTTCCCAGGGTATATTCTGTGTCTATCTTGTGATTATGCTTCTTTCAATGATCTTGCTAGTCTATTTAGTTTAAACTTAACATGGTATCAAAGTTGGACTGAATAGGACATCTTTCACAAGGTAAGAATCTCTCACTCTCTCTCCGGTGAATTTTAGGGTTTCAGCAAAAGGTTGGTATTATTGAAATCTGATTTCATGGCTGGATAGCCTTTCTCAAGATCAATCTTTTGAGCCCTAGATCGAACTTTTTGGTTGGGTAAAACTTCGGGAAAGTCAAACCCTAATTCTACCAAAAGTGCGATAAATCAGAAATTGGTTTCAGCAGAAAGTTGTTATTGTTGAAATCTAATTACATGGTTGGATAGCCCTTCTCAAGACAAATCTTTTGAGCACTAGATCGAACTTTTTGGTTGGGTAGAACTTCGGGAAAGTCAAACCCTAATTCTACAAAAAGTGTGATAAACCAGAAATTAGTTTCAACAGAAAGTTGGTATTGTTGAAATCTGATTACATGGCTGGATATCCCTTCTCAAGACAAATCTTTTGAGCACTAGATCGAACCTTTTGGTTGGATAGAACTCCGGGAAATTCAAACCCTAATTCTACCAAAAGTGTGATAAAATTCTGTCTCAGGTTCCGGAAAAGTAAAAGGTAACTTTTCAAGTAAGTACTACTCTGTCTCTTGGACTCCCCCAAGAGAAGATGGCTCCAAACACTAAGCTTTAAGACAAGCTAGAAGGTATAGAGAATTTCCGGGCATGGAAATACAGAATTGGTCTCATTCTTGAAGAGAATGATCTTGCTCATTATATCAAGGATGAAGTTGTAGAACCAGAAGGAGATGAAGCCAAAGAAAAGCATAGGAAGGATTTAATTAGGGCAAAGAGAATCATAGCTGATTCTATTAAAGACCACTTGATTCCCCAAGTGGCCTCCAAGAAGACTCCAAAGGAAATGTATGATGCCCTAGGAAGAATGAATGAAGGAAAGAACATCAATAGGAAGATGAATCTGAGGACTCAATTGAAGAGTACCAAGATGCACAAAGGAGAATCCATTCAAGACTATTTCTCAAGGGTCTCTCAAATCAAGGAGCAACTAGATGCAATTGGTGATACTCTTGATGAGGATGAACTTGTGATGACTGCTCTCAATGGTCTCACTAGGCCTTGGGAATCATTCATACAAACCATGTGTGCCAGAAAAGAGAGCATGAAGTTTGATATGGTATGGGAGGACTGTGTTCAAGAAGAAGCGAGGGTTGCCAACAGAGAAGCTCTTCTCAAAGAGGATGACCAAGCCTTGGCTACCCATACCAAAAGAAGAAGAATAGGCCATCTCAAGAAACTTGACCACAAAGGACCTCAACACTTCTCTAGGCCTAAAAAGAGAAGAGGACCCAATCCAGTAAGAGATCTTTCCAAAGTTGAATGCTATAGTTGTCATAAACTAGGACACATCTCCAGATTTTGTCCTTCACAAAAGAAGAAGTTTGTCCATAAAAGACATCATGCACATATGGCAGAAAATGATAGTGAAGAAGAAGAAGAAGAAGAGGTAAAGGTAAAACCTAGAAAGAAAATATATAAAGTGAAGAAAGAAGATCCAGAAGAATATGTCCTATTCTCTGCACTCTCTAGATCTGTATCTCCTGGAGAAGATACATGGCTCATTGACAGTGGTGCTTCTAAGCACATGACAGGTCAAAGAAAGACTTTCTCAAATCTTGAAGAAAAGTCTTCTACTCAAAAGGTATCTCTAGGAGATGACTACCAATATCCCATCAAAGGAATTGGTGAAGCTAGCTACAAGCTAGATCCTGGAACACCCTTGAAGATGAAAGACATCTTATATGTACCAGGTTTAAAGAAGAACCTACTCTCTATCTCAGCACTAGATAAGAAAGGATTTAGAGTGGCTTTCATAGATGGACAAGTACTCATGTGGTCCAAAGGAAAGACAATTAAAGATGGAGTTGTTATTGGTGAAGAAGAAGGAGGTCTCTATAAGCTCAAGGGTCATCCAGAAGTTGCCCTTTCCCATGAGATCTCTAGCCCTAGTGAGCTATGGCATAGAAGATTAGCTCATATCAACTATAAAGCCTTACCCTATGTAAGCAAGGTAGTCATAGGATTACCATATTTGAAAGCTGATCATGATGGATCATGTAAAGGATGTAAGAAAGGGAAAAATATCAAGAACCCCTTTCCAAAGAGTGAAACAAAGACTAAGAACATTTTGGAGCTAATACACTCAGATGTATGTGGACCAATGCCCACCACTTCTCTAAGTGGGTTTGAATACTATCTTTGATTCATTGATGACCACTCAAGGAAAACTTGGATATACTTCTTGAAAGGTAAGAATGAAGTTTTTGGAAAATTAAAAGAGTTCAAAGCTCTAATAGAAAATCTATAAGAAAAGAGAATCAAAATTCTCAGAACAGATAATGGAGGAGAATTTACCTCAAAGGAATTTGAGGACTTCTGTAAAGAAGCTGGAATTAAAAGGGAACTAACTACTCCATATAATCCCCAACAAAATGGGGTGGCTGAAAGAAAAAATAGAACAATCATGGAAGCTGTGAAGACTATGATACATGACCAAGATCTTCCCATGTATCTATGGGCTGAAGCAGCCAAGATAGCAGTATATGTTCAAAATAGATTATCTCATAGTGCTCTTGATTTCAAAACTCCAGAAGAAGTGTTTACAGGTAAGAAGCCTGAGGTAAGTCATCTTAAAATATTTGGGTGTCCTGTGTACATCCACATTCCAAAAGAAAAGAGAACCAAGTTGGACCCTTCTGGTAAGAAGGGAATATTTGTTGGTTATTGTGAATCATCCAAAGCCTTCAGAATTTACATTCCAATCTTTCATCACATAGAAATAAGTAGAGATGTAAAATTTGATGAAGAAGCAGCTCTCAAGAAATCCAAGAAGTGCTAACTTGAAGAAATCTATGAAGAAGGTACTTCTCCCAGAATCACAGAGGCTGTGCCCATTCCTGAAGATGATTCTCCAAAGGATCATGACATGTTGGAACCACAAGAGCCTCCTATTTCAAACCTATCTAAGAAAAGAAGGCCAGCATGGGCTAGAGATATTATTCAAGGGGCTGAAAGATATGGAGCTCCTAAAGGCTCCACTAGAGAAAGAAAGAAACCAAAGCTAGTGTCCAACTACATGGCCTTGATGTGTGATCTTGTGGATCAACTACCTACCAGCTATGAAGAGGTAGCTCAGAAGAAAGAATGGGTAGAAGCAATGACAGAAGAATATCAGTCAATAATGAAAAATGATGTTTGGGATATAGTCCCCAAACCAAAAGATAAAAGTGTGGTTTCTTCCAAATGGATTTTCAAGATAAAACATGCTGCAGATGGTAGCATTGAAAAATACAAGGCAAGATTTGTAGCCAGAGGATTCTATCAGAAGGAGGGAATTGACTATGAAGAAACATTTGCACCAGTTTCTAGGTATACTTCAATTAGAACCATCATGGCACTTGCATCCATGATGAAATGGAAATTGCACCAAATGGATGTTAAGACAGCTTTTCTGAATGGTGTAATTGAAGAAGAAGTATACATAGAACAACCACAAGGATTTGACGTCAAGGACGAAAGGACCCATGTATGCAAATTGAAAAAGGAATTGTATGGATTGAAGCAAGCTCCCAGGGCTTGGTATGGAAGGATTGACAATTTCTTAACAAGCATGGGCTTTACCAAGAGTAAAGCTGACCCCAATCTTTATCTCAAAGTGATGGATGATGAACCAGTTATATTGTTGTTATATGTAGATGATCTATTTCTAACTGGAAATGAGAAACAAATTATTGAAAGCAAGAAGAAGCTTTCTTCAGAATTCGAGATGAAAGATCTCGGATTAATTAACTACTTCTTAGGCTTAGAAGTATGGCAAGAACCAAAAGGAATCTTTCTAAACCAAGGTAAGTATACTATGGAGATTCTCAAAAGATTTGATATGTTGGAGTGTAAAGCCATGGTCACTCCCATGGACTCCAACTTGAAGTTATTAGTTAATGATTCATCAGAATTAGTGGACATAACTCTATATAGACAAATCATTGGATCATTGATGTATTTAACAAATACTAGGCCTGATATATGCTTTGCTGTAAATACCCTAAGTCAGTATCTAGTAGAACCTAGAAAGGTTCACTTAATAGCTGCAAAGCATGTAATGAGGTACCTAAAAGGTACATTATATTTTGGCCTATATTATCTCGGAGGTCATGAACTCAAGTTACATGGTTACTCAGATTCTGACTAGGCAGGTAGTGTCTCAGACAGAAAAAGTACTTCAGGTGGATGTTATGGTCTTGGATCTGCCATGATCTCCTAGTTCAACAAGAAACAATCTAGTGTGGCCCTCAGTACTGCTGAAGCAGAATATATAGCTGCCTGCTCTGCCAGCTGTGAAGTAGTATGGCTTCAGAAACTTTTATCTGGAGTATTTGACTTAGAAATGGATCCCACTGTGATTATGTGTGATAATCAAAGCTGCATCAAGATGACTGAAAATCCTGTGTTTCACGATAAGTCAAAACACATAGAGATCCGATACTTTTATATACGAGATATGGTGCAGAGAGGAGCTATCAAGCTTGAGTATATAAGCACTGGGGATCAAATTGCTGATATCTTGACCAAACCTCTATCTCGAGTAAAGTTTGAACACTTCCGAGACAAGCTTGGTGTAGTTCAAAAGGGACCCTCCTCGAAAGGGGGAGTAGCATATTATCCGATAACAAGTTTGTCTCATCAATGGTGAGGTTACCTATTTACTGCACTTAGTTACTTAGAATTATTTAGATTTAGGACTCTTATACTTTCTTTTGATAATAGATGTATTAGTGAGAATACATGCTTTTGATGATAGATGTATACATGCTTTTGATGATAGATGTATTAGTGAGAATACATGCTTTTGATGATAGATGTATACATGCTTTTGATAATAGATGTATTAGTGAGAATACATGCTTTTGATGATAGATGTATTAGTGAGAATACATGCTTTTGATGATATATGTATACATGCTTTTGATGATAGATGTTTTAGTGAGAATACATGATGATAGATGTATACATGCTTTTGATGATAGATGTATACATGCTTTTGATGATGATGAAAATACATGTTTTTGTTATACATGTTTTGATGATAAGGATACATGTTTTGATGATGAGGATACATGTTTTGTTATACATGTTTTGATGATGGGGATACATGGTTTTGTTATACATGTTTTGATGATAAGGATACATGTTTTGTTGTATTGGCACATATTTTGATAAGTATATTTGTACTTGTATGGATGAAGATACTTGTACTCATATTGATGAGAGGATTGTATCATCCATGGACTTTAGTCCTAAAGTGATCCGTAGACATGATGTCTGCGAGAACAAAATCCTGAATGAACAAGTAAGGGGATTGGATCGTCCTCGGACTTTGGTCCTGTGAATTGAGCCGTAGACATGATGTCTCCGAGAACAAAATCCTGAATGAACAGGTAAGGGGATTGGATCGTCCTCGGACTTTGGTCCTGTGAATTGAGCCATAGACATGATGTCTCCGAGAACAAAATCCTAAATGAACAGGTAAGGGGATTGGATCATTCTCGGACTTTGGTCCTGTGAATTGAACCATATACATGATGTCTTCGAGAACAAAATCCTGAATGAACAGGTAAGGGGATTGGATCGTCCTTGGACTTTAGTCTTGTGAATTGAACCGTAGACATGAGGTCTCCGAGAATTGAATGACAGGACTGGATCGTCCCTGGACTTCGGTTCAAAAGGAACATGATAGGACTGGATCGTCCTTGGACTTCGGTTCAAAAGGTACATGATAGGACTGGATCATCCCTGGACTTCGGTTCAAAAGGTACATGATAGGACTGGATCGTCCCTGGACTTCGGTTCAAAAGGTACATGATAGGACTGGATCGTCCCTGGACTTCGGTTCAAAAGGTATATGATAGGACTGGATCGTCCCTAGACTTCGGTTCAAAAGGTACATGATAGGACTGGATCGTCCCTGAGCTTCGGTTCAAAAGGTACATGATAGGACTGGATCATCCCTGGACTTCAGTTCAAAAGGTACATGATAGGACTGGATCGTCCCTGAACTTCGGTTCAAAAGGTACATGATAGGACTGGATCGTCCCTAAGCTTCGGTTCAAAAGGTACATGATAGGACTGGATCGTCCCTGAGCTTCGGTTCAAAAAGGCACATGTTAGGACTGGATCGTCCCTGGACTTCGGTTAAAAAGGTACATGACTGGATTGCATCATCCATGGACCTATGTCCTAAAGAAAGCAGGATTGATCATCCTGTGTACTGATGATCGTGTGATGACGATGCCGATGATCGTGTGATGACGATGCTGATGATCGTGTGATGATGATGCTGATGATCGTGTGATGACGATGCTGATGATCATGTGATGATGATGATGATGACGATACTGATGATCGAGTGATGTCGATGTTCCAGTAACTAGTTGAGTTACTGATGATGATGAACTGAAGAAAGCTTCCGATGATATATAGATGTATCATGTATGATGTATGACTCGTTGCTCCTGCAGATGTTGTTATAATATCCTTCTTGTTAAGGGGGAGTGTTGAATATTGTAACTTCTAAGAATATTATATTTGTATATTATTTATTCTGGAGATGTTCCATACCTCCGAGGTGATTCTACTATGTATCCGGAGATGTTTATTCCTCCGAGAAGTTGTGGTAACTAGGGCTATTAGACCCACCATGTGGGGGTCGGCCCTGAGTTAATATTTTAGGGGTTATTAGACTTCTCCAGGAGAGGTCAGCCCCATTGGGTATTTTAGTCAGTGAGGAGTCAGTATAAATAGAGGAGGTGAACTCCTCATTAGACACACTCACTCACTTGTGAAAAGAGGCGCACTTGTTTGGGAGACCTGCTAAGGAGGAAAAGAAGGAGGGAGCACATCTTGTATTTTGGTTGATCATCTTATTGAGGATAGCTTTGCTGGGTTTTCTACCCCATGAGGGTTTCCCAGGGTATATTTTGTGTCTATCTTGTGATTATGCTTCTTTCAGTGATCTTGCTAGTCTATTTGGTTTAAACTTAACAATTCTTTTCTAGGATTAACCCAATCCACTTTGATTTGCTAAAACTGGATCTCGAGCTGGATTAGGGTTTGTTAGAGAAACCCTAAAAATTCAAACTTTGAATTTCTAACTTCTGAATGGATGGAAAGACGTGTCTTGCTAAGCTGATCAAGCTGGTATACTTCAATTTTGAAAACTGCAAAATTTAACCCCTCAAAATTTCCTTTGAAAGTTCTAGATTCACTTGAGAGGACCCTGAACTAGGGTTTGATAAAGCCCACCCTTCTTCCCATCCAAAAAATTCGATCCAAAGCTCTAAGCTTCGATTTTTCTGAGGAGCTTCCTGCTGTGGTCAAAGACTTCAAAAATTCCAATTTTTGTAGAAGCCCTAATTTTCCATCTTTCCGATCAAACTTCCGAACTAGGGTTTGATCAAGCCCGGCCTTCTGCCCAACCAAAAAAATTGATCTTGGTCTCTAAATTTTAATTTTTCTGAGGAGAATTCATTCGTGGTCTCTGATTCCAAAAATTTCAACTTTCTCCGAAACCCTAAATTCCTGTAGCAGTGACAAGCCAAGAATGGAGGTGCTCAGAATCCAATTTTGTTTTGACAGAAATATGCACTTGAATGTTTTTGGTGCATCTCTGAAATTGTGAATCCACAGGATCTGAAACTTCGGCCTGTGGTATCCTGACGTGTGATCTTTCCAACCCCACAGGTCTGACCTCAATTGGATTCTCTGAGAGAGAGATTTATGCCAAGTGTCGCAATGTGACTTATTTATGGGATAAAACAGGAGAGTGAACTTCTACAATGTGCCACATGTCACTGGTTCCACTTCGACCTCTGAAAACTTACCTGAGAAACTACAGTCCGTGCTCTACCTGTCACTTTTTACGAAATTTCATTTGGAGCTTCCTAGCCAAAGTTGTGACCTTTTTTCCTAGGTCACCTATTTATAACTGAGATCTAGAAGAGGCAGAAACCCTAGATTGTACTGATCATAAAACACAAAGTACAATGAATCAAATGTTGTGCTTTGGACACAAGATACATGGGGAATTTATCTACGCCCTGTAAAATTTTTAGATCCTGAACCTTCGCCAAAATGGAGTTATAGAGAAAGTTCTACAATGACTGGTTTTTTCTATATCAAGCCCTAGCTTGCAATTTGTTGCAAGTGCAACATGTCTCATAAATGCCATACCATGCCTTCCTTCAGGATAGCTCTAATACCATGTTATTTTTTCATCATTAATTCAATATGATCTAGGATCTCAACTGAAAGAACAACATGTACAACATATCAAGCATAAGAGACAAGAGACAAGAGACACAAAACATTTCACTGGGGAAAACCAAGAAGGTGAAAAACCCCGCAACTTCCTCAGAGATAGAATAAGCATCAATACAAGGATGACCATGATCAAACCCAAGAGATAGATAATTTCAGCAGCATGCTCCTCCTCCACTTGTGTGCACCCTTCTCTTCTCTCACTAATGCGAAGTGAGTGAATGAGACAATGTGTGAAATGAGAGAGACACACTCTCTATTTATACACTAACTTGACATGCCCTTTACTCAACTAGGTTGGCCCCAACTTAACCACTTAACATAATGATGACTGGGCCGAACCCTCTAGGGTGGTCTAATAACCCTTTGACCCACATGACTCATACAGGGCCGACCCCATCAAGGTGGTCTAATAACCCATCAAGTATAAGTTACGATACTTACAATATAACTTGTGACACTTTCAGGTACACATGACGATACTTCCAATCATCTCCGTTGGGGATACAATAAGGTACAAAAGTGATACATAGAAGAATATCTTCCGAAGTTACAAATATATCAACACACTTGAATTAACCCACCAGGCTTAAATAGTGAATTACTACTATACTGTAGCATCTAAAGGATTTCCGATTTTATGGATGTATTATTTTATGATAAACAATATCTATATATAGTAATGGTTGGCTCTCATGTCAAAGGGAAAATTTCAAATTCAATGAAGCAACAAACTTTTAACAATGCTAAGTGTATGTCTTTTGGGAGTTCATAACAAATACAAAAATCATGTTTGAATTAGGAAATTTCATCTTTGTAAGTGCAATTGGTGGTGTTGAAAACCACTATTCTTCTTATTGATGGGCCTTCATGTGCCTATGATTCTCCATATAACTTGGGAACAAGAGGGCTAGTAGTGTTAGACTCATTCATTAAAACAAATTTAGTCATTGTTAATACATTGAAAAAATAGTATAATGTAAGGCCCCATTTAAGCTAGGTTCATGTACATTGTTATGATTAAAGGCATTTCACCTCTACTTATGTGCATAAATACTTATGCATCAACAGTTTCCTTATCTATCCTAGAACTTTAGGATGAAGTTTCCTGAAGAGGGGGTGTGTGTAATTCCCCTCTTTTAATTTGGACCTTGACTATTATACTATGCTATTATTTGAGGGAATTTGATTATGAATGACTCGGTTTTGTGTGGAAATTCCTTGGCATGGGAACTTAAAGAAATAACTCATTTATGAATAAATTAAATGTTTAATGTTATTTCTTATGAATAAGATGAATGATGACAATTAGATGTTTATGTTGCCATGCAATTTATAAAATGATGGTTAATAAATGCAATTTTTTTTATGCATTATGTATCATGTCCTTTAACGGGTGGTCAAGTGTGACATGGAAAGACATGAACAATTGACACAAGATGGTTCCGATACAACATAGACTTCACATTGAGTGGGGTATCAATGTTAGGTGATGTTAACATAGTACAATATTATGTGTTATATTCTATGCGTAGAATGATTTAATGCACATGGTGTTTTCACTTGCAGTGTAGGATAATGATTAATCAGTCTAGTAAAGGTAATGGGGTTGAATGGGGAAGAGATATTAGTAAGACTAGCTATTTATTCCATACAATGGGTTGAAAAGAGAGAGATGATTTTTCCCTCAGAGTGCATGTTTCCGTGAGGGTAGGCCATGGACTTGGTCACTCATGAGGATCCAATGAGGGGCACAATATGGCCTTATTCTCGAGGAACAATGAGTCTCTCAACATGGTTGATGGAACTGAGTTAACGTGGTCTAGTCGTTGTACCGATCCCCACCATCACAAAAGGGATATTTGAAAGGCATGAAGGAAGTCATGGCACCCTTGATATGGCCATTGTAATGCAACGCTTAGATAAAATAAAAACACTATAGGGTAAAAATGTTTATTTTAAAAAGAAATGAAATGTGTTTAAATAATTATGACCAAATGAGAAAAGAATAAATTATAAAGTGTAAATAGAATAAATTGTGCATAAATAAAAATGATTGAATTATTAAATTAATATTTAGTTAACTCAAAGTACACACAAAGATGGGGGAAATGATGAAATAAAGGAAACATCTAAGAGATCATTTAGGAAAGATGGTGAGGATAAATTTATGATAAATAAATGGAAAATATGAATTAGTTGTGCAAAGTGACACATTTGTGAGTAAATATTAAAATTAAAAGTAATTAATAATTCCTAATTATGTATGCCTGAGACACTTGGCAAGGTTCTCAAGAAAGGCTATAAAGAAAGGAGGAGATCATGTAGCTCAAACGTCTCTTTCAAAGGTTGATGTCAATTTCATTTTGATGTCTTTTGAAAGATTGGTTCATTATTGTGCAAATGGAGTTGGGAACTCCTTAGTGCAATTTATGCACTCTAACTATGTTAGCAGGATTCTTTCCATTCAACCATTGTGGCTCAGGGATCCCTTTGGAAGACGAATATCCTCCGGGAGTTGGTAGGCTAGTATCTAGTACAGTCACTCTTTGTTGAGTTTCTAGTTAGTGGGTAGCAATGCTCCTCCTATATTTATATAGAAAGGATGTCGAGCATCTATTTGTCTATCACTGTCAATCTAATTTAACTCGATCAGATGGTGAACAGTTTTGACATAACATTAAAAAACTAAAGTCCACGACATGAAAATCGAGAACAGTTTTGACATAACACAAAAACCTAAAGACATAACATAAAAACCTAAAGTTCACGACATGAAAAATCGATTTAGCATTCCACATTAACGTGTTGCCCGAAAACATGATTGGATTGTCGAACAACATGACCCCCCAAAAAAATGAACAATGAGATCGATACAGAATCGTCAGAAACCACCACGAAACGTAGACGGAAGGACTTTACACATGATGTTGAAAAGCACCCTCTAGTTCTTTTGGGCAGATTAATTGAGATTAATTTCAAGCAGAAATGTTTGACACGACTTGTTTAGAGCAGATTAATTACAAGTCCGGTCAAACATTTCTTATTGAAATTAATCTCAATTAATCTGCTCATCTGAATATTAAATTTATACAGCTAGACTAATCTGCCAGCTATGCCAACTAATTCAGTAAATTTATTAAAAAATTAAAACTGAATCTGCAGTTTTTTTAAAATTTAAAAAATTTAATATGCTAACTATTGAAACTTTACACGTGGTAATTAGTGCAGCATCGGCACAGATCCAGTTATAAATAGAGAAACTGTGAAATTTTCATAATTCCCCGACTATCCGAGCGATGCTGAACATTGCGAGAGCAACATTAATTGTGATGGATATCGCTTATACAATACAATACACTTTTAAAAATTAATAAAGCACAACGTTTTCCCATGTAAGTTGCGCCGTAGGCCACAATAAAGCGCGTTCCTTTATTTACCGTGACCAGATAGTGACGGCTATGAACATTCCTCTATTTTTCTCATTCCAGCTAGCAATGAAAAGATAGATACCTTATTTACTCCTCGTTTTCCGTGATAATACTTCACTTTACTTGTCGCTTTGGGGAATAATACTCGTGTGGTACGTCGATGAAAAGATAGAAACTTTAGCCGACCAGATTCTTTTCTCCGTGATGGAGAAAAACTTGTGTGGTACATGTGAGGAATTGCAATCTATCGCTCATAACGAATAGACATATTGTCCTCCGTCAAAAATGGTAGTCGATCGTGAACAAGGACATATGGTCTTCCACTACATGTAAATACAAAAAAGAATCTTTTGCAAAGTCCAAAATTAATTTCAAACTGTTGTCTGGGTGATAAACAATTCTTGAGAAATAAATAGAAATTTTCCTTTGTTTGCTTGGTTCGCTAGTCATTCCATAAGCGTTGTGTAATAGTTGTAAGTAAGATTCCCGGCAATAGGAAGATAAATCCTTTCACTCGTTTTCCACAATAACACGTTGATGATATGGGGTTTTCAAATTCAATGTTATTTTCTTTGGCATATGTGACATAGAAAGATTCTCGTGATAGATACATGTGTTGCCCAAATGATATAACCCCATCTTTTAATATAACACGAAACCTTATATTTGAGTAATACTAATTAACATACGTTGATTGGATGGAGTTTTCAAATTGAAAGTGATTTTCCTTGGGACATGTGACCGAGAAAGTTTCTTATAGACATACATGTTTTGCCATCTATTGTTCAAATGATATAACCTCATCTTTTAATATAACACAAAATTTTATCTTTGTATCGCTAAAATAAAAATTTAAAACTTAAACCTAGATTTATCAATCAAGAGAGATGAAATTGGATCTCTTTTGGTGCTTGATAGATATAAGTTTAAGATGGATCTATGCTGCTTTAATATTACTTTAGTTATTATCATATTAACACGTCTCATAGATGGTAGAGATAGAATGTAAATAATAACGTGGTGCTAAGCTCTTCTTTGTTATATTGGTATATACAAATATAATTTAATTATAACACAAAACCTTATCTTTTAATATTACTTGAGTTATTATCATATTAACAAGTCTTATAGATGGTAAGAGATAGGGTGTATATAATAAAGTGGTGCTAAGCTCTTCTTTGTTATATTTGTTATATTGGCATATACAAATATAATTTAATTAGGATATACACTATCATAAATATTTTTTTAATTAATTTTTGGTGTTATTTAAACATATAAATGTTTACGATTTGATTATGAAACTTTGCAACATAAACACAACAAATTCACAACTAATTATTATGTAAAATATTCTAATTTAATGATTTATTTTTTATATTTTTTGAAACAAATAGATTATATTAAAATAATTGTGGAGTTTTCAACACTAGTGACATGTCTTAAAACCCTAGGAATAATTAAGGTAGAAAACCTATTGAGTATATCCTTCCCCTTTGAGTGTGGATATTGGTTATACTAGGAATTTTTGAGTATTAGGTATGGGTCTTGGGTTTTTAAACCTAGTTAGAGGAGAAAAACTAGGTCTTAGTCCCTAAATTAAGATTATAGGCATCAACGCCCAAGGTGGGCCTAAGAGCATGCCTCAAACTAAAAACATGACCTCCTAAGTGGATATTTAGCCTCCAAGAAGGGCTATGTGCACCATTACAATTATTTTGCACAAGTTATGGGTTTATGGGTCTTCAATATGGTGGAGGGAGGAAACCTATTCTTTACACCCTAAAGAAATATTGTGTACATAAAGATCCAAAATGGATGCCTTGAACTAATACACGTGAAATCCCCAGTCGATCCTCTACCTCTTAGTCATCATATTGACACAATTAGAGTTTTTGGAGAACTAGGTATTGGTTTCAAGGCCTAAACCAAGGTCAACTAATGAAAATTCTTAATTAGTACTTAAAAACAACTCCTAGGTCTCAAATGCCATAAAAAAGGCCTCGAACAACCACACATGACATTTATGTGCCATATTTTTTCTTTCAGTGTTGATACAGATGCCATTTCAAGGTTTTTAGCGCTAAGGATAGGTCATGCAGCACTAGGCATGGTCGAGGGGGGGAACTCAAACCTCAAGACCGAAAATAATCTCTTAAACATCCAACTCTAATAACAACACCTCAAAAACTACACCGAACCTCTTGATAGTATCATCTTCCTTGAAGTCGCAATATGGGCACCATTATACATTTTTGAGCAATAGATATGAGTCTTAGTCCCTTGATCCAAGTTTTGATATGGGAACCGTTGTATTTTTTTGAGCACTAGGTATAAGTCTCAATCCCTTGACCATGGTCAAGGGAGCAAATTCAAGCCTTGGATCCTAAAGGTAGTGTTATTCCTAGAGGTGAATCATGTTGAAATGACTCACGTCCGGGCATGATAGAAGCTCATTTATTTAATATACCAGAGCTATATCTTCATACGATATGTGTGAATTATTATTTTGAAAAAAATTTAACTGGATTAGGTCATACACATCATTTAACAGATGAAAGGCATTTCTTGCAGAGGGAATTCACATCCAACTTCAGAACATAAGGATAAATGGAGGTGAGTTTAACAGATGGAAGTCTAGATGTATTCAAGAAGTGACTGATAATGAAAAAATTCTTGAATCTAGGGATGTTTGGAACATACCGAAGCTTCTACCCGAAGAATTTTAGCAATTCATACACATTTGCAAAGTAAACATAGGGAATGAAAGTAAAAGACAATCAGATTTGGAATACATAATACAAGTAGGAAATTCCTGACAACCTTGCATCATACATGAAAATATTTAAAAGATATTACAAAGGCATACAATGATAAATATCTGATAGATATTTCAACTATGAAACATTATGAACATCGATGATCTCACTATGGAATTGGAAAATTGCATATATTTTCTATTAATCATGTGAATATTTACACAGAAAACAAAATGGAATAACAATGGATCTACTCAAAGAGGAAGAACAACTCTCTAAAATATCGTCGTGCCTTTAATCTCTTACAAAACAAGCTTACATGGCTAAACTGCTCTCGACTCTACAAAAATTAGATAGAGAATCTATCCACTAAAATTTCCATCCCTTTACAATGGATTACAATATTCCCTTTCATAGAGTTTGCATGTGACCCAATTCGGTTTCTCCAATTCTCATAGAAAAGTACAAATGAAAGTGAATTTATTTTTTTACAAAATATCTTTTTACAAATTTTCTTCTCCAACATATAATGATAGGCTTAACATTTAATTTATTCTACTACACGTCTTCTTCTTTCCCCTCATCTAGACATGTGGTTGTCCAGAGGGATTTCATGTGGGTCCCATTGGAGGGATGCCATCCTGGTTCATTTGATGCATCATTTGAATGTTGACTGGACCTGTAGTTGGCATAAATGAAATAGGAGGTGGTTGGTTTACAAATGTACTCATCCCCTGAGCTGTTGAAGATGTTGTTGATTGATCAAACTGTACCCTTGAAGCTTGATTGGATGTCTGTCCATGTGGTTGAGTAGCTGTTGATCTAGGTGTAAAGACTTGTTTATGATATTGGAGAACCATTTTCCATTCCTTTCCTAAAGGATGTCTGTGATTTATCAAAGACTCTAAATAAATCTCAGTATTGCCATGTTTTTCATATGAGATGGGCCCAAATTTTATGGCAATTTTCTTCAGACCCACCTAGATTTCAAAGCAATCTTTTATTCTGTCAATTGCCTGGTGTCCCTCTATTTCTCCTTCCAGTGGCTCTAGAGTAAATTCATCTTTCTTTTGTTGGAGATCTTCTCTCGGTAAGTTTCTTTGGGATAAGCATCATCATTACCATCCCATGGGGAAGGAATCCCCAATTTTAACACTTCTTTGAACATATATTTAAAGGAAGCTATTTCATCATTTAATTGTTTAACATTATCCTTCATTCTTAGAACATAAGTTTGCTTCATAATCATTGACCGGACAATTTTGATGATTTGAGTTATGTTGTCGATGCCCTTTTCAGGTAACTGCTTCTTGGTTTTGTTGTTAAGATAATCTATGACTTCTGCATCCTAATTTGGCATATCCCCCAACTGTTTTTCAACTGATTTTATCTTTGAAATATTCTTAGTGGCCATGTCCAACTCATCTTGGATGACCTCAAAATAGTCCCACTTATTCATAAACCATTATTTAATTTTCTCTGAAACAACTTGGGTAATTCTTCTTAGCAACTATTCTCCCTTAACGTTCATTTGGAGATAAGTTATTTGTCTTTTGGGGTCTCCTACTTCTCCCTCCAACTCTGAGATCTCATCTTCTTTTTTACTGAATTCACTTTCTAATTCAAGTACCCTATTATCCTTGTTTTCTAGCTCTTTTCTAGCTTCATCCATCTTGGCATTTAGGTCATTGTCTTCCTCAATGGGTTGAGAATTTGACCTGAAATTAGCTTGGTCCTCTTCCATTACAACCAAATCAATAGTATTTGGGAGATCAACTTGTGGTTCACCTGTCATCTCTATTGCTTCAGGATCACTTCCAACTGCCTCAACTGTGGGATGAATTTCCATTGTAACTACTGGGGTTTGCATTGCTGGTTGATGTACTGCCTGAATTATAGGGATTGAAGTATTACTATTCCCTTCAAAATATATTCTGGTGGATTCCATATTCAAACTTGCAATATTCTCTCTCCTTTCTTCAGACAACTATTGGAATTCTATCATTCTGGAATAGATTTTTTCTTTCTCCTCCTACAATTGTTTCAATTCTTCATATTGCACTGGTTCAGTTGTGGGAATCTTCAGTTTTTTCCTCACGGTAGATATTTCATTGTTTGTTTTAGTTATAAGTGACTTGATTTGAGATCCATCAGAGGCATCTACTTCCAATGCTACCAATGTTGATTCCAAAGAATTAATAGTAACTTATATGGATCTTGTGGTCCGTTTTTCAATTTTATACAATTTCTCAAACTTTTCAAGAGATGTCCTGGACTTCGTTTCTTCTTTCTCGGATTTAACAATCTCTGTACACATCATGTTACTTTTTTATTTGTAGAAATCCATTTTGTCCAACTTGTTGAACTATTTGAAATTTACTATGTGCTCCTCTACCATCCAGTCACCGAGCATCACTGGCTTGGCCACCTTGGGTTCTAAAACAGAAAACCTTAAGGCATCTTGTTGGTGATCCGCCACATCTATCATCCTTTTCCCTGTGTTGGGAGGTCTTGTCTTATCTCCTTCACCATTTTTATTCCCCTTTCTCTGATGTTCCTGTGTCCATTTTATAGGTATGTTCTCACTAGGACTGATTCTGCAAATGAGGAACCATCTATCTTCTTGGAAATAGTGAACTTTATAGAAGGGTAACCTGCATATTGAATTGGAGTATTTCTTCGGAGGTTTAGTTTCTTTTTCAACTCAGTAATTTCACTAGGTATCTCTACTGATTCTGACCCGACTTCTACTAAAGTCTATTCATCTTCTTCTACTGTTATTTTTACCCTTTTAGGATCTGGGCGTTGTTGGTCTTGATCAATGTCCATATTTTGAGATTCCTCAGCTGTCCTCTTCTGCCCAATTGACTGTTGTTGTTATTATTCTTCTTCAAATATTTTCATGGCTTCCTGGACGTCCTCCCAAGTCTCCTTGTTTTCTATTATTTCCCATAGAGGCTCGGGTTTGCATAGATATGCAAAATTCTTGTTCTCTACCCTTTGCTTAGATATCAATTGGTGAGGTTCATATGCATCTTTCTCTTCCTTTGGATGATTTAGTTGACTAATATATTCTTCTATATACTGGTGGGAATTTAGTCCTCTTATAATAAGAGATCCTACCTCTTGTGGAAAGAGGAATGACTTATGTTGTTTGAAATGCTTGAAGTGTAACTCATCTGAGGCCATGTTTTACCTTACAAAATCCATGGAAAATATCCTTGTTGTAAGAAAAGTAGGTAACCTGTATGACTCCCCTTCAAAATCATACACTCTGATAATAGTGTGATCTTCAAATAAAAACCAGTCTCCAACCTGGATATCTAAGTTAAACTACATGTGTTTCTTAATATCAGGTAAAATCCTAGGAGGAGAACTACCATGTATCAAATTGTAAGCCACACTCATCACTTTATATGTGAATTCATAAAAGTTTGAGTTGTCTGATTTCCTTAAAACCAGGTCAGGCCACTCATAAACTGGTCTCTTCATACCTTAATCATTTGTAGAATCTAGGTCCAGATGCCTGAAATGATCAAAGTTTTGATGGAAGAAAATGAAAAATGGGTATGAAGGGAATCTAAAATAATCAATTGCATGAAACTCTTCAAGTTGTTCATGGATTTTGTCAGCTAGGTATGTGCACAGGTAAAAATGTGGTGGGTTTCTACCAGTTTTTGTGGTCAACTTCAGCAAGACTCCGATAATAACTTCATATATAGTTTTATCATATTCTAGGCTGACAATGGTACAAATGATTGATATGGATTTTCTGGAATCTTCGGAGAAGCTGACTGTAGTATAGGGTGGTGGAATGGTTGGTATAGCCATTCCAGGTTCTAAGTTCTTGGATAAGAAATGGTGGTGGTCGAAAGGACTGAGCCCATTAAACACAATAGCTAGGGATTTTTCATTGAAATTGTAAGGGGCTAACGAGTCAGGTATGCAAAACATGTTTCTCAGAGCTTCTGGAGTGGTGAAAAATAGGCTTCTTGATGAATTGGCAGACAAGATTTCCCTAATCGTGGGGGAGTAGTGTTTTGAGCACCAAGTAACGAATTCAGGGAATAGAATAGATCTAGGGAAAATTGAGTAGGCATAGTTCAAGCTCCAGAGGTTAATTATGTCTTGGTCATTTAAAGCAAGCTCTTTGGTTTCTCTGAGGGTCTTAAGCAGGTATGAATTGTCGATAATGGTGTCAAATATGTTAGCCTCATGGTCATATACATGTTCCTCTCCTAAGAAGAGGGGGTTTGGAAGAGTGACCTTGGACTTGGGTGCCATTGCTTTCAGTGGTTCACAGTGTTTGGGTGAAACATGTGGTAAATTCCAGCTAAATTAGGGATTTCTACAAACTTGGGCTCACGTAAAATGATAAAAAAACTAGGATTACAGTAATATAAATGATCATAAGTGGCATATGAATACCCGTTTGACACCTGGAGGCTAACTCATATTGACGGATTCTAACCTGGACTGGTATGGCTCGTGCACTATCGACTTGGTACACTGGTTGTCAAGGGAGTTGGTTTCTTGGAGGTAAAAGTAATAAAATAATGGAACTAGGTTAAAAACCTTTTACTACATGAGAAATGGTGCATATTACACATCGTAGGTTGTGGTGGAGAGTAAAACAAGTAATCGGGACCCATACGACATGTTGCAGGCGTGTATTGGATGAATGAACCATAGGAGTGACAGGACACCTTGGATAGATGGTGGGTGGATTTGATTATGGAATGACACATCGTCAAGACATGTTGAGTTGTAAAGCATTAACCTTTAAGGTTGGGTGGATACCACTCTAGTTTTGCAAAGTGGTAACACATTGAAGTTAAGCAGTTTAGAGAAGCTACCTTTAGAGAGGCATGGCCAGTAACTGTGGGGTACGTGTCCTGGGAGGTTTCAAGTACAATGCACACTCGATCCCCTTTTCTGATGGGCACAACTTATCAACGCACGATAAATTTGAGCCATTGATATTTACCAATGGGAGGGAAACCTACACCTGCGCTACTCCGAATTAAATTCCTTTATTTTCACGGGCGCACTTGATCTCTGGGTCGTCAATCTTTCTATGGATCCGACGCTGACCGCCCTTCTAATTTATCGCTTCAAATATTGTACCATGGTCCTCAACCATAGGTTCTATTAGAATTCTGCTGGTCTTTCGCTAGGCTCTTTTAACCTTCCAGGGATGAAATCTCCAAATACCTTACGTGTTCGTGCATAGCATGACTGATTTTCTTTTCAAGAAAATATCAGGTGCTAACAGAGAGCTTTTAAGGCTTAAGGGACATAAACAATGTTATGACCCAAAGGGGTAATATGTGTGATTAAATGTATATGATATGACCCCAACAAGGGAATATATGGGGTTAAATGCATATGATATGAGGCCAAGGAGGGCATATATGGGGTTAAATGTATATCTAATTGTGGTCTCCCTAATTAAGGGCACATGTCTGCAATGAGTGAATAGGTATATATTGGTCATGTAGTTATTGTTTAGAGGAACTTGTGAAATGAAAATATGAATGTATTGGGGTGTTTCGAGGAGGTTCTCTTATTATTTAAGGAGATTTTATATAAATCATCTCTCTTATCTATCTTGGATTTGTGCTCCACATTGGGATAGTGTTGGAATCATGAGGTCTACAACACCAAGTATAATGAGATTGGTTCCTTCAACATGGTTAAGGGAAGAAACCTAGGCCTTAGTCCCTAAAGGAATATTATAGGAATTTGGAGTTAAGAACGACACCTTAAAATGCCAAAAAATTACCTCTAGAGAGCATGTGTTACCTCTAAGTAGGGATATGGGTTTCAATAGCACTTTTTAGCACTATGTATGAGACTTAGGGATGGATATGGTCAACAGAGGAAACTTGGACCTCAAGCCTTAAAGGAATATTCTAGGAATCTAGGCTCAATAACTATACCTTGAATAACCACACATGGCCTCCTAAGGTTATCATTGTCCTACGATTAGGGACATTAGTTCCATTAGGTGGACTTGAGAAGTAGGTATGTGTCCCAGGGCCCTAAAAATGAACCAAGGAAGAATCCCATTTCTTAAACCCCAAAGGAATCTTTGAGGAATCTAGGGCCATCCAAAATTCCTTGAAGCACCAAATATTACCTCTCAAGGCTATCCTTAGCATCCAAGAAAGGATGTAAAACCTTTACGATGTTTTGAGCATTCTGTATGGGTCTCAAGGCCATGATATTGTCAAGGTGGGAAACCCAAGCCTTAAACCATAAAGGAAGATTCTAAACATATGGGGCTAAACATAATGCATCAAACCACCACACTTGACCTCTCAAGGGTATTGTTTTCCTATGTGTGGAGATATTAGAGATAACAATGGGTATGGGTCTAAAGGACTTAGGTCTCCAAAATGGAGATAACAATGGTTATGGAGATAACTTGGGTATTAGGCCCTGTTAACACCCAAAATGACCCCCTAGGTTTTGGGAGAGGGCAGACTGGGGTAATTATCCTTTAGTGAAGCCCTGTTTAGGTTCCTGAAATCTATGCAGATTCTAATTTCACCATCCTTCTTCCTTAAAGGAACCAGATTTTCTATCCATTGGGAAAATCTCAGGGTAACAATGATTTTTGCATTAAACAATCTTCTGATCTCTTTTTCTATCACAGGCATCAGCTTAGGGTTTATCCTCCTCAACTTTTGCTTAAAAGCATTTTCTCCTAGTTTGATTGGAATAGAGTGTTGTATTATTGACATGTCATATTCCTTCAGTTCTTCATAACTCCATGAAAATGCAGTGGCATATTTCTTCATCAACTCTACATATCGCTTCTTCTTTTGAGCAGGTAGCTTCTTAGACAAGTTTACCATCTGAGGCTTTTCTTTAGTGCCCAAGTTTTGGTCTTCTACCGCCTCTTTAGGGGGTTCTAACTTCGGGTTTTTTGCTACGTCAGTTTGGTCAAACAACCTCTCCAGGGGTATCAATCCCTTGGGGATATAATTACTTTTCAATTGAACAATATATTTACCACCCAACATGTTTTTCCAATCTCTGCTTTCATTTTTTTCATATGTTGATTTTTCTTTGTCTAGCAGACCCTCCACGTTCTCATTTTCTGAGTCAATCTGGACATTAGCAAACTCATTAGACAATTCCAAAAACCTTTTGATTTGTAGATCATCATCAAATACTTGCCAATATTTAGAATTGTCTCGAATAGATGGCCTATTCACTACCTCCACCTCATATTTCTCCTGAGAAAAAATAGGAGTTTTAAAACCACCGGCAGTGGTGGCTAAAGATTCTACCACTTGATTTTCAAACCTTGGTCTCACCCAGATCTTGTGTTCAGTGAAAAAGTTCCCAAACATATCCCAAACTTCATTTCTATAGGCTCTCATCCTTTCCTCTTCTGATAGACCATTCAGGAAAGTGATGGCATTTAGTGCAGTTTCCTTGGGTCTTCAAGATAAGCTCTCCCTAGCAACTTCACAACCTGTAATAACATCACTAATGGTATTCTCCTTCATCCTTATAAACTCAAGGTAGGGTCTAAAGTTCTCAGCTTCCTTAATGATCTTGTCCCATACCAAGTGTTTACATCCTTGCAAAGCCGCCTTCCCGGTAACCTGATGAGTGAGTTTTTTTATTGATCTCAATTAACTCTTTGTGTTTCCCTTGGAGGACTTGGGCTTCTTCTTCCTTTCTTTTATTCTCTTCTTCCAACTTCTGAGCCCTTTCTTTCAGCTCCTTAATTTCCACATCTTTCAGGCTAATGTGAGACATAGCCTACACAAGACTGTCAGTACTACTGTTTTCCCCACTTTGGTTCAAATCGGTAGGCCGCATGTCCAAATTGGACAAGTTAGTTTTCAAATCATCAAGTTGTTTTTCTAAGCTTATTTTCTCTTTTTTCCAGCTATCTTCCTTCTCCGCAAATTTCAGCAACTGTGCTTTACATTCACTTATTTCTTTAGACAAGGCTTCTTTTTGAATCTAGAAGTTTGTCTCTTCGGGAGGTTTGATCAGCCAGATATTTGGAACTTTTTCCTTCTTTTGGAGTTTCAGAATCAGCTTGTCGTTTTCTGCCAACATCTTGCTCATGCTTTGACCTCCACCGTCTCTTATGACTAGGTCAGATTGTACATTTTTGACCTGCTGTTGAAGTGCTCGGTTTTCACTTTTCTCTTGCTTTAATTGGTTTTCCAATTTTTTCACAGTAACCAACAAGTTATCGCTTTTCAAGGCTGCTTTCACAAAATCATCATACACAAGATCACTAACCTGTTTGTGAAACTGGATTTTGTCTGGAACAGGTATTTTTTGCCAATTGATCCTTGTCTCGGTCACTCCATCTTCCGTCACTACTGCCAGTTTTAAGGTGTTATCATTCATACCTCTGCTGGTCATCAAGGAAGTTTTAGTATTCGACAAACCTCTAGCTATAGGCATCGAATCAAACAGTCTCTAGGTTGAGACTTGTTTCTTTTGATCGTATTATTTACAGAGGTCGTCCTTAGACTAAAATTTATTACCAACATCTCCCTCTTCTTCATAAATTCTCTTCTTTCTTGGACCTTGAGCCTTTTCGGGCACCTGTCGCTTTTCCTCCTTCTCATTGTCACTATCGGAGCTAGATTCCTCGTGGTCGAGCATAGTAGGAGATGAAGGAGCATGTTCTCACTCGACCTCAGACCACGCCTGCTCTGGCATGAAAACCACCCTAGCTTCCTGTCCTTCCTCCATGGTCCGGTTCTAACTGAAAGATGCCCCGAGTTTCCAGGTGTGCCATCCTTTCTATGTACTGATCTTGCACGGTGGACGAAGAACCACATCCATAATTGCCGCGATGATGACAACAGCGACGTGTGGTCATAGTCGCCATGATAACCTGATCAGACCCCATAACCATGTAACAATGAGGCCCTAGGTCGGAGCTGACCTGTAGCACGCTCAGCAAAGCTTCCCTAAGATGATTTTATAGACAGGGGGAAAAACATAGTTCAAATAATTGAAAAGCAAACTTAATTGAACTTCAGTCACCCCTAAATCAGTACCCAACCCTAAAATCTGGGCTAACAGAGAAAAAACCAACTGGGAATTGTCATAAAAAAGGCTGACATTTATGGGGTAGGGTTCTTTAGATATTTCGGCTTCAGGTTTCAGACATGTGGCTAAGAAAGCTTGTCGGCTTTCGGGGCTGATTTGGCAATACAAGGAAACCACCGACTCTTCAAAAAAACTCTCCAACTCTTGGTACTGAGACTCTGGAATGAAAAAGGAATTCCTAACAGTTGAGGCATCTATATTACAAATGACTATGGACCTATGGGCGTACATAATGACTCTTTGGGGTTCCGAACAATTAGAAGAACACCATGTTACAAACTCAGGGAAAGAGAACACTTGATCAGGGAAAAAGAAAATGAACGATGACCTAAAGACTCCATGTATATACAGTCCCTGTTCATGCAAGGCTTCCAACCTCCTTTTAATTTCTAGAACTGGGATTCGAATGCATGTATCAAATACATCGGCGTCCCTGTCCTCCAGGGAAACCCTAAACCTAGAGCTAGTTGAAGCTTCCTCTTCCCCCATCTTATACCGTAAAAGACTTATATTTTTAGAAGAATGGCGGTTACAGATCCTACCTGTCACCTTGGAAGCTCTACACGCACCCTGTCAAAGGTTCTATCGCCTTCATCGTCTGCCACACGCCGAGAGACTTTCTGACTTCGACAGGATTTGGAAACAAATGGCAATCTTCACGGGCATTCTTATATATATAACCAGGTTTCCATAACTTCTTCCCTCTTTGGCCCATTGTCCTTTGATCTCAACCGTTGAATTCTCACATACTCATTTTTTGTCGTCGGATCTGAGTTTCCCTTTACCCACTGATTTGACAACCTATCCATTTCCACCGTCGGATCATCTTCGCTAGTCTCATCTGGGCCATTAATCTCATTTGTATGCATCTAAGGGGTAGCATTGCATGCACCCAAAAAGATTCTCCTATATCACCCTTTCTCTATGCGACAAGCTGTGGAGTTGACACATGTCTGGCGGGACCCAGTCCATCGCATCTACCTGGCCATTATTCATCATGCTACTTCTTGATGCGACGATTTCTGAGGACCATCCATTTCTTCTCACACATGTATCTATGGTGAGTCCTCATACTCGACTTAGCCTTTAGATTTTTCATATGCTAGTGGGGTCTCCTCTGTTATACCCTGTGCATTTCAGACTCCCACCACCCATTGATCTGGCTCTTCTTTCCACCCGAACCGTAGATCTGTCGGAGACTTAGGCCCTTTCTGTGGTAAATAAACCCAAACCATTAGATCTCAAAAGGATAATCTTCACCGTATATCCTTGCATCTATCCCTACCATTGTAGGTGCCAAATATGGCATTGCTTGCTGCTCCTTCCTCCTTGCGACGCGCTCCGAAGCCGACACCTGTCCAACGGGGCCCAACCCATCGCATCCTCATATTCCCTTTCTTCCTCACAGCTTAGCCATACAATGGTCTATTTAAAACCATAGATCTTGCTCCCACTCTTGATCGATGGTGCCCACCTGTGCGACACTTAATCTTTTATAATTTGCTCGCGGACTATGGATTTTAGGGTATTCTCCGTTTGTCTTACGTCATTCTTTTTCCCTATTAATACTTAGCCATTGAAATTAGCCCATTTTATTGCTTTGGACCCCTTCTAGATCATTCTTTCTCATGTCTAAGCACCTGGCCATCGAGGATGGGGATCACTTCCAGCTTTTCCTCAGGTAGTTGTCTGACCTTCCACCTTTCACATACAGGTTTTTATGCTGCAAAATAGCAAAAAATATATAGGTGCTAACAACTAGCTCCAACCGGGGATGCTATCCTCCCAGTGAGGTAGCAAAGAACTCTATAGCATAAGTGCCTGATCCATTGGGTAGATTTTCCAAACCCTAGACTGAAAAATTTCTCTAGAAACAGAAACTGCGCCTGCTTGCATATCTAGGCTGAAAATTCAAAAATAAAAACATGGCTTCCCTTTCCAGACCTTAGGGCCTTCGCTTTGGGATTTAAGTCTTTCTGGTTTGCCGTTAAAAACTCAAAACAAAATGTGGAAAATGGAAATATATATAGGCTATGGTACATGAGTTACCTATTTCCTTTAGGACAGGTAATGTTTCAAAAACCTCCCATTGACCGGACCTCCCGACCAGGCAGATCCGTCTTGGTGTTCCAAGATGAAAGAATTTATTCCTCTATTTGCTGCAATAATATATGGTCCCATCCACATATGGTCGAATTTCCCATGTTTATATTCCCTAGGAGCGTCCCACTTTAGGACCAAATAATTCACCTTAAATTCATCTTCTTTAGCTTTTCGGTTGAAAGCTCCTTTTATCTTCTCCTGATGCCCCTGTACTCTATCGTATGCCTTGGTTCTTAGCTTGTTCAACTCTGTTATCTGGCTCACCCTTCTCTGTATGTGATTCGGTTCTTCTTCCATCTCTTGCAGCAACCTCATAACTGGCAACCCTAGAGATGCCGAAAAAACCACCTTAGCTCCGTATACCAAATGGAAAGGAGACATCCCAATAGCCCTTTTTGTACTTATTCTATCAGCCCATAGAGCATATTTTAGCCTTGTGTGCCACACTCTCTTATTGTCCTCTAATATTTTCTTTATGATTCTTACCAAAATTTTGTTGGATGACTCTGCTAGTCCATTTCCCTGAGGGTAGTATGCAGTGGAATGATTCAGACTGATATGGTATTTGTGACAAAAATTTATCATTTTCTTGGAACAGAATGCATGTGCGTTGTCAGTCACTATCCTTTTAGGACACCCAAATCTTGAAAGGATATTATCCTCCAGGAAACCCATGATAACATCTTCTGTGGCTCTCCTAGTTGGTATGGACTCTATCCACTTAGTAAAATAATCAGTGGCTGTCAACATCCATCTATGCTGCCCTGGGAGTTGCAATTTATCTCTCCTATGAAGTCTAAACCCCACTGCTGGAAAGGTGCTTCTGTTATGACAGGGTGAAGGGGTAGTGAAACCACTTTTCTTTTTCCTTCAAAGATCTGACATCGGTGACAAACAACAATTTCTTTATGTACATCTGAAAACATGGTGGGCCAGTAGAAACCAGCCCTCAGGATCTTGTTGACTGTCACCTTACAAGAATGATGTCCACCACAGTCTCCCTTGTGAAATTCATGCTTTGTGTGTTTAGCTTCTTCCTCAAGCAAGTAGTTCAGTAGTACACCTCCAGGGTCCTTCCAATATAACAATTGTTTCATAACACAGTACTTTGCAGCCTTTAGCTTCATGGCTCTTGCCTTGCTTTTGTTTAACCCTGGAGGAGCTTGTAAGTTTCGTAACACATACACAACGTCAGCATACCAAGGGGATGTAGAGAATTTTGGCCTAACCTGCACTCCTATATCCAGTTGATCACGATGATCTTGTAAGAAGTTCAGATGTAAAGAGTCACAGTTGGTCTTGGTCATTAATTTTGCTAACCCTTGCCCTTTCACCAATTTGGTGGGCTTTATCTCCAGGTCGTATTCCAGCAATACAACAATCCATTTGGCTCTTCTTCCTTCAGGGTCTGCTTGGGTGAGGATACCCTTCACAGCACTGTTTGGGACATAAGCGATGATGTGTGAATGGAGGATATAAACCCTGAAATCTTTTAGTGACTTGATCAAGGCATAAGCCTGCTTCTCCATAATATCATATTTCAGTTCTGCATCTCTCAGTACCCTTCTTAAAAAAGCAATTGGTTGTTCAGAGTTCTGGGCATTTTGTTGATCTATATGTAACTTCGGAATGTATTTCATCCATGTATTTTATTTATATATTATTGTACTCCTATAGAGATGTGTCATTCCTCTATACGGAAGTGTCGTCATGTGTATTAACAAGTGTCGCAAGTATGTTAACTTGCCGATGGGTTATTAGACCACCATGTGTGGGGTTGGCCTTGATTTATATATTATATGGTTGATGTACCCAGCTAGACAAGTCAGCCCCATAAGGTTATTGGGAAAACAGGACAAGTATAAATAGAGATCGGGAGATCTCTATTTGGATCATTCGAAAACTCATTCTTCCTTCACTCAGAAAGTGGCGCACTAGTGAGGAGGAGGATCATCTGCTACTAGGAGACTATCTCTATGTATTTTGGTTGTACTTTGGTTGACCCATTGCTCTCTCTATCTCTGAGGAAGTTGTGGGGTTTTTCACCTTAGGGTTTTCCCCACGAAAACTCTGTGTCTCTTGTCTCTCATGCTTTTGCTTCTTGTGATGATTGACATGCTTGTTATGATTGATATGAATTGATATACTGTACATGTTATTCTCTCAGTAAATATCCTAGAGTATTGTGAATTAATGCTCAAAATTTAACATGGTATCAAAGCTAACCTGAGAAGAAGACATTGTGCAGTGACAGAAACCAAGGGTTTCTTGTTTATTGAGTTTCTCTCCACATATTTTGGAAAAGCAATATAGTAGATTGACTCTACTCATCAAGGCGAATCTATCTATCCAATCAGAATTCAATTCTAAGCATTTTTAGATTTGGCCCTAAAAATTAGGGTTTCCACAAAAATAGGAATTTCTGGAATCTAAAGACATAGCTAGAAGCTCCTTGCAAAAATCGAAGTTTAGAGCTTTGGATCGAGATTTTTGGCTGGGTAGATCTCTGGGAAACTCAAACCCTAATTCAGGGTCCTCCTTAGTGAACCCAAGAAGACAAAAAGGCCTTTCTGAAGGGTAAAGCTTTGCAGATATCAAATTCTGAATACACCAGGCTGATCAGCTCTTCAAGGCGCATCTTTCTACCCTTTTAGAAAGTTGAAATTCATATTTCGAATTTTAGGGTTTTTTTGACAAACCCTAATCCGGAACCAGATCCATTTTTTCAGCCAGTCAAGTGGTAAGACCTAAATCTTTTCTATTTCCATTTGAAGTACTCTTTAAGATGTCTCACCACACCAAGATTGAGGATAAGCTTGAAGGGGCTGATAACTTCCGAGCCTGGAAGTATAGGATTGGGTTAATCCTGGAAGAGAATGGGTTGGACTCATACATAAAAGAAGACATCCCTATCCCAGAGGATGAAGAGGCTAAGATATTGCATAAGAAGAACTTGGTCAAGGCAAAGAGAATCATTGCTGATTCTATCAAGGACCATCTCATCCCACATGTGTCATCTCTAAAGACACCCAAAGAAATGTTTGATTCGCTGACCAAGCTATTTGAAGAGAAGAACATAAATCAGAAGATGACCCTACGGAACCAATTGAAAGGAGTAAAGTTTTAGAATGGAGAAACCATTCAATCTTATTTTTCTAGGGTCTCTCAGATTAAGGAACAACTAGAAGCGGTGGATGAAATGGTGGAGAATGGTGAAGTTGTCATGACCATTCTAAATGGCCTACCCAAGTCATGGGATTCCTTTATTCAAGGAATTTGTGCAAGAAAGAAGTTGATCTCCTTCAACAGACTGCAAGAAGAATGTTCACAAGAAGAAGCAAAGCTTGTGGCCCGAGAAGAAAAGATGGGAAGTGAAGATCAAGCTCTCACAGTACACACCAAGAAAGGAAGGTCAAAGAGAGAGCACTCTCATGCCAATAAATCTTCACACTATCATCAACATAAAGATAAGAAAGATCTCAGATGCTTCACATGTAATGAGAAGGGTCATTTTGATTTAGAATGTCCCAAGAACAAAAGGAACAACAACATCAAGAAGAAGAAGGGCAACATGAAAATATATCATGCTCATGCTGCTGAAGATGATGAACCACCCAAGAAGAAGGCTAGAGCAGAAAGTGACAATGATGACTCATCAAGTGAAGAAGAGTATGTTCTGATCTCTGCTCTCACAGGCTCAAGAAGAACCTACTCTCCATATCCGCATTGGATGCAAAAGGTATGAGGGTTGCATTTGTGGATGGCCAAGTTCTAATGTGGCCAAAAGGGAAAGACCATAGATGATGCAATAGTGATTGAAGAGCAAGAGGGAGGATTGTACAAATTAAAGGGACAACCTGAACATGCTATGAAGACAAAGATTCATCCATAGTCATGGATCACATAGAGGTATGTATAATTTGTTTTTGCAAAGGTTAACTAATGAGTTATGCAAGTCATTGAAGAGAACAAGAACACATTGCTAGACATGACTAGCAAATATGATGACCAGGTATGTTTTTGTTATATATATCGTATACTTTTGTATGATTGATAATGATTACTCTTGAAGTTACAAGTTTGAGTAATCTAGGGCTTATGCATATTATGTTTCTTATTTTAATTGATGATATGACTAACCAGAAGAGTCATAGGTTTGAGTAATCACGAGTTTAGGTATATTATGTTTATGACTAACCATAAGAATGCTTATTATTTATGTTTGAAATAATCCTGACTATACATGCTTGAGATTATTGTGTTTTGATAATATTAAGATTATACTAATGAATGTTTGATTATGTATGAGACCTCGAGGATAACACAATGATGATACTAATAAGCATGCATAGGGATCGAGAATGAATATAAGTTCAAGAATAGGTAATCCAGGAAGCAAAGATCAAGAGGGAGCACACTCCAGTGGTTTCTGCAAGGATGTAGATATCCAGAGGGAGTTGACCATCTCTCTACATTCCACAATAGAAAGGTGTAGAAGAAGCTACTTCAGATTAGGACTCCAGTAGCTCCTGCAAGGAAGCAAAGACTCTGAGGGAGTCCACCCAACAAACAAACAAAGATAAGTATTTTAATTGTCATTTCTTGCATATTTGTTTGTTTAAATAATATTGTTCAATGATGTATATGCTTATGCTCCTAGATTTAGGATGTGTATTATGCATATTAGAATGATTGCATTAATGAACAGCTTACTACTAATATGCATTTGATGGGTAAGTAGGCCTATGGCACTGTACAACATTCCATTGCTACTTATCTAGAATGAAACCTCTTTGCTGACATGTTGGGAGCTATGCAAACTCTTAACAATGTTCTGGTAGAGACTGGAAGTCTTCTAGAAAGTTATGGAACATGGATAAATGTTGTATTGAAGCATTGGCTAAGATAATTGCATGACTGTATGACATATTTCTTTATGTGTAAGAATTTGTTCTGAAAATTATGAGATGTTTCTAATCATGCAATTTAACTTGTTTTGTAGGAAAGACCGTATACCTTCACCTACAAAACAAGGACTATAACATTTGTTCCAGCAACAAAGATATCTATTGAAGATATTGTAGATATTGAAGTTCCCAGGATCTGGGATGAAAAAATGGAAGAATTCCATGATCTGTCGATCAAGAAGAATGATGTTTGGGATGCAGTACCAAGACCTGAAGGGGAGTCTGTAGTGACTTCCAAGAGGATCTACAAGATCAAGCATGTTGTAGATGGCAGCATAGAGAAGTATAAAAGTGATGAAATGGAAGATACACCAGATGGATTTCAAGACAGCTTTCTTGAATGGTGTAGTTGAAGAAGAAGTATATGTGGAGCAGCCACTTGGTTCTAAGGAAGATGACATGGATTCATATATGTGCAAAACTTGGTAGGATAGACAGCTTTCTATCCAGTTTGGGATTTACCAAGAGTAAAGCAGGTTCCAACCTTTATTACAAGGCTGAGGAAGGAAATCCAGTGATACTACTTTTGTATGTGGATGACCTGTTTGTAACAGGAGATGACAGATTGATTGTCGATACAAAGAGGAAGCTTGCTGCCGAGTTCAATATGAAGGACTTGGGGATGATACACTATTTTCTAGGTATGGAGGTGTGGTAGAGTGCAGATGGGATCTTCCTTGGACAAGGGAAGTATACTATAGATATCCTGAAGAGGTTCGGGATGATGGATTGCAAGGCCATGGCCACACCTATGGCATCGAATCTGAAGCTTCTTGGTGATGCTTCATCTGAGCCAGTGCATGTCTCTATGTATCGTCAGATGATTGGGTCCTTGATGTACCTGACGAATATGAGACCAGATATTTGTTTTGTAGTGAACACATTGAGCCAGTTCCTGACAGATCTGAGTAGTGTTCACTTGGTTGCTGTAAAGCATATTATGAGGTACCTGAAGGGTACAGTTGATTATGGACTCAAGTATGATGCGAATCAAAAGTTTAACTTGCAGGGTTATGTTGATTCAGATTGGGCAGGCAGTGCTGCAGATAGGAAGAGCACTTCTGGGTGCTGTTTCAGTATGGGATCAGGTGTGATCTCTTGGTTTAGCAGGAAGCAATCCTATTTAGCACTGAGTACAGCCGAAGCAGAGTATGTTGCAGCTTGTTTGGCTAGTTGTGAGGCAGTATGGCTGAGGAAGCTATTGTCTGAGCTATTTGATCTACTGTTGGAGGCTACTGGTATCATCTGTGACAGCTAGAGTTGTGTGAAGCTGTCTGAGAACCCGGTGTTCCACGACAGGTCGAAACACACAGAGATCAAATATCACTATATCAGGGATATGGTGCAAAGGGGAGCAGTGAAGCTCTTGTATGTTGCAACGGATGAGCAGATTGCAGATGTGTTGATGAAGCCACTAGCCAGAGTGAAGTTCGAGTACTTCAGAGAGAGGCTTGGTGTTCTTTAGATCAACGACACTTTGAGGAAGAAGTGATGGAGACATTTGTTGTAGCCATTCCTAGCATGGTGGAAGGGGGATCCTTCACATGGGTATAGATGTAAGTGTTGGATGATGAGCATCAGGATGATGTTCTAGTTTCTGTTCTGTATGATTAGTTGGATCATTTACATTTGTATGTATGTACGCATCATGTTGGATGCTGGATATGATCAGTTGGATCATTTATGTATGTACGCATCATGTTTGATGCTGGATATGATCAGTTGGATCATTTATATGTATTTGTATATGCATCATGTTGGATGCTTGGACCATGTATCTATATATGTATCAGGTGGATACTATGTATGATCAGGTAGATCATGTGTGTTGATATATATATAAGGTGGATACATTGTGTGGATCATGTATCGATGTATGTATCAGGAGGATACATTATATGATCAGGTGGATCATGCATGATGATATGTATCAGGTAGATACTTGGTATGCATCAGGTAGATGCATTGTATGATCAGGATGATCATGGATGACGAGCTTCAGGATTTTGCTCCAGATATGCATCAGGATGATGCAGTGATGAGTATCAGAACGATACTCTAGATGATATGCATCAGGATGATGTTATGATGATGATCAGGATGATCATATGTATTAGGTGGATACATTACATAATCAGTTGGATTATGTGTGATGAGTTCCGAAGACACAGATGCACAGAGCCTTTTCGATATGGTGGTAGATGTGTTCTCCCATGTGCGTTGATGTAAGTGCAGAGCCTTTCCGACATGGTGGTAGATGTGTTCTCCCATGTGTGTTGATGTAAGTGCAGAGCCTTTCTGACATGGTGGTAGATGTGTTCTCCCATGTGCGTTGATGTAAGTGCAGAGCCTTTCCAACATGGTGGTAGATGTGTTCTCCCATGTGCATTGATGTAAGTGCAGAGCCTTTTCGACATGGTGGTAGATGTGTTCTCCCATGTGCGTTGATGTAAGTGCAGAGCCTTTCCTACATGGTGGTAGATGTGTTCTCCCATGTGCGTTGATGTAGGTGTAGAGCCTTTCCGACATGGTTGTATATGTGTTCTCCCATGTGCGTTGATGTAAGTGCAGAGCCTTTTCGACATGGTGGAAGATTTGTTCTCCCATGGTCGTTGATGTAAGTGTTGTGAGCCTTTCACGGATGGTGGTAGGTTGGTCCTCCCATGCCAGTGAGTGTAAGGGCTGTGTGAGTGCATCTGGGTTGTGCTTTGTGATACTCTGTGGCCGTGGACAAGTTGTGCAGTAGCATGTAAAAGGTCCTGGGAGATCCGATAGGTTGAGCTGTGTGCTCATAATCAGTCCTGGGATGCTCTTTCAAGGTTTTGTTGACTCACCTAATAAGTCCTGAGGATTCCACAGTATGGCTAGTGATGATGCAGACTTGCAGGTGGTGGGCCTACATCCAGTATGAAAAAGGACTGGCTCTGTAGAACTTCCTATGATGAGTAGATCCAGAGATTGATTGAGATAGCAGCAGCTGTGATGATGACGATGATTCGAGGACGATGATCTAGAGAAGAAGACTTGTGCTAGCTGATCTGTGTCGAGAAATACCTTCCTCGTTAAGAGGGAGTTTTGATGTATATGTAACTTCAGAATTTATTTCATCCATGTATTTCATTTATATATTATTGTACTCCTATAGAGATGTGTCATTCCTCTATATGGAAGTGTCGTCATGTGTATTGACAAGTGTCGCAAGTATGTTAACTTGCCGACGGGTTATTAGACCACCATGTGTGTGGTTGGCCCTGATTTATATATTATATGGTTGATGTACCTAGCTAGAAAAGTCGGCCCCATAAGGTTATTAGGCAAACAAGACAAGTATAAATAGAGATCGGGAGATCTCTATTTGGATCATTCGAAAACTCATTCTTCCTTCACTCAGAAAGTGGTGCACTAGTGAGGAGGAGGATCATTTGCTACTAGGAGACTATCTCTGTGTATTTTGGTTGTACTTTGGTTGAGCCATTGCTCTCTCTATCTCTGAGGAAGTTGTGGGGTTTTTCACCTTAGGGTTTTCCCCACGGAAACTCCGTGTCTCTTGTCTCTCATGATTTTGCTTCTTGTGATGATTGACATGCTTGTTATGATTGATATGCATTGATATACTGTACATGTTATTCTCTCAGTAAATATCCTAGAGTATTGTGAATTAATGCTCAAAATTTAACTCATTTCTCTGTAACAACACCCCTGATACTGTGTGTTCCGAAGCGTAAGAAAAAATAAAAAATTCTTTAGAAAAATATGGACTGGCTAATACCGGGGCTTCAGTGATAGCATTTTTAATCCCTTTGAAAGAATCTCTTGCTTCCTCAGTCCATTTTACCTGATTTTCCTTTCTTAACATATTGGTAATATTCATCATAATTTCCGCAAAGCTTGGAATGAACCTTCTCAAAAAACCTACTTGTCCAATGAAAAACTGCACTTCCTTTTTGCTTCTTGGCTCTCCAACTTTCTGGATGGCAATAACCCTTTCAGGATCGATCTTGACACCCCCTTGGAAATAATATGACCCAAGAGCTTAGCTTCTTCTAAACAAAATGTGATTTCTTAGGATTAAGGGAAATACCATATTTTATACATTTCTTAAAAACTTGTTCCAAATGCTTCAGGTGCTCTTCATTAGATCTTGAGTACACATTTATGTCATCCATGTATACAACCACAAACTTATCTTTTTCTTTAGCGAATGCTTTTTCCATTGCTCGCTGGAAGGTAGCTCCTGCATTCATCAGTCCAAAAGGCATCTTAGCATACATGAAAGTACCCCAAGGAGTGGTAAAAGCAGTCTTCTCTTGGTCTTCAGGACAAACTTTGATTTGGTTGTATGTGGAGAACCCATCCATAGTGGAGATCATGTTTGCCCCTACTACATTTTGTAAGATATGCTCCATTTTGGGTAGGGGGTACTTATCCTTTAGTGAAGCCCTGTTCAAGTTCCTGAAATCTATGCAGAATCTAATTTCACCATTATTCTTCCTTACAGGAACCAGATTTGCTATCCATTGGGAAAATCTCAGGGTAACAATGATTTTTGCAATAAACAATCTTCTGATCTCTTTTTCTATCACAGGCACCAGCTTAGGGTTTATCCTCCTCAACTTTTGCTTAAAAGGCTTTTCTCCTGGTTTGATTGGAATAGAGTGTTGTATTATTGACGTGTCATATTCCTTCAGTTCTTCATAACTCCATGCAAACGAAGCCGCATATTTCTTCATCAACTCTACAAATCCCTTCTTTTTTCAGCAAGTAGCTTCTTAGACAAGTTTACAATCTGAGGCTTTTCTTTAGTGCCCAAATTTTGGTCTTCTACCGCCTCCTTAGGGGGTTCTAACTTCGGGTTTTTTGCTATGTCATTTTGGTCAAACAACCTCTCTAGGGGTATCAATCCCTTGGGGATATAATTACTTTTCAATTGAACGATAACTTTACTACCCAACATGTTTTTCCAATCTCTGCTTTCATCTTTTTCATATGTTGATTTTTCTTGGTCTAGCAGACCCTCCATGTTCTCATTTTTTGAGTCAATCTGGACATTAGCAAACTCATCAGATAGTTCCAAAAACCTTTTGATTTGTAGATCATCATCAAATACCTGCCAGTATTTAGAATTGTCTGAAATAGATGGCCTATTCACTACATCCAGCTCATATTTCTCCTGAGAAAAAATAGGAGTTTTAAAACCACCGGCAGTGGTGGCTAAAGCGTCTGCCACCTGATTTTCAAACCTTGGGATCACCCAGATCTTGTGTTTGGTGAAAAAGTTCCCAAACATATCCCAAACTTCATTTCTATAGGCTCTCATCCTTTCCTCTTCTGATAGACCATTCAGGAAAGTGATGGCATTTAGTGCAGTTTCCTTGGGTCTTCAGGCTAAGCTCTCCCTAACAACTTCATAACCTGTAATAGCATCACTAATGGTCTTCTCCTTTATCCTTATAAAATCAAGGTAGGGTCTAAAGTTATCATCTTCCTTAATGATCCCGTCCCATACCAAGTGTTTACATCCTTGCAAAGCCGCTTTCCTGGTAACCTAATGAGTGAGTTTTTTTATTGATCTCAATTAACTCTTTGTGTTTCCCTTGGAGGACTTGGGCTTCTTCTCCCTTTCTTTTAATCTCTTCTTCCAACTTCTGAGTCCTTTCTTTCAGCTCCTTAATTTCCACATCTTTCAGGCTAATGTGAGACATAGCCTACACAAGACTGTAAGTACTACTGCTTTCCCCACTTTGGTTCAAATTGGTACGTCCAAATTGGACAAGTTAGTTTTCAAATCATCAAGCTGTTTTTCTAAGCTTATTTTCTCTTTTTTCCAGCTATCTTCCTTCTCCGCAAATTTCAGCAACTGTACTTTACATTCACTTATTTGTTTAGACAAGGCTTCTTTTTGTCTCTCGAAGTCTGTCTCTTCGGGAGGTTCGATCAACCGGATATTTGGAACTTTTTCCTTCTTCTGTAGTTTCAGAATCAGCTTGTCTTTCTCTGCCAACATCTTGCTCATGCTTTTACCTCCACCGTCACTTATGACTAGGTCAGATTGTACCTTTTTGACCTGCTATTGAAGTGCTCGGTTTTCACTTTTCTCTTGCTTTAATTGGTTTTCCAATTTTTTCACAGTAACCAACAAGTTATTGCTTTTCAAGGTTGCTTTCACAAAATCATCATACACAAGATCATTAACCTATTTGTGAAACTGGATTTTGTCCTGCACAGGTATTTTTTGCCAATTGATCCTTGTCTCGGTCACTCCATCTTCTGTCACTACTGCCAGGTTTAAGGTGTTATCATTCATACCTCTGCGAGTCATCAAGGAAGTTTTGGTATTTGACAAACCTCTAGCTATAGGCATCGAATCAAACAGTCTCTGGGGTGAGACTCCTCTGTTTTGATCGTATTGTTTATAGAGGTCGTCCATAGATCAAAATTTATCACCAGATCCCTCTTCTTCATAAATTCTCTTCTTTCTTGGACGTTGAGCCTTTTCGGGCACCTGTCGCTTTTCCTCCTTCTCATCATCACTATCAGAGCTGGATTCCTTGTGGTCGAGCATCGTAGGAGATGAAGGAGCATGTTCTCGCTCGACCTGAGACCATGCCTGTTCTGGCATGAAAACCACCACAACTTCCTGTCCTTTCTCCATGATCCAGTTCTAACTGAAAGATTCCCTGAGTTTCCAGGTGTGCCATCCTTTCTATGTACTGATCTTGCACGACGGATGAAGAACCACATCCATAACTGTCACGATGATGACAACAGCTATGTGTGGTCATAGCCTCCATGATAACCTGATCGAACCCCATAACCATGTAACAATGAGGCCCTAGGTCGGAGCTGACCTATAGAATGCTCAACAAAGCTTCCCAAAGATGATTTTACAGACAGGGGGCAAAACATAGTTCAAATAATTGAAAACATTGTCTACCAAAATATATGTCTCCAGCAGTGAGGAGAAATGTGGGCTTTCAGCTGTGCTGTACATAATCACTTTCATCAACTGCGTGTGATGTCTAAAAAACCTAGTACTCACGAAATTGCTCAATTGTACATGTATCTTTTACGCCAAAAATTCACCAAACCTCAAGGATGGGATGAGCCCGCTTTTGGACCTATCCAGACTGATGCTAATCCTAAAAAGAAAACTTAATTGAACTTCAGTCACCCATAAATCAGTATCCAACCCTAAAAACTGAGCTAACAGAGAAAAAACCAACTGGGAATTGTCGTAAAAAAGGCTGACATTTATGGGTTAGGTTTCTTTAGAGATTTCGGCTTCAGGTTTCAGACATGTGGCTAAGAAATCTTGTCGGCTTTCGGGGCTGATTTGGCGATGCAAGGAAACCACCGACTCTTCAGAAAAATTCTCCAACTCTTGGTACTGAGACTCTGGAATGAAAAATGAATTCCTAACAGTTGAGGCATCTATATTACAAATGACTCTGGACCTATGGGCGTCCATAATGACTCTTTGGGGTTCCGAATAATTAGAAGAACACCATGTTGCAAACTCATGGAAAGAGAACACTTGGTCAAGGAAAAAGAAAATGAACGACGACCTAAAGACTCCATGTATATCTAGTCCCTATTCATTCAAGGCTTCCAACCTCCTTTTAATTTCCGGAACTGGGAGCCGAATGCATGTATCAAATACATCGGCGTCCTTGTCCTCCAGGGAAACCCTAACCCAAGAGCTGGTAGAAGCTTCCTCTTCCCCCATCTTATACTATAAAATACTTAGATTTTTAGAAGAATGGTAGTTACAGATCCTACCTGTCACCTTGGAAGCTCTACACGCACCCTATTGAAGGTTCTATCGCCTTCGTCGTCTACCACATGCCGAGAGACTTTCTGACTTCGACAGGATTTGGAAACAAATGTCAATCTTCACGGGCATTCTATATAACTGGGTTTCCATAACTTCCGCCCTCTTTGGCCTGCTATCCTTTGATCTCAACCGTTGATTTATCATGTGCTCATTTTCTGTCGTCGGATCTAAGTTTCCCTTTACGCACTGATTTGACAACCTATCCATTTCCACCGTCAGATCATCTCCACTAGTCTTCATCTGGGCCATTAATCTCATTTGTATGCATCTAAGGGGTAACATCGCATGCACCCAAAAAGCTTCTCCTATATCACCCTTTCTCTATGCGACAAGTTGTGGAGCTGACACATGTCCGGCGGGACCCAGTCCATCGCATCTACCTTGTCGCTATTCATCGTGCTACTTCTTGATGCGATGATGTATGAGGACCATCCATTTCTTCTCATACGTGTATTTATGGTGAGTCCTCATACTTGACTTAGCCTTTAGATTTTTCGTATGCTGGTGGGGTCTCCCCTGTTATACCCTATGCGTTTCAAACTCCCACCAGCCATTGATCTAGCTCTTCTTTCCACCCGAACCGTAGATCTGTCGGAGACTCAGGCCCTTTCTGTGGCAAATAAACCTGAACCATTAGATCTCAAAAGGATAATCGCCTCCATATATCTTTGCATATGTCCCTACCATCGCAGGCGCCCAATATGGCATTGCTTGCTGCTCCTTCCTCCTTGCGGCGCGCTCCTAAGCCGACACCTATCCGCCAGGGCCCGTCCCATTGCATCCTCATATTCCCTTTCTTCCTCGCAACTTGGCCATGCGACGGTCTATTTAAAACTGTAGATAGATTGCTCCCGCTCTTGATCGATGGTGCCAACCTGTGCGACACTTAATCTTTTATAATTTACTCACGGACTATGGATTTTAGGGTATTCTTCGTTTGACTTAAGTCATTTTTTTTCCCTATTAATACTTATCCCATGACATTACCCCATTTGATTGCTTTGGACCCCTTCTAGATCATTCTTTCTCATGTCGAAGCACCTGGCCATTGAGGATGGGGATCATTTCCAACTTTTCCTCAGGTAGTTGTCTGACCTTCCACCTTTCACATACAGGTTTTTATGCTGCAAAATAGAAAAAAATATATAGGTGCTAATAGGCCCTAAATCAAGACTCTAAGCATAGACCCTAAATTTTGGAGACATAGATTTATTTTGTGCACAATTGGGGTTTTCTTTTAACACATTACATAAATTGTCATGGATTAATTAAGGTAATGTGAGAGCTCAAATTTTTAGGTTTGAGATAAAGCCATTTAGGAGATGGAAACATTGAATCTAAAGGATTTCCGGTTTTATGGATGTATTATTTTATGATAAACCATATCTATATATAGTAATGGTTGACTCTCATGTCAAAGGGAAAATTTTGAATTCAATGAAGCAACAAACTTTTAACAATGGTAAGTGTATGTCTTTTGGGAGTTCATAAAAAAAAAAAAAAAAATCATGTTTTAATTAGGAAATTTCATCTTTTTAAGTGTAATTGGTGGTGTTGAAAACCACTATTCTCATTTCCATATAACTTGGGAATAAGAGGGGTAGTAGTGTTAGCCTCATTCATTAAAAAAAATTTAGTCATTGCTAATACATTGAAAAAATAACATAATGTAACTCCCCATTGTAGCTAGGCGCATGTACATTGTTATGCTTGAAGGTATTTCACCTCTACTTATGCATCGGCAGTTTCCTTATATATCCTAGAACTTTAGGATGAAGTTTCCTGAAGATTTATGTAATGACCCAGTTTTATTTTGTACCTTGACTATTATACTATGCTATTATTTGAGGGAATTTGATTATGAATGACTCGGTTTTGTATGGAAATGCCTTGGCATGGGAACTTGAAGAACTAGCTCATTTATGAATAAGTTGAATGTTTAAAGTTATTGCTTATGAATAAGATGAATGACGACAATTAGATGTTTATGTTGCCATGCAATTTATAAAATGATGGTTAAAAAATGCAATTGATTTTATGCATTATGTATCATGTCCTTTAACAGGTGGTCAAGTGTGACAGGGAAAGATAGGAACAATTGACACAAGGTGGTTTTGATACCACGCAAACTTCACATTAAGTTGAGTATCGACGTTAGGTGATGTTAACATAGTACAATATGATGTGTTATATTTTATGCGTAGAATGATTTAGAGCACATGTTTTTTTCACGTGCATCGTAGGATAATGATTGTCAATCAGTCCACGTAAAGGTAATGGGGTTGAATGGGGAAGAGATATTAGTGATAATAGTTATTTATTCCATGCAATGGGTTGAAAGGAGAGAGATGATTTTTCCCTCGGAGTGCATGTTTCCATGAGGGTAGGCCATGGACTTTCTCACTCATGAGGATCCACTGGGGGGCACACTATGGCCTTATTCCCTAGGAACAATGAGTCTCTCAGCAAGGTTGATGGGACTGCGTTAACATGTTATCAATCATTGTACAAATCCCCACCACCACAAAAGGGATATTTGAAAGGCATGAAGGAAGTCATGACACCATTGATATGACCATTGTAATGCAACGCTCAGATAACATAAAAACACTATAGGGTAAATGTTTATTTTAAAAAGAAATGAAATGTGTTTAAATCATTATGACCAAATAGGAAAATAATAAATTATAAAGTGTAAATGGAATAACTTGTGCATAAAGAAAAATGATTGAATTATTAAATTAATATCTAGTTAACTCAAAGCACACACACACAAAGATGGGAGAAATGATGAAATAAGGGAAACATCTAAGAGAGAATTTAGGAAAGATGGTGAGGATAAATCTATAATAAATAAATGGAAAATATGAATTAGTTGTGCAAAGTGACACATTGGTGGGTGAATATTAAAACAAAAGGTAATTATTAATTCCTAATTATGCATGCATGAGACACTTGGAAAGGTTCACAAGGGTATAAAGAGAGGAGGAGAGCATGTAGCTCAGGTCTCTCTTTCCCTATTGTTGGATGTCATAGTTGATGTCAATTTCATTTTGGTGGTTGTTGAGATATTGGTTCGTTATTGTACGAATGGAGTTGGGAACTCCTTAGTACAATCTATGCACTCTAACTATGCTAGCAGGATTCTTTCCATCCAACACCATTGTGGCTTAGGGGTCCCTTGGGAAGATGAGTATCCTTCAAAAGTTGGTAGGCCAGTATTTGGTGGACATGCAGCAGTCGACAATCAAAGGAAGTGGACTTGCAAGGGAACTATGGAACCCAACACCGATCAACGACACAAAATCGAGGTGAGTTTGATGTTGTGAATTTCATTCTTAAGGATTTTAATTCTTGATGTTCATGTTAAAAATGTAAAATTTCTTTATGTATTTTTGTAGTTTTTACACTTCATGCATTGATATTATGAGAGTCTTGGAAGGTCCTTGAAGAGTCCCTACACATAACAATACATGTACCTCAATATAGAAAATAACATTGAACATGTTAGTTTACCTCTCTTGTATAATTACATAATGTCATTCAACCATCTAGATCCTCTATATTACTAATGGTACACATCAATTTCTCATGTTCCAAATGAGGTAAGAAGTGTCATACATTTTATGAGCCCTTTCTAGTCATTATTTTAAGTTGGATTTTTGTAACAATGACTATGTAAAGTCATATACCAATGCACTTGGTCTGTAATCCATGAATACATAATCATTGGTATTTTTTGGGTTTTCATCTAGTGTAAGTTATTCAGATCCTTAACAACCATTGAGCCAATAATAAATTCAATCCATTCTTTCCAATAACTAATGTATTGAGGGTTTTCTTCCCTTCGATGCACTGTTCCAGCCAATAATCAATGCCCCATTTTTTTCCTTTTGAGGAAACCACTATGTATATGTGTCCTACAAAAATGAGATGCATGCTAAAATACATGTTCGTAGGAGTTTAATAAGATATATAAATCACAAACTATCACAATTTTTTAGAACAATATTTTTAAGTCTTTCCAATCATAATGCACCTATTTGTACAATATTTAAGATATGGTCATAATTAGATGAAAAATAAAATTCATCAGTCTCTAACTAGGTTGTTTCAACAATTACATGTGGGTTTATTGCAAGTGATACTAGATCCCATGCATCAACTTAGTCTTTTGATTCATAATCATCATATTCACCATTGCTACATGGTCCATAGAAGGACATGGTTTTTTGAATCCATATTTTCAATGCTGAGTTGCCCGAGCTTCAACTTAAATTAAATCCACGAGTTCCACATACTATGTTGCAATGATATCCATGTGATCGATCTACATTTATCACCTCCCAAAATTTTATTTACACATGTCCTCTCTTTTTTATCCTTCTCACCTTCTTCTTGCCCCTGCCATTACTATAGAACACCATTGGACTATAGAATGTGCATCTCAAATAGGATAATTTGTCATAAGCTTGATATCCTCCTTTGGGAGTGTAGTTTTGATGCATGAACCAAATCCATCATACTCACCTTTTCCATGCCCAATCTCAAAATTGCTACAAATATATGGCAGATTGCATTTTTCATGCAACAAACTCAACCATTGAAATACATGGGCATTTTTTATTTAGCCTAAAAAACCATGTTACCATAGCTAGTGTCAATCAATCTATCTATCTCTCTCCTTCAAGTATTCATCAAACAATTGAAAAAAATGTTGTACAAAAAGTAGGTCATGGCAACTATTATCACTTATGTCAACCACCATAGTACCAAATTTGTGGTCCTCACTTTTATGACTACATCTAGGGCATGTCCTATATAAACAATATTTAACATATTTTTTTTTCCTTTGATTCTTGGAAACACAATTGATCTAGGTGGATACCAGTGGCCACCCTCTCATTCAAATGAGTTAAAAAAATTCTCTATCTTCTTGGAATTTTTCTATAGTTTTTCAAGTCTTGAACTTTCGAGGCCGTTTTGAGGCCCTGAATGGCGTTTTTGGAAATTTGGGGAGCTAGGGGTTGTTGTAGTATTCCCTCATCCTAGTCAATAGCTATACTTATTAGTTATTTATTTTCAATGAGACATCATGTTCCCTACAAAAAATATCATATCTAAAAGTTGTTCCCCCGAGAAGTTAGGTAGCCACCTTGGGGCTCAGAAATCCTTTTGGTTCTTCATATCCCAAGGTTAGGTTTTTGTTTTTTTAGGGATTTTGCATCTATGATTATGATAAAAAAAGGTCCATTTTTGGTCTATTTTTAATCATCTCATCCGAATGAGTATATTTGACACATCTCCCTTCATATATAATCCACCACCATCCAAGCTAGTTTGTATTGCTTTGTCCTTTACAATGTTTTTCCATTCCATTCATTAATATAATTTAGGTTGTATTATACTATTGTTCTTTATGCAGAATATTTATGAGTTTTTTTCCATTTTATATAGATTCCTTCATTTAATTATCTAAATAATCCAGATCAACAATGCCATAAATAAATTCTCTTGATGAACTTGGTTGTTGTATGGCTACGCATTCCTACACTTGCTTATTATGCAAAACACAACAATTCTGTATAGATATGTGATAATAATAACCAAATCCTATGTGGTATCTATAGAAGCTTGTGTTATGGTTTGTGCATATTCTAACATACAAATGTTTTCATTTCTCAAAATATCTTGACCAAGATTCAACTCCGCGTGGTCATTCTTTAATTTTCATGACATGCCAAAAAAGTGTTTACTTTGGGATTCATTATCACTAGAACCTCTTCAAACTTTATAGTATCCTTTTGATTACATGAAGGTTTTCTATGTTCATGCCAACATTTTTGGGGTATTCTCTTAATAGATTCAATTAAATTCATGTTTGAACAAGGTACCCTACCAACAAATCCCAATAATCTATTTGACCCAGTTGTCGAATATTTCTCTTTTAATAGATAAATTTCAAATTTTTTGTTTCACTTACTTTAAAAATGTTAGATGTGTAATACCTCAAATTTGACCCCATAATGTAAATTTGTAAATATTGATGTAAAACGATAGAATACATAAACAAATTGTCCAGGGTGACCAAGACATTGTAAATATGTACTTTCGATATTAATAAAAAATATTTGAGAGATGTAGAGGAAGAAAGAAAAATAAGAGATGGGCAACTATGATTCCACAAGTGGGGAAGTGATAGTGGGATAAGGTAAATGACCCTAGTGGCTTTAGCTTATATCCTTATCCTTATAAATTTAAACCAAATATCCTAAACCATGATTAAGAGTCATGATTTAATTAAAGCATTATCTGATTATCCTAAGAGGGGATTAAGAGGGGGAAATTGGTCCCATGTGGAGTGGTCACATGGAAATATAAAACGTGCTTATAAAAGTGAGAAATCAATATTTGGAGGGAATCATTCGTCATTCATTCCAACCATTCAAAATCCATCATAATTCTTTCCATCACCTTGGCTCAAATTGTCCCGAGACTGGTACCTAAGAGAACGAGGACTAGAGATACCATAGATGAAATTTGGATGCCATTGACCCTTGTAAATTGATGCATGAGAGGAACCTGGCATGCAGCTTGTTCCTTGAAGTCCCAATTTAGAGACTTCCTGTCCATCCTATGGTGGAGTGCTAGAATGGAATTGGAGGCTTCTCGGGGGACTGTTAGCTCATAGAAGGGGACTTGTTCCTATCATTCTCTAGGTTGATGGGGAAGGATAATTGAGTATAGGGACAGCTATGGACGTGGTTTATACACCAGTTGGTTGTATGATAGATTGTGTTGTCTAGAGTGGTATTGGGGAGAAATTTTCCTTTATGTATTGATAGCCCTAGCTCAAGGGTGGGCTTCCAAAGAAAGTTATGGATTGATAGTGCTTATGGTTGGGAGGAACATCCTTCACCTATATCCAGTTGGAGAACAATTTATTAAGATAAGCATCTATCTAAATATGAATTCGATGGAATTAAATCTATGTTTACATGTTTTTTAATTACTTTGTTGTGAATGTTTAACTGCATGGAATGGCTTGGAATGGCATGCGTGGTTTACATTTGATATTGCATGTAATGTCTAATGAATGCATATGTTATTTGGGATACTACACAAATTTATTTTCTACGGTTAAATTAAATGAAATATGAAAAACAGAATTTGGGTTCCATAGTTGAATTTCTATATGATATTTGAGAACCCCATGGTCTCAATGGTTGAAAGAGTTGACTGATTATGTTACAAGATGCGTGTGTGAGAAAGAAATGTTGCCTTGGGGTCTTCTTTACAATTGATTCTCACAATACATGATGGACTACATTACAATGTTTTGAATAACTATTATTTCCAATTGGATTAAAAGGAAGATGAATATTTCAACAACATGATTAGTGGTATTTGGACTTTGAACTATCCTTATGCCAAGAATTTTCCTAATAATAGTTAAACTGTGTGATTTTAACAAGGAAAAAAATATATGACATTTAGATCTACACCATTTTTCAATTCGAAATAGATTTAATAGTTTTTTTGCATTGCTAATCATTAGTTCATTTAGGTAACTTTCCATTAAGGATAACTACATAACTTTGATCCATGTGAATGTGTCTAAGATTTCTTCTTTATGCACTATATATATGAGTTAAGGAAGGAAAACCCTAAGTCTAAGGCCCATGACCATGACATTGCAAAAACTCACTAGGAGACCATAAGACTTCATTCACATGATGGTCAAGAGTGGGAGTGCATTGGACTTGCTGGTGCTCAATATGATGAACCTATAATTTTTCATTATAAGCTTGCACCATAGGATCCTCTTCAACAAAATATTGAAAATAATTCAAATATCTAATTTCTCCCTTTGTATACTTAACATCTTACTAAATTTCCATGTCTTATTCAACTAAAAAATAATTTATTGATGTAAGAGTGGTCGGGGCTTGAATTTATGTTGGAATTAGAATTCCCTCTATTCGATTCATATGATTCACCTATGGAAATGAAGTAGAGATCAGTGCAACATTCATTATGAAAGGAATTAAGGTTCCTATTGATGGATTCCTATGTTTTTCCATACCCAAATTTGTCTTTTCTCTTAGGTCATTGAATTTTTCAAGGGGATTCTAACTTCCTATCAAACTTTCTTGCTTGGTTGTATTTACTTCCCATATTCACAAAGACCGAATACAACAAGAACTTGACACAAAATTTATTTCCAATCACACAAAACATTAAAAGAGTATTGCAATAGAAGTATTTCCTAGGAAATGTCTATACTCTTGTAGACATTCCTTTCTTTCTCAAGAAAATAATGCTGGGCCTTGTGTTTTTTGGTCTAATATAGGAAATCATGTGTGCATGTTATGAATGATACACATTAAGAATTCATGCACATTCATTCTTATTAAAATGGGACAAAATTTGACCCTTATAACTCCAATTATCTATAGGTGCTAATATGGAGAATTCAAAATCAAGCATAAACATGGTTAAGAGGGTAAACAAGGACCTAGAACCCTAAACATGGTCAAGGGGGTAAATAAGGGCCTAGAATAGAAATGCATATGGACACCTAAACATGGTCATGAGGGTAAACAAGGGCCTAGACTAGAAATGGATCTGAAACCTAAACATTGTCAAGGGAAGCATTAGCCATAGGACCTTAGCATTGGTTGGGAGAGGGAAACAACACCCTCAATCCCTAAACATAGCTTCTCAGGCTCAAGTTCCATGAGCATGTACTCAAACCATCACACGAAAGCATGAACAGTTTGTGGGGATTTGGCCATAGAAGAGCACCACTTATGGTGACTAGTTGGTTATCCCTTACCTTCGAAGCCCTGCTAGGTGAATCATATATAACGAGCAATGCAACCCACTCTTGTCATGAAGGTATTGCTCATCATCAAAGATTGAAAAAAAGTGTCTTGGGACCTTATTAAATCTTCTTGAAGTCAAGATCCTTAAACAAGTACTATAACCAACACATAGGACTTTATAGGGGTTTACTGTACTTTCAAAGGGATATGATCACCATGAGTAGGTTTTACACATACTCTACAAGCCAGATTGGAAACTAAAACTAGCTAGATTGGAAATTAAAGGTTGTACACATACTCTACAAGTCGGATTGGAAACTAAAACTAGCAACAACCCAACTACATGTTTTCCTAAAATGTAGTGACCATATTACAAGTGATGCAGATGAAAATGCCAATAGGGATCACAAATTGAGGGCGATGCTGTCAAGTTTTCTTTTCCTGAGTTACTATTTGTATATACATAGTTCCACATCAAATTTCTTGATTACATTCACTTCTCTTGTTCATCCACCCCCCCAAAATTACACAGTAGAATAGTAGATTTTATGATTATCCATGACTACATTATGGATTCTCTCATACCTCTTCCACATACGGAGGGGATGCCTTGTTCCTCTTATACAATTATAATATTCAATTATGTATGGAATTATAATCTTATTATTTATCTTTTATAATGTTATAAATACATACCCAATGAAAAAAATGAAAACTACAACTAAAAAATCTATATCAGAAATTGTTTTTCAGAAATGATATCAAGTTGTAATTGAAAATAGCTATTTTTTTTGCTTTCAAAAATTTGGATCTATGTTGAAAAGCATACCAAGAAAGCAGGGCCATTATAAAGGACACGGGCCATACAAATTTCACTTTATCTCCAACGCCTTAGTATCTACGGTCAAATCTACCTACAATGTATTTGAAACACAAGACTTAAAAGGAAAATTACATGAAAATCCGCGGTCAAATCTACCTACAATGTATCATGAAAATATATTGAAAATAATGCATGGAAAAGGATAATTAAATTACATAATTACAGGTCTGAGATTTATATTGAGAAAAACTTTAAGATAGTGATGAAATTACAAAGTTAGATCGATGTTTTTCGAACAATATATAGTTATGAAATATTACAGATTAAACTATATATTTATAAAATACAGAAATGATTTGAATATTTGAATATTTACACATATATTGTTCACGTAATGATAATGACAATAAAAAAACCACACAGATCTGAATCTTTGGAATGATCAATCAATATATAATACATACTTTACATTTCCTTCAAAATTTATTTGTACATTCTAAGCTCCGGAGGAATAGATAGCCATGGAGAAGGTGGAAGAACATACCAATCCTATCTTCACTGCATTGGGATAACACGTTTGTACATGTTAAGCGGAGCAGAGAAGAAAGTGTGTTGCTTGCATTGCCTTTCTGTCCACCATATGGCCACCCAACTCACCCATGCGTAATCATGCTTGAAGCTGCAATGAAGTACAGTCCATGAGCCAAACACCTGCATAAAACTAAGTAAGTAATCACAGGTTTTCATGGCTATCTAGATATAAAATGAAATTATTAAAATCCATTAAGATCGATAATATCTAAAAACCAAGACCTCGACCCTCTGTTATCCCTAGGGTTTTAATATTTGGTTTTGTCTCACCATTTATAAAAGCAATAAAAACTTACCACCGTATCGGTATCCAATGTAATGTTGTCTGTGGGATCGTCAGGATGCAGACATAAGCAATCACATGCAAGGTAACATTGAAAAATAAAACCTTTTCTTAACAAAGTATTTATGAAATCACATCTGCCAAATGAGCTGAAAGGGACTGTTTATTCAAAACTAATGTACTCAATACATAATTGATAACCATCCTTTGTCTGAAAACCACTATTATCCTCACAGATTTTTACCATTTTTAACATAGGATCTCCTGCAATTCACAACAAAGGAAGTCGATTATCAAAAGCTACAGAAATCAAAGAATAATAAATTTAAACCCAACGCCAATATGCAAGCCAATATATCTGAATTTTTCGGGTAAAGGTTCTATAGAACAAGAATGAAAAATATTTCTCAGCCATTGAACAAAATTGACTGCTTTACTATGTGCCGGGATCAATACTCCTTAGCATCCCAACTCCCGCCTTGACAGAGATGTGATTGAAAATGAAGCGGTAATCTTTTTTTCGGTGAGACTCAAACTCTCAACCACAAAGGACCAAGAAATGTGAGTTCCAGAATTTGCACAAAAAATATGAACCCTCCTATGTGACTCACACACCAATTGGAAATCTAGACGATGGATGGATGGATCATTTCCATATCGAAACGATTGAAATGCAAGTGTGAGGTCCGATTGACCTTTTGGTTCAGAGGCATGGCAACATAGTTTGATTAGCAAAAAAACGGTAGGATTAGCAAAGGATGCTTGGTAGCCTGTGAGCCCATCCAAAATATATGTCGTTGGATGGATGTGCTAGATGAATATTGGTGAAGGTATATGCCAAACCAGATCATCCCCACGATTCATCCTTAATCATCCATTAAAAGGCCGCGAGCCGCGATCACCTCAGGGTGCAATTTTTCATTGTAGTTGTGAAAATCCTCACAGCAGATCTAAGAGATGATGTATAACTCACAAGAGTAATTATGATTAAGCAGGAAAATAGAAGAAGAGTGAACAATACAGTATAATGAGCAACAAAATAATATGGTACAGTAGAACTCAGATAGAAGCAATAATACTTCACACACACTAATTAATTAATCACAGTATGGACAAATAAATAGTACAATGGTAGAGAGGATTCGAATGCCTAAGGTGGCAATTCGAATTAGCCTCTCAGAGTGATCATAAGATCAATAGAGTGTCATCGGAGCGCAACTAGAAGTCTTCATCATCATCAGTGGAGTCATCAATGCTCAAGTAACTGTCAACCATCAGTCAAACTAACTCTGGTAGGTGTAACTGAGTGTAACTCAATGTAACTGAGTGTAACTCAATGTAACTGAGTGTAACTGACTGTAACTGAGTGTAACTGAGTGACAACTGGACTGGTAGGTGAAGAAGGGCGAGTTGCTCCCTGAAATCAAGGAAGAAGGGCGATTAAGCAATTGGAGGGATAAAACTGAATAGTGAGAAGCTCTTGGGGGCTGGCTAACTGAGGGCTACGTGTTGGACTAATGACTGGGATGCATGCAAACCCTAGAATGCATGCAAACCCTAAAAGGTGCATGCATGACTGAAAATGCAAAGGATCAAAATACTGGTGGGACTAGGATGGAGTATAGGAATATCCTAACAGTAGTCGCCTATTGGCGAATAATTGATGATTTTTAAAAGATCTTGAGAATTCTACATTTTTTGCTTGATTTTTATTTCTGAATTTTCAACAACTGAAGCATAAAAACCACCTTACTAATGCATGAGATTTATGAAGACATAGTCATAGTTTGACGCGAGGTGCCTTAGGCAATAAGGTTCTTGCTTAACAATAAACATGACACAACCACAATGCTTACACGAACTAGGTGTAGAACATGATGCCAGAATTAGCTTATATTACTTCTCAATTCGGTTACAATGAGGAATAATTGAAATGCAAATAACTAACTTAACTAGTCGACCTCAACCGTTACAACTCAGAAGTAACTGTGGTGTGCTCTCTCAGTGTGTCGACCTCACCCTCTCCTGGTTCGTTGCAAAACTCTGAGCTATGGCTTGATATCAACTCTGTTGCCAGCATGTGTGACTCTTCTCTATCACAACTTCAGACTCTCCTCTCGTCTGTTGCTGATTCCCCTCGTCTGTTGCCTCCAACTGATCCTCTCCAGGATTTTTACCCTGCTATTGTTTTTCCCGAGATCACTGCGATCCCCGAGACATGCATCCTCCTATCCGCCGATTCTTCCAAATCTTGCAGACCTGCAACTGTCAACGCCTTGCCGTGCTGCACAGCCTCTGCCTGTGATGACATCTGTCATGTCCTTCACCTACCTGCAATAACTGTGTTAAATTCCTGAGCAACCTCGAACCACTACTAGGTACATTCTTCTTGACTTTCTGCTCTTTCATCCCTGCTACAGTAGTGGGGCTCATCTCAACCTTTCTGTCGGCTCAATCCTATCTCCTGCGGTTCGCCAATCCTCCCCTTCCTCTACGCTTGGCCCCACCAAACTTGTCGATGTCGCGGTTCGACAACACGTCAACCTTCCCACGACTCTGTGACAACTTGTCACCTGTCGACTATCGTTTGTCGACATTGACATGTCGACTCTCGACCTCTTCACTTCTGTCGACTGCTTCGACAGATTCTTCTTGTCTTATTGACTTCGATGAGTCAATTTGCTTCACGCACCAGCGCTCATTGGCACTCCCTCTGGTCAGCTCCCTTATGTCAATCAACTTTGATTGATCTTCCTATGCTCCGATGCTCCTGCATCAGATTCCCCAGGTGAAAAAGAACTCGATTGTTCCGTCAGTCTTCTGAACTCTTCTTCGGAAATCCATGTCACCTCTTACAACTCATCATCCTTCGATCACACTAATTATTCCTTCTTTCGCATCTTGCGAGTACGCCCGACTTCGCATTCTTCTATTACTTCTGCGATCTCTTCCTTGTGTCGGTCTGGAATTTGGGCTATCCAGTTGATGTTCGACACTTCTTTGCTTCCGCTGCTTGACCCTTCTTCAAATTTGTATATATCCGAGACATTAAACGTTGCTGAAATGTTCAAGTCATCCGGTAGCTCCAACACATAAGAGTTGTCTAAAATATTCTTCAGAATCTTACATGGTCCAATCTTCTTCAGCTTCATCTTGTTGTATGTACCTATCGAAAATCTCTCTTTATGCAAATATGCATAGACTAAGTCTCCCTCACTGAATGAATATAGCCTCTTTTTCCTGTCGGCCCTTAACTTGTATGTCATGTTACTCTTTTCTATGCGCTTCTGTACATCTTCATGGACTTCTTTCATGTGCTCTGCAAATGATTCTGCATCCACGCACTTTCTGATTTCTGTCGGCAACTCGGCCAAATCCACCACTCCATGTGGGATTCTTCCCTGAACAATCTGGAATGGGCTCAAACCTCTCGAGAGATTCACATAATTGTTGTATACAAATTCTGCCTATGCCAACACATTCTCCCACTGCTTGGGTCTGTCAGTCGTTAGACATCTCAGAAGGTTTCCCAAACTTTTGTTTACTACTTCGGTCTGTCCGTCGGTCTGCGGATGGTATGCCGAACTAAACTGCAACTTCGTGCTCAATTTATTCCATAGGGTTCTCCAAAAATGCCCCATAAACTTGGTATCCTGATCTGACGTGATACTCTTTGGTAATCCATGCAATCTGACTATCTCCTTGAAGAATAGAACAACAATCCATGTGACATCATTTGTCTTCTTACATGGAATAAAATGTGCCATTTTTGAAAACCTGTCGACTACAACTAATATTGAGTCGTTTCCTTGCTGTGTCTTCAGCAATCCTAACACAAAATCCATGCTAAGATGCTCCCAAGGGGTATCTGGTACCGACAATGGTGTATACAACCCCTTGTTCTGACTTCTCCCTTTTGCCAACTGGAAAACTCGACACTGTCGAACCCACTTTTTGACATCTGTCGTCATTCTTGGCCAATAATACTTTTCCTCGACCAAGGATTTAGGTTCTCCCTGATGGATCCTTTGGGAATACACAATTGACTTCCCCTAAATAGATAGTCTTCTTGGATAAAATAACCCAAGTACAGAGTCTTGTCGACACTCCAAGGTTCACGACAAGCCTTCCATGCTTTTGCAAAATCCTTGTCGGTCTGATACTCTGTCTTCACCGACTCTATTCCTATTGTCTGAATAGTCGCCATGTTCAGCAGTGCAACTCTTCTACTCATCCCATCAGCAACCTTGTTCGATCTGCTCAACCTATGTCGCAACATGAATGTATATCCCTGTAGGAATTCCACCCATTTCATGTGTCGCTGATTTAACTTCGACTGAGTATTCAGATACCTCAGTGCTTGGTGATCTGTGTATAACACAAATTCATTGGGAAATAGATAATGCCTCCACTTCTTCAATGCTTGGACAATAGCATAAAATTCTTGGTCATACACCGAATACTTTTTCTTCGCTCCATTCAACTTTTCACTAAAGAATGCAATTGGTCGACCTTCCTGGCTCAACACTGCTCCAATTGTCGTTCCACTCGCATCACAATCGACCTAGAAAAATTTGTCAAAGTTTGGGAGCTCTAACACTGGGCTCTCAGTGACCTTTTCGTTCAATTTGTAGAAAGCTTTATGGGCAGCGTCTGTCCACTTGAACTCGCCCCTTTTCATGCATTTTGTCAATGGTGCACAAATCCGACTAAATCCCCGAATGAACTTCTAGTAGAAACTGGTAAGTCCATGGAAACTCCTTACTCTCATTGCACTTGTCGGTTCCGGCCAATCCACTATTTCCTTCACCTTTTCTGGGTCCATCACTAGCCCTTTACTCGAGATTACGAATCCCAAGTATACAAATTCATTCTTCATGAAGAAACACTTTTGCAGGTTCACCATCAGCTTCTCCTCCTGCAATATCTGCAATACCCGTCGAATGTGCTCCAAATGTTCTGTCTTGGTTCGACTGAAAATTAGAATGTCTTCTAAATAGACTATGACAAACTTTCCCAAGAATGGTTTCAGTACCTCATTCATCAATCTCATGAATGTACTAGGTGCATTAGTCAATCTAAATGGCATGACTAACCACTCATATAGCCCTTCTCTCATCTTGAATGCTATTTTCCATTCATCTCCTTCTCTAACCCGAATCTGGTGATAACCACTCTTCAGGTCTATCTTTGTGAAGTATGCCGCTCCACTCAGGTAATCCATCAAGTCGTCCATTCTCGAAAATGGTAACCGATACTTGATCGTGATCCTGTTGATGGCTCTGGAGTCTGTACACATTCTCCATTCTCCACCCTTCTTTGGTGTCAATACTGTCGGTACTACGCACGGGCTCAAACTCTCTTTGATAAACCCTCTTTCCAACAACTCTTGGACCTGTCGGTTGAGTTCCTGACCTTTCGTCAAACTCATCCTATGCAGTGCTTTGTTTGGCAGACTCGACCTTGGAATCAAGTCGATCTGATGGGATATGCTCCTTGTCGGCAGCAATCCTGTCAGTGTCTCATCAGCCTTTATGTTGCGAAACTCTTCAAGCAACTTTTCTACTTCGGCTAGAATATCTTCCTTAATTGTCGTCTTCTCGACACATGGTCCTTTTGGAATGATTGCAAAACATCCCGACTACATCTCCTCTTCAGCGATGAATTCTTTCGTTGAGCTCATCAACACTCTCTTTTCCCAAAGGTTTCTCTCACCATGCCTACTATCGGCTTGCTCTTCTTGCCTCAACTTAAGAGTCCTTTTCATTCCATTCTTCCACAATGTGACTATGTTGGCTTGACCATCATAGATCATTTTCCAATCATACTGCCATGGTATCCCTAACAACAGATGGCATGCATCCATTGGGATTACATCCAACAGTACACTATATTCAAATCCTTCAACTCTGAAGTTGATCAGGCACTATATGGTCACCTTGACATGGTGTCCTTTCTGCAATCATGAGATCTTGTATGGGTGTGGGTGTTCCCTACACTTCAACCCTATCTTTTCGATGACTTCCGTCGACACAAGATTCTCCATGCTTCCACCATCTACTATGGTCTTGCAATGCCATTCGCCAATCCGCACCTTCATTCGAAATATCGCCTTCCACTGTGTCGGCTCTGTCTCGTCGTGTTGATATTCCTGGATCAAGGCTCTTTGGACCATCATGTTTCAGTTCTTTCTTTTCTCTCCTCCATTGTTGTCGGATGCCGACTCTTCCCTCTCGTCGACTTGCTCATCTTTTTGACGTCTGGTTTTTTACTCCTCTATAGTATGTAGGTTCTATGGGTACTCATATGCCTTGTGTCCTGCTCCTCGACACTTATAATAGACTATGGCTGGTTTGTTAGCTCCTTTTTTGTCGAATGGACCACTTCGACCGTACGCACCTCGACCACGAATCTCACGACCACCGCGTCGGTTCTCTTGTGTTTTTTCCCTTTGTCGATGTCCCTTCCGTCCGTCGGTTTTCTTCAACAGATTCCTTTCTGTAACTGCTATTTTAGCCTTTTGCGGAAATAGTCTTCGCACCTTGATCAGTCATCCCACCTCTAGTCTCCACAGATTTCCTCGACAGTTTCTCTTTTGCCTTCAGAGCTAACTGGTAGGCTTCACCGACTGCTTTGAACCTCGACATGCTCAATTCATCCTGAATAGCATATTTCAAGTCGTTCACGTATCTAGCGACAGCTTCTTCTCCTTCGTCGGTTTGTCCCGACCGAATCAACAATCGATAGAACTCTTCCGTGTACTCCTTCACGGTCATCTCTTTTTGTCGAAAGTTCTGCAACTTCCTGAATAAGGAAATCACATAGTCATTTAGCAAGAACTTCCCCTTTAACTTGGTGATCATCCTGTCCCAAGACTTGATTTCTTCCTTGCCTTTCTTGACTCTGTCAGCTTGTACATTATCCAACCATAACGTGGCATGACCTTTCAACCTCAGACATGCAGTCTTAACCTGTTTAGGGTCCTCAATCTGCTCTATGTTGAAGTATTTCTCCATTTCTCTGAACCAATCGATCAAGTCTTCTTGGTCCTGGCTTCCCGAGTAGGTACGCACGTCTATCTTCGCCCGACCTCTCATATCCATCAGAAGTTTGATCAGTTTTTCTTCTGGTTCTTCTGCGGCTTCTTCCCGGGATTCCACCTCTTTGACTTCCTCGTCGCTGTCGTCTAACACCTTAGGAATACAACCACACCTTTGGCTCTCTTTGATCGCTGCGACTTCATTTGTCAAAGTTTGCATCGTTCAGAGGCATTCGTCGAACATCTCACGATCCACTGTGACGGTTGCTGTGCCATGCGCTCTTCGTCCTCGGATGTTAACACCTCTGTGAGCCATTTTCAACCTCTGTTGAAACTCCCACGCATCCAATCGCAAATGGACTTCAACAGGTCGTGCACAACTCTACCCAACCTCAGCTGGAGCTGTTCAACGTGCTTGCAGGCTCAATATCACGGACGTTTGTCAACTCTATGGATTCTTTTGCTTTGATACCAACTGACACAAGGCACCTTAGGCAATAAGGTTCTTGCTTAACAATACACATGACACAACCACAATTCTTACACGAACTAGGTGTAGAAAATGATGCCAGAAGTGGCTTATATTACTTCTCAATTTGGTTACAATGCGGAATAACTGAAATGAAAATAACTAACTTTACTAGTCGGCCTCAGCTGTTACAACTCAGAAGTAACTGTGGTGTGCTCTCTTAGTGTGTCGATCTCAGCTCTGTTACCAGCATGTGTGACTCTTCTCTATCACAACTTCAGAATCTACTCTCGTCTGTTGCTGATTCCCTCGTCTATTGCTTCCAACTGATCCTCTCCGGGCTTTCTATCCTACTGTTGTTTTTCCCAAGATCACTGCGATCCTTGAGACACGCATCCTCTTATCCGTCGATTCTTCCAAATCCTACAGATCTACAACTATCAGCGCCCTGCCATGCTACACATCCTCTTCCTATGACGACATCTGTCATGTCCTTCACCTACTTGCAATAACTATATTAACTTCCTCAGCAACCCCGAACGACTACCATGTATAGTCTTCTTGACTTTCTGCTCTTCCGTCCCTGCTACAGTATTCGGTCACATCTCGAGTTTTCTGTCGGCTCAATCCTATCTCCTGCGGTTCTCCAATCCTCCCCTTCCTCCACAATTGGCCCCGCCAAACTTGTCGATGTCGCGGTTCGACAACACGTTGACCTTCCCACAACTCTACGGCAACTTGTCACCTGTCGACATTGACATGTCGACTCCCGACCTCTTCACTCCTGTCGACTGCTTCGACAGCTTCTGCTCGACTTATTGACTTCGACAAGTTAATCTGCTTCACGCACTAGAGGTCGTCGGCACTCCCTCTGGTCGGCTCCCTTCTGTTGATCAACTTCGATTGATCTGCCTAGGCTCTGATGCTCCTGCATCATAGTTGAATGATTTTTAAAAGATCTTGAGAATTCTACATTTTCTGCTTGATTTTTATTTCATAATTTTCAACAACTGAAGCATAAAAACCATCTTACTGGCGCAGGAGATTTATGAAGACATAGTCACAGTTGAAATATGTTGCTTACTATCATAATCATAATCGTCATAGTCATAGTTTCCTGCTATTTATGAAGACATAGTCAGGATCATCATAGTTTCCTTCTATCATCATATCATGTTGCACATCATTCTTACAGTTGCCAATGTGAACTTAGAGGTTGTTGTTTGAAAATTTAACCTATTTCAGATTGGTAGGGTTTGTTTTGTGCATTTGCTAATAGCATGTTCTTTTCCATAATCTCCTGCAATTCAATGCTAAGATACTTCTAATAGGTAGAGATTTACATCTATCCAGGCTGTATATTGAATACTTTAGGACCAACATCCAGATTGGTAGGGTTTGTTCTATGCATTTAATAATAATATGTTCTTATTCCATGTAAATATATTCTGCAATTTAATGCTAGATATAACTTCTACGTAATAAGTAGACATTTCCATCTATACAAGCTATACATTGAATACTTGAGGGCCAAAATCCATCATCTACAAGAAATTGTATGTCATTGTTTTTCCTTTTTCCCAAAGTGAAAGGAAAATTGAAAATGATTTTATGTGTTATTTATTTAATTATTTTTCATGTTCTTACCCATAATCTCCTACAATTCAATGCTAAGATACTTCTAATAGGTAGATATTTGCTTCTTTGCAGGCTGTATATTGAATACTTCAGGACCAACATCCAGATTGGTAGGGTTTGTTCTCTGCATTTGCTAATAATATGTTCTTATTCCATGTAAATATATTCTGCAATTTAATGCTAAGATATAACTTCTACGTAATAAGTAGACATTTCCTTCTATGCGGGCTATACATTTCCATCATCTGTAGGAAATTTTATGTCATTGTTTTTCCCAAAGTGAAAGGAAAATTGAAAATGAATTTATGTGTTATTATACTTGCGGAAGGCAAGTATACAGCAATCGCTTTGCAGTCAATTGCAATTGACTTTCAATTATTTTGTTATTTGCAAAAACAATTTTTCTATAGTTTTATAAATATTTATATATTAAATTTATTATTCTAAAAAATAAAAATCAATTTCTAAATTTTTTAAATATAAATATTTAATTTGTGATTGGTTCAAAATTGTGAATTGACTATTTTCACCTGCTTCTACATCTAATTGTCAGAACAGAAAAAAAAAAAAAAAAATAAAAAATAAAAAATATAATAATAATAATAATAATAATAATAATTATTTGACATGTGTCTCTCTTAATTATTGTCCTTCGTCCCGTCCTATCCTATGATTGGGTGTGTGAGGATCTCCATCATCACCAGCAGATTTCATACGACTCATTCTAGATTCCACTACGTTGCGGATATAGTAGAAAATTCAGAGCAGGTATTTATTAAATTATAGATTGATTCACTATAGTCGCTGGAAAAAAGATTGATTTACTATAGTCGCTGGAAAAAAGATTGATTTACTATATATTTATATCACTATTCCTCCTGATAGAGCAACTATATTTTAATCAAAAGTGAAAATGCATAGGAAGGAAAATGACGACTCTATTTCTCTCATGGCTTGTATTCCTTTAGCTAGGAATTGTATTTGTGCTAAATACAACAATAAGGGTTATGAGACACAATCGATCGTATTCCTCCAACAAGGAATAGTGCTATACAGCAATAGAAATTATAACGTTTTCAAGGCAGCTTTACTAAAATAGAGCTCATGGATGGATCTGATCACACCAAATCATGGCAGCATAACAAATCCACGATTTCGGTTGGGTCGATCACTGGCATTAAATATTAAACAGGGATCAATGTAGGATAAACGATTTCAAATTTGCTACACCGAGATCTATCTGTAATCTAGTAAGAAATCTACGCTATCACAGGGTCTTTTCTCAGTCATAACGTAGAGGAAAAGGATATAGGAATCAGACATTTTTCTGTTTTCCCTTCTCATGTTCTCGGCGTAATTATCAACACTATTATATATACACGAATATACACAGAACAACCGTAAGTCATAAGGTAGAGGCAACATAATCATCCACCAACGAGGACAACACTTAACTATGATAACCTAGTTTTCTCCAGGGATCTAAACTGGTTTCATCCATGATTTTGCAGAGATTTAATAAATTTAAGACAGCGTTTACCTCAAGAGTCACGGCGAACTAGAAGGGTCGCTTAAGAGAAGAAGAAACGATGTCTCCTCCCACCATGAGCCGATTGAATCCAGAATTCAATACGCTGCATCCAATGCAAGAAATTTAAACAGAGGTCACGATTTTCTCCAGCACTCGCTCTATTAGATCCAGAGATCAAAATGCAGAGCGAGTTCTCCTCTCCTTTTTCCCCTTCATCTCGTCTACATATATACACCTGTATACTATAGCTCATGCATCGACTTTGACGAGCCTGCCCAAAGATAATTCCGCCATTTGGAAGTTGGAGAAATGCCAAGTGGTTGGAATTTGGTGCCAAGTGGCAGATAGAAGGGTTCCCCGCGCTATAATTAGTTTGGGGCTTGGCTCCATCTAAGGAGACCGCCATTTCCTCATTCCGTCAAGACTAGCAGTTGTATGGTTCAACGTTTTACGGATGTCTTAGGAACCCTAAAATACATATTTTATTTCATAATGTTTCCCAGGACCCAAATCAGTATTATATTTTATTTAATATTTTTAATTTTTATTTATTAGTGGTGGTTATATTTATGCTTTTAATGTTCAAGTTATTAATTCCAATAAATTGCTATTCATCTTCTCCAATATAACATTGTCAACCTTATAGAGCAAATTTCACCATATTCTGAATTTTAGCAACTAGCTTTGAAATGTAAATTTTTTAATATCATTTTATTTTATTAATCTCTATATTTTTTACAATTAATTTGTCATATTGTTTACCTATTAAAACCATATATAATTTTTTTTCTCTCCATTATGAGAAAGAGATTGTTTATGACATAAGTCATGTTTAACCACTAATGTTATACACCAATCTCATATTGGTTGGTGATAAAAATTTTCTCTAGCTTTTAAGCAATGACAATATGGGGCCCTCAATGCTAAACTCTAACTAATCTATCACTAAACTACAAACAACCAAAATTTACCAAAAAACTAAACAAATATATTGATAACTATATAATATTAATACAAACAAACAAATTTAAGACTACTAGTCTTACATAATTATTTTAACCTTTAATTTTTAATTATATATACTACTATTACATTAAAATATTTTTAAGAGGCAGATATAGTAGGTGTAGCAGCTTTGCCGCTAATTTCACTTGTTTATTTAATTATTTTTCATAAATAATGATAATGACCAAAATCAATCAATCCATAGGAACTTGTATGTCAATTGTGTTTCCGAAATAATGGTGAAACTAAAATTGAAGATAAAGTTGTATGACATTTATTTTTACAAAGTAATGATGATCACACGAAAAGGTAAAACTGTTTGTAGTTTAGACGGCCTTAATTGGTTCTATGCCATTTTACAAGAGTGGTAGTTTATCCCAAATTTTACCAGTGAAATATTGGACAAGTTTTAGAGAATTTCGACTATATCCTTTATGAAGAGGTGCAAAGCTCAGTAAAATAAGACAAACTTGAGATGAATAAGCTGCAGCTTTCCACTAACTTAGACAAAATGCCTATCTGTTGGAGGCTTGGAATATAATTATACACTCTGGGAAACCAATCTCACTGCAAATACTTTAGAGCCAGGCAGATATTTCATGCAGTATAATATTTTGAGTTGTCACAAGAATGACATATATAGACGATTTGTCTCCAAACTTGTTATTAATGGCTATGCCCATTACAGATTTGAATCGATGTGTCTGAGATAATTTCCCTGTAGAATGAGAGTCGTATGACATAAAGCATGAATGAAAAATAGGAAGGTTTCACAACTTTATTATACTCTTATGCATATTTATAATTACATCACATCAGGAGACCAATTCTTACTATGACACTGCCTGCCTACTTAATAACAGACTACATACATTCAGACTTGAGCATGACATATGCTTCAGTATCTCTACTGCAACGATTACAGGTTTGGTTCATGTTTTATAAAACGCTATCATTAGACTTTTACTTTCGCGTCTATTACAACTTTAAGTTTAAACATCCTTAGCCAACTTTATTGTTCGATGTCACTCCAACAGGTTGCAGGGCCGTAGGGTATGTGAATGTTCCATCTTCTATAAGCACTTCACAGATGAACACACAATCTTCTCCTACATTTGTTCTGTTCCATGCTTGCCATTCAAAAATATCAAAATTAAGCTCGTGTAGATCCAAAAAGAGTAAAATACTGATATCTCTAATCGAGAAAAGAGTAAAATGATGATATTTTTGTGCAGATACTGCGCTTAAAACAAGGAACTGCACCAATGAAAGCAAATACCTGCATTAAACAGTCGTTACCTCGTATTCATGATCATGAGCTTCTCACTAGTTTGGTGATTGGGGTGATTTGTAATACGGTAGAGGGAGGCAGAGGACTAGGTCACATGTAGTGGTTAGGGGGAGGAGAGCGGAATGGTTTTGGTGGTGTCTTTTATCTGGGAGTTCGGGTGGGGATGGGGATGGGGATTGGAATGGGAACGGGAACGGGAACGGGTGTGAGCACGAGAATGGGTCGTGGGATAGCTGGAAGAGCGATGGGGTTGGGGACTGGAACGATTAGGGGTACTGGGATGAAGACGTTGGTGGGTACAGGGGCGGCGGAGGAAGCAGGGGTGGGTACAGAGGCGGCAGAGGAAGTGGGGGTGGGTACAGCGGTGGAGGAAGTGGAAGTGGGGGAGGCGGTGGCGGTGGCCGTGGCCGTGGCGCTGTGGGTGGCAGTGGCGATGGCGATGGCTTTGATGCTGGGGGTGGAGGCGATGGCTCTTTTGCTGGGGGAGGGGGAGGAGGAGGGTGCTGGGCCAAGATGGGGAGCTGCAAGGAGAGCAGTGGAGGGGTGTGCCATTGGAGGATGACACTCTTTCTTGAGTTGCTGGTGTACCAAGTCTGCTATATATAGAGAGAGATAGCGTATATCATGACTGCTGCGCATCCTTCGTACAACGGAAAAATAAAGAGTGAAATTTTAGAAATTTTAAGAAACAGCATGAGCATTGTAATAGATTTGTTTGAAAAATAAATAATGAATTTTTAATAAAGCATAATTAGCATTGTAATAAATTTTTTTTTAAGAACAATAGTTAAAAGTTATTTCTAGAATTCTCCGTGATTGCGGTTGTCTCTTTCATACACTTCGAAAAAAAATCATATTAAGAAAGAAATGTGAGATTTAAATTAAAATATTAAACGAGGTATTTTAATTCCTAATATTTTTTTATATTATTGTGTTATTGCAGTATTTTATGTTTTTTTTTCATTTTTTCATTTTATATTAAAATGATGTTTCTTTACAAGTTTATTTTTTAAGTATATGCATGATTATACAAATTTTTAAGTATATGCATGATGAAACAAATTTTTTGCACCGTTTAGAGTAATATTTATATATATATATATATAAAATAAAAATTAGGATTTATTTTGTAGTTGTGTTTTTTTGTTTTATTATTATTACGTTATTGCATTATTTTATGTATTTTTTATTATATTAAATTGATGTTTCCTTATAAGTTTATTTTTGTACGTACATGCATGATTATACATTTTTTTTGTTATACATTTCTTTCACAAGGTTAGAGTAATATTTCTTTTTGTAATATCAAAAATAAAATTTAGAATTTATTTTGTAGTTGTGTGTTTTCTTGTTTTATTATTATTGCCTTATTGCATTATTTTGTATATTTTTTTCCATTATTTCGTATTATATTAAAATGATGTTTCCTTATAAGTTTCTTTTTGTAGGTACATGCACGATTATACAAAAAAATTGCCGAAGGTTATAGTAATTTTTTTTTTATAACTATCAAAAATAAAAATTAGAATTTGTTTTGTAATTGTGTATTTTTATGAAGTGTTTTTATTGATTATGGTTTGTTTAGGAAAGATTGTTTTGTTAATAATTTTGTTTGTTGTAATACATGTTGTATTATTATTGGTTTGTTTTATTTTTATTATTGATTTAGTAATGTTATTTTGTGGAGGACCATTAATATTGAGATTGATGTTGTATAATGTTTTGTTTTTTTTTCTTGATTTCAGGTTATTTTGTGGATGGTCATTAATATTGAAATTGATGTTGTATGGTGTCTTGTTTCTTTTCCTTGATCTCATGTGTATGGATTGAGTTTTGTTTTAAAATTTCTTTTGATAATAACATTGAAATTAATAAATCTAGTGTAAATCAATATTATGTATGGTGCTTCAATGCATTTTTCATGGTCCTTGATTCATCAAATATTATTTTAGGGCCTAAGGCATGGGCTTCCTTCCTTGATCATGTCTAAATTCTAGAAGTATGTGCCTACTACTATAAACCACTTAATGGAATTAACATGTTAGGAAGCTATGTCAACCCTTCTATTTACTTTGTTAGTATATTGTTGTTGGACGCATATGCTTTGTAAGTCGTCCCGTAGTATTTGTTGATCCATAGTTTGTATTATTATTGTTGGACACATGCTTTGTAAGTCGTCCCTTCGTAATTGTTGATTCATAGTTTGTATTGGCCCATGGTTTGTATTGACACATGGTATTGGCGCCTAGCCTTAGTATATAAGTTTGTGTTGAGACCAATGAAGGTACCGTGAAGTTAATTATATTGAGCTTGCTCAAAGGAGGTTGCCCCCTCGAAGTGGCTTGCGATCAATAAAAGTGATTCTTAGTTCTATTATTTCTGTTATCTCATGTATTTTCATTAATTAATTGTTGCAAGTTCTTCACATCTGGTATCAGAGCACTTTCTTGGGCTCGTTGGATGGAATTTCTGCCAATTTTTTTTTTTCGCATCTGTTGCAAGTTCGGATCTGGGAATAATCCCTATCCACTTAACTGTGGGAACTACTTGGGCATAAGCCCTTAAAATCATTGTGAGGAGTACCACAGGAACCCCAAATTAGCTGGCCCATTGAGAGGACTTACCAGCGAAAAGGGCAATGACCCCTACCTGATTGACTAGTTCCCACGCGCGAGGTAAACTAAGAGTTGTCGTTTCTGGCAAAGCGGTTATCAGTTTTACCTAAGCCGTGGAGTGAGGGATACTGCCCCAATACGCAAGCCGTCAAACATCATTGGTGGCCGAGTGAAACCCCTAAACTGTTAGGAAGCCGAACATACCTAGGGTCCATATCTATTTTCAACTGAACTGCTACCGATCACTTTCACGCCGTTCAGATCCATTTCGAGATGTTTCAGATCCCTTCTAAAAGTCGTTCCAAATCCAGCCGTTTCAAATCTATTCTGAAAGTCGTTTCAGATCCAGTCGTTTTCGATCTATTTGGCATCATTCCAGATCCATCTGTTGCTGATCATTTCCGTGTCATTGCAGATCCATCTGTTTCTGATCCCTTCTATGCCGTAGCAGATCCATTATGGAAAATAAAAACTATTTTTTCGCCATATCTCTCTTGTTTTCACTCTGTTTCCCTTTAAACTTCCGTGACACCCCTGTAATCTCATTCTGCATCTTTCATTCCTGAGGACCCTATCCCAAATTCCACTACTCAAAGTCAGATATCTCACATTTGTCTATTTTTAGGGTTTGCCATAACTTCTTTAATTTTCACCCAATCGCCTTCACATTTTGCCACCGTGTTCATTTCCTATTTCTGCTTCTTTGTCCCTATTTTACAAATTTTTCCATTCTTTCACCCTGCTTCTGAAATCCTCATTTTCTGCTTCCTTGTCCATTCAAAAGTGTCTAAAACCTAGTCAAACTCTAATTATCCATCAGATTTTTTCCCAAATCCAAATTTCTCTTTACTAAATAAGGTTTTGTATATGTTTTTATACCCATTCCCCCCCCCCCCAAAAAAAAAAAAAGTCCTGGTTATGGTTGTCACCCGTGCAGGAGCGAAAACCATAGAGGAAGCACTTGTAGCCATCCAAACCAAACTCCAGGATCTGGATGAAAAATTTCTCGGTCTCCATCTTGAGCATTCAGCCATGAACAACAAAGAACAGTCTGAGTCTTCATCAGACAATGGGTTCTCTTCTTCCAGCAATTCCCGTGGTCCGAAGCTTGATTTTCCCCGCTTCAATGGTATTGATCCAACTGGATGGATCTATCATGCAGACTAGTATTTCAGCCTGCATAATACTTTTGATGTCACCAAAATTCCACTTGCATCATTTCATTTGGAATAGGAAGCTCTTCAATGGTACTGTTGGTACAACAAGGCTCATGAAGAGCCAAAATGGCCAGATTTTTGCCAGCTCCTTTTGCAACGATTTCGTCCTAGTGATTTTGATGACTTCACAGGAGCCCTCACTAAAATTCACCAAATTGGCACTTTGAGAGAGTATTAAACAGAATTTGAGAAACTATCCAATCACACAGAAGGATTGTCTGATGAATTCTAAGGAGTTGTTTTATCATTGGTCTTAAGGATGAAATCTGCTCAGAGGTTAAAATGTTTTGTCCCAACACAATGATGGAAGCGCTTGGCTAAGTTGGTAGAAGATAAGATTTCATCCCAATAACGTTCCATACCCACTTCTTTCCTCTTCCAAAATATGGGTTCTCAATGACCTCCCATCCTGCCAGCTCCTCGACCAACTCTTATCAAGCATTTGTCTGAAACAGAGATGCGGGCACGCAGAGAAAAAGGGCTTTGTTATAATCGTGATGAGAAATTCACTCGGGGACATAGATGTGTTCAGCAAAAGCTCTATCTCTTGGATATGGATTCTCCACCTACCTCTAAAATTGGTGAAGAAGCTCCATATACAATGGATGATCAGATCGGCATTCAAGAGCCGCCTATTGACCCCCCATCTCAGGACAACCAACTAGAGATATCTCTCCATGCTTTATCCAACGTCACCACCCCCCAAACAATGCGGGTCAGGGGTTACTTCAAGAAGCTTCCTCTTACAATACTAATTGATTATGGTAGCACTCATAACTTCATTGAACCCCATATCGCCAAACATGATGATTGTTTTGTCCATCCTTTCTCCAACTTTGAAGTCATGGTTGCCAATGGGGGCACCTTACCTGCAATGGAAGGTGCCATAATCTGCGTATCTCTCTGGAAGATTATAACCTGTGCTCTGACATGCTTTCCTTATCTTTAGGTGGATGTGATGTGATTTTGGGCGTTCAATGGTTACACACACTTGGCCACATCTTATGGGATTTTACTAAACTTTGGATGCAGTTTTCAATCAATGGGACACAACACAAATTTACGGGCTTACAACCAGGGTCTCTCCGCATCATCAATTCACATCGCCTGGAAAAGATCCTTAAGAAGAATTCACATGGTGTCATCGCTCAGCTCCATTCCATTCATATGCACCCATCAGCGGTCTCCACTACTTCCTTGGATAGATATGCAGGTGTCTTTGCTGCACCAGTGGGATTGTCGCCTTCAAGAGAGCTTTCCAGTAAGCATTTAGCCGCATCTACATCTCAGCAAGAAATGATGGCTATTTTGCATGCAGTACCGAAGTGGCAGCCATGCCTATTAGGGAATTATTTCTGCATCAAGACTGATCTCCAGAGTCTGAAAAATTTCCTGGAACAACAGGTCTCCTCCACAGCACACCTGGAATGGGTTATCCAACTCATGGGTTATGACTATGTGATCACTTACAAAAAGGGTCAGGACAATATGGTGGCAGATGCTCATTCTCGCACATTTGATGACCCAGTTTCTCTTACAGCTATTTCTTTGCTTATTCCAAATTGGTTGCAATTTGTTCAACAAGGCTATCTCTTCTATGAAATCCATGCTTCTTCCTTGGCAAGGCACTTTGGTTTCCTCAAAACGTATGACCGGGAACAATGTAACTTCTTTTGGTAGGGACTAAAAATGAAAATTCAACAGATGTTGGTTGACTGTGATACTTGCTAGGTCAACAAGGGTAAAATGACACTCCTTTTGGGACTGCTCGAACCCTTGCCTATCCCTACATAGATTTGGACAACCATTTCTATGGATTTCCTAGAAGTGCTCCAGTGGTACAATACCACGTTTGAAAGGACAGCATATGAAGCGGTCTATGGACATGCACCACCAGTTCTTCTTCCATACGCCCTCAACAACTCCCCAGTTCAGGCAATTGACTTGGTTCTTCGAAACCGCACTCAGATTCTTCTCATTCTGCAGGACAATCTTCACATGGCAAGAATTTAACTGAAACAACAAACCGATCAACACCGTTCAGAGCGCACTTTTCACGCAGCTGATATGGTTATTCTTCATCTATAGTCTTCCAAGAAATCCTCCTAAAACTCAAAAGGCGTCAGTGGCCCAGAATGCAACCCATGCCTGCTACAAGGGAACCACTCCTTCAGATTCTACATCAATTTCCACATTTAAAGCTTTGAGAACAAAGCTTTTTCTAAGGGAGAGGGGATGTTAGGAACCCATGTCAACCCTTCTATTTACTTTGTTAGTATATTGTTATTGGACGCATGTGCTTTGTAAGTCGTCCCATAGTATTTGTTGATTCATAGTTTGTATTATTGTTGTTGGACACATATGCTTTGTAAGTCTTCCCGTAGTAATTGTTTATCCATAGTTTGTATTGGCCGATTGTTTGTATTGACACATGGTATTGACCCGTGGTATTGGCACCTAGACTTAGTATATAGGTTTGTGTTAAGACCAATGAAGGTACCGTGAAGTTAATCGTATTGAGCTTGCTCAAAGGAGGTTTCCCCCTCGAAGTGGCCTACGATTAATAAAAGCGATTCTTAGTTCTTTTATTTCCGCTATCTCGTGTATTTTCATTAATTAAGTGTTGTAGGTTCTTCACATAACATCCCTAATTGCAGGCCAAAGATACCATTTTCAATCCATGTGTATTTGTTCAAGGTATCTTCTTGGCCCTAGACACCCAAAATATTTATTTACGAACTAAGGATGAAGTTTCCTTTCTTAACCATGTTCAAGGCCCCAAGATCCATACCTAGTGCTAAAAAATTCCAATGGAACCTATATCCCTACTTAGAAGCAAAGCATGCCCATGGGAGGTCGTGTGTTGTTGTTGGAGGCATCAATATTGACCCCAAATGCCTAGAAGCTTCTTTTAGGGAATAAGGCTAGGTTTTTTTCCCCTCACCATATCTAGGGGCTTGTGACCCATACATACTCTTGAAAATTTCATAATGGCACCACTATCCCTATTCATAAGCCCATACCTTGAAAAGATCCATTATGGTTATTTAATGCTTCTTTCTTGTGCCTAAATGATTAGAAGTTTCATTGAGGGCATAAGGATTGTATTTCCACCCTAGACAATGTGAAATCCACTGAAACCCATACCTAATGTTCAAACTTTCGTAATGATACCCATATGCCTACTCAGAAGGCCAAAGACCCCCTTCATAGGTCATTATGGTGTTTCAATGTGGCATTTATGGATATTAAGCCCTAGATGATACCTTTAGAGCCTAATACCTAATATTATTCCATTGACCATGGTTAAGGACTCAACACCCAAACCTAGTGCTAAAAAGCTCCTAATGGTGACCATATCCTCACTTGGAGCAACCGATATGCCGAGGAGAAAATGTGTGGTGCTTCAAAGTGATGTTCTTGAACCAAAATGTATAGAAGCTTCATTTATGGCCTATGGTTGAAGTTTTCTTCCTCGACCTTGTCCCTAGCCCCATGACCCATCTGTATTTCTTGAAACCTTCTAAAGGAGCCCATACCCTTCCTTAATTCCAAATATCCCAAAAAGAGGTCCTATATTTTCTTTTGGAGTCTTGTTCATGTTCCTTGAGCTTGAGAAGTTGTATTTATGGATTAAGGCATAAGTTTACTCCCTTCACCATCATTAAGGTACCAAAACCCATATACCTAGTGCTCAAAACACGTTAATGGTGCACATATCCCGTATTTGAAGTAGATGGTACTCTTAGGAGTTCATGTGTGGTGGCTGAAGGTGTCGTTATTGAAGTAGGATGCCTAGAATCTTGCTGTATATCCTTAGGATGATCATGTTCATTCATTATCCATGTCTAGGGCCCTACAATCCATCCTCAATGGCCAAAAACATTTTAATGGTGCCAATATCACCAATCAAAGGTCAAATATTCCACAAAGTGGTCACATGTGGTGGCTCGAGGCATTGTTCATGGCCCTTGAGCTTTAGAAACTACCTTTTAGGTATAATTCCAAAGTTACATCACCTATCCTTGCATTAGGCCTCGCTAAATATACATAGCTCTCAAAAAATAATAATAGTTTTAATATGCTCACTCAAACATGAAAGATGCCATTCGAAAACCATGTGTGTGGGGTTAAGGCATTGTTCTTGGCCTTAAATACACACAATATTATTTAGGGCCTAAATCTTGTGTCCCTCCCTAAACCATGTTGGTGGCATTGTGAACCATACTTTGTCATTAATGACAAAGTCATAATCATGTCCATATCCCAACTTGGAAGCCAAATATCTCCTTTAAAGGTCACGTGTTTTTAAATATATAATCATATTAATATCTAAGTAGTGATGTCATTCCTTTTATATTTACTATTACCTTCGCCAACCATTAACGACTATGACCATTCCTCAAACGTGCATATGATACGTGAGATCCCAACAAAGAAAAGATAGAAACTCTACCTGACAATGAAAAGATATAAACTTTCGTCATTTTCAATCGGACGCTCATCTTTATTTTTGTTTTGGACATTTGACGGAAAAAGAGTTGCGTATAGATCTTGGCAAATAACTCATAATGAACTAATGATCAAAACTTTAGTCACTATCATAGTAAAATGTGGATGTAACTCATACTCCACATTTGATGGAAAAAGAGTTACGTATACATCTTGGGAAATAACTCATAATGAAACAATAATCAAAAATTTAGTCATTATCATAGAAAAATGTGGATGTAACTCATAATGAACGAATGATCTTCAGTCATTTATCATAGTAAAATGTGGATGATGTGTGTTTGCTTCATGGGACAATGAAATAATTGTGCATCTCCTTCATGGGACAATGAAATAATTGATAAAGATGCTATAAAAAAAATAAAAATTACAATGTCACCATGGTAAGTATGATTAATTAATAGTAAAATTTTTTTAATCTGTGTTTTTTAAGATTGCTTAGATTAATATAAAATATATATTATTTTGTTTTGTTAATATACTTGATTAAATTTAAATCATTTATACTATCAACATTATACATGAAAAACGATAAGTAAAATATTTTAAAGGTAACCTAAAGTGAAAAACATAGAAACTGTAAAGTTAATTTGGATATGCTATGCTATGTTTTGTTTTATATATATATATATATAGAAATTGATGAGAATGAAAAGAACATTTTTATTAGTTTTTGGTTTGTTAGATTTAAAAATATTTTTCAAAATATGCATTTATACCTATATTAACGAATAAATGGAATATTATATGATATAGTAAACAAGTCATCTTTAGGAAATCTATGTTTTGTCTTTCATTAAATGCTTTGGTTGAATACCTATGTAAGAAGTTCATGATTACAATGTCATTGGTTTCATGAAGTTTGTAAAATATATGAGGTTGTGTATCTTATATTGTTCATATAAAAGCTAGGTGGTGGTAAAGTCCTTGCGGAATAGAAAAATAGAAAAAAAAAAGACACTCAAAACTGCTCTATTCGTATATGATTCCAAAAAAAAAAAATGACAATAGTGCAGTTGTGATTGGAATAAGCCATTTTTTTCTTTTTTTAAAAAAGAGTTACAATTGTCATTTGATTATGGCACCAATGCAAATAAAAACTATAGCATTGCATTTTTATTGTTGCAATTACATAAAAACATGTTTATAATTGGCATTGTCAAAAATCCATTTTTTTTAAATATAAATATAAATACAAGTGGCATATTTTTTTAAGCAAAAGGTAAAAACTTTAGATATTACAAAATTGGCCAAATGGTTACAACATACATCTTCTTGCATTACATTTTGAGACAAAGACTTCCATAAAAACTTCCCCATAACAGATGTCAACCTCAGAGACCAACTAAGAGCATTACAGTTTAACATCAGAAACGACCAACAGAGTTCCAGAGTTCCAGATTTGTTCCCATACAACCCAGCGGGCCACCAAAAAACAAAAAACTAAAACCCATCATGGCTAACATAAAACAATCTACTCGATACTTAGGGCTAGTATGGTTAAAAAATGACATAAGATACTAACAACAGTATGGTCCTATGATCCCCCCCGAAAAACTACAGAAAATCACAGTGGTAACCAAACAAACGGTTTTCACCAAACTGTGTAGGAACCTTTTGCTTTGTGGTCGCCTTCGGAAGGCTGCCCTTGTTTTCCCCTTCAGTTGAGGACCTGCCATGCAGATTTGATAGGAACGAGACATCGAGATGTTCAACAATGGCATCCAATTTCATGTGCATGAAACAAGAGTCTTCTTCATACTCTTTAAAAGTCGGTGAACAGGATAAAAAATCATTCGTGCCCTCCATAGATTGTGCTATCATGGTCTTCATGACCTATAACATCACCAGCACGCAGTTATATAATGTCATTCTGCCTCTGGTATTACCAGGATCCTGGATCCAGTTAGACATAGCCACCACCTCAGGTAGGGGTTCTTCCTCCCCCACTCTCAGCCAAATATTTTTCTCCATCTCCTCAATTTCCCTTTGTGTTTTCGACGGGACAATACGGCGAAAGAAAGTGGTCGTAGCTGTTGCTCACCATTGTTCCCTAGTGGGGCCTCCCTGGTCTTGAAGACCTGCCCTCGTCGGTCATCCTCTGCGATACATTATCTTCTTTCCCTTTCTGCTGAGGCTTGTCCATATAGAAAAAAATCAAAGCAGAAGGAAGGAAACTGATGTTGCAGAGCTATGGAGCGAGTGCATGAATAAGCACATCGGATGGAGTTTAAAATGAAGAGCAGCACTTACTATCATAATGATGACCATTCCATTTATGGCTCTGAGAGTACAAACATTGTCCTTGGTGGCCTTATCATACTTAATTTATCAGATGGTCTGACGAAGCAGATCTATGGGAGATGGAGTTATCATCCGCTTCACACACCCCCATATCCTGTAAAACTTATCAGCAACTTGGTGAAATGATGGAGTGTTCATGCTCATTTATATTACCTTATGTTTGAGGATCTGCCTAACCTTTTATTAATGTGTTTGTTGCAGGGCATGACATGACATGGATTGGATTCAGGACCCCGAGGCCAAAAAGCATATCCTTTTCCTTCAACTCATTTCTCTTTGTTTGCATGTAGTAAATCCGACACGTGTCCTCCCACATGTCCTCTAATGAACCTTCCCATCCGTCCGTATTGCATTCAGATCCTTAGTTAGCTAGACGATCTTCTAATTTGTTTGCTTGGTGGTGGATGTGGTGAAAATCTATGACATTTATTATTGTCAAGATATCTCTAAGGCAGAGAGTGCGATAGGCTAGACGCTAGGACGGCGCCACCTTCGAAGCTTGGGACCCGTGGTATAATTTGGCCACAATTTGGAGCACCACCTGTGAGTCCCCTTCAAATTGCAGTCTTGTGTATCTACGCCTTTTAGCCATACATAGACCTAGTAGTAAAGCTTCGATTTCAGACACATTGTTCATTTCCAGACCCAAGTAGCCATAGAAGACTCCTACCACCTTCCCCTGCACCTTACGAAAAACTCCTCCACAGACTTTCTTGCCCGAGTTTCCTTTAGAAGTGCCATCGAAGTTCAATTTTATCCAGTGAGGAGGTGGAAGATTCCAGGCTGTTGGAATATCAGGGGTACGCTGGCTGTGAAGAGTGAGACCAATGTAGACTGGGAGGTTATGCAATCCCTAGGTATGCAGGAGAGCCCTCTCATTTTCCAAAATTTGCATATCTTTCTCGCTCCAAGGTGATAGTGATAGGGTCTCATGAATCCCTTTTCTTATTTGATTCCACACAATCTGTATTGCATGTCATTTGCATGTGAAAATTATCCTATTACGTTCTTTCCAGATTTCCCAAAAGAGGAAGCCTGGGAACAGCTACTAGATACGATTAGGTATTCAACTAGTGAAAGAGTTTTCCTTCCATTCTTTAATCGAAGCTAAAGGGTTTGAATGGATTCTATCGGTTAAGCAAAATCTCTCTGCTCCGTGATCCCACAGATCATAGATGAAGTTGCATGTATCGAGAAGGTGTGCAATGGTTTCATTGTTTTCACCACACATGGTGCATATTGATGGGCCTGCAATGCCCCTTTTCATTAGGTTGTCCAAGGTCATAATACGTCCTTTGAGGATCAACCATAAGAACAGGGTTATCTTGGGCCAGAAGTTGTTTGACCACAGTTTCATCCATTCACAACCCATAGGTTGATTCTCGGTCAAATTTTGCAGAGAGTAAGCTTCCTTGATGTTGAACATACCCTTGGTAGAATATCCCCATCAAATAATGTCGGGGCCCTCCTAGAATTTTATCATCCTTTGACAGAGATGATCATAGATCGCGCCTCCTTCCTCAATACCATAATTTTCTCTCCACCATTCAATCGGTTTCCATTTTTGGAATCCTCTATCTTCATACTCCCCCTGCCAATAGTGATTTACAGTCCTCCAATTGTGGTCCTGAATGAGAAGAGGGGTTTGTGGATTCACAATTATGTTCTGAAGGGTTGGTTATTTTTTCCAGGAGTCTATCCATAAATTTGCCAATGATCCTTCTCTGATTTCCCAGATACTCTATTGTTGGACCAGAAGTTTTCCAGCTCGCGCCATTTTCCATATATGAGATCCCAACTCTGGTCCATCAATTCTGATCAAGTTTTGCTGAGGAATTTGTGGAGCATACTTACTGCACCAAAATATTTCCCAAGGTTCATTATTATGGGTGATCTATTTCCACCACACTTTCTCCCCACTGACGGTGCTGAGCCTTTCAGGGTACCGCAAGCCAGGACCTCCATCCTTTTTAGGTTGACAAAGAGTGTCCGAGTCCACAAGTGGCCATTTACGGTGATCTGTTGTGCTTCCCCATAAAAGGATCTTTGGATGCTGCAAATTTCTTTCATCACAGATTTTGTAGCTACCAGGACTGAGAATAAATACAGGGGCATAGCCTGTAAAACTGATTTGAATAAAACTAATATACTAGGGAAATTTAGAGCATGTAGTGACCAAATCGACAATTTCTCCTTCATTTTGTTTAGGAGCTCTTCCTAGGATAATTTTTTCAAAATAGAGTCTGATAAGGCTGCACCAAGATATTTGGAAGGAAGGGAGTTTTGTTGGAAGCCCAAAATCCAGAGTATATTTCTTTGGGTAATAGGAGGGGTGTTGAAGAAAAATACCTGAGCTTTGTCCTCATTGATGGTTAACCCAGAAGCCTTGAGGAAGATATTTAAACCTTTTTTTAGTTGTCTAGCTTCCTGTACCAAAGATTACCCCATGAGGAGCATATAATCCATGAATTATTGATGAGTCAAGGGATTTTCATAAGGTGGAAAATGGAGGCCTTTTAGCGTCTGTTGGTGCACCATGTGTGAGATAAGACAACCCAAACCCTCAATCATTAAAACAAAGATGAAAGGGGATAGGGGGTCTCCCTCTCAGATACCCCGCGAAGAATTAAAAACTGTTGTAGGTGCTGCATTGATAAGAATGGAGAAGAAAGCTGACGATGTCAAATTTGCTATCCATCAAATCCAATTGTCACAAAATCCAAAGGAGATCATTATCTCCCTCATGAATTTCTAATTTAGTTTGTCATAGGATTTTGACAGATCCAGTTTCAAAATCATTCCTGCCTTTTTGGTCACTTTGAGGGAGTGTAAAACTTCATGGGCTAAAATTATTCCATCTAGAATTTGTCTACCTTCCACAAACCCTGATTGTTCTGGAGAGATGAGTATAGGAAGTGTTAATGTATATGTAACTTCGGAATGTATTTCATATATATATTTATTGTACACCTATAGAGATATATTATTCCTCTATACGGAAGTGTCGTCATTTGTATTGACAAGTGTCGCAAGTGTGTTAACTTGCCGATGGGTTATTAGACCACCTTGTAAGGGGTCGGCCTAGATTAATGTAACATGAGGTTATTGTGCTAAGCTAGACAAGTCAGCCCCATAAGGTTATTGGGCAGTCAAGACAAGTATAAATAGAGATCTCCCGATCTCTATTTGGATTACTTCAGAACTCACTCTTCCTTCACTCGGAAAGTGGCGCATATGTGAGGAGGAGGATCAGCTGCTAGGAGGAGTCTATCTCTGTGTACTTGGGTTGTAATTTGGTTGTATCATTTCTCTATCTATCTCTAAGGAAGTTGTGGGGTTTTTCACCTTAGGGTTTTCCCCACGGAAACGTTGTGTGTCTATTGTCTCTTATGTTTGCTTCTTGTGATGATTGACATGCTTGCTATGATTAATATGCATTGATATACTGTACATGTTATTAACTCAGTAAAGATCCTAGAGTATCTTGAATTAATGCTAAAAAATTAACATGGTATCAGAGCTAACCTAAGAAGAAGACATTGTGCAGTGACGGAAACCAGGGTTTCCTGTTTATTGGGTTTCTCTCCACATATTTTGGAAAAGTAGTAAGGTAGATTGACTCTACTCATCAAGGAGAATCTATCTGTCCAAACAGAATTCAATTCTGAGCACTTTCAGTTTTGGCCCTAAAAATTAGGGTTTCCTCAAAAATAGGAATTTCTGAAATCGAAAGACATAGCTGGAAGCTCCTTGGAAAAATCGAAGTTTAGAGCTTTGGATCGAGATTTTTGGTTGGGTAAATATCCGGGAAACTCAAACCCTAATTCAGGGTCCTCCCGAGTGAATCTCGGAAGACTAAAAGGCATTTATGAAGGGTGAAACTTTGCAGATCTCAAATTCTGAATATACTAGGCTAATCAACTCATCAAGGTGCATCTTTCTATCCTTTCAGAAAGTTGAAATTCACATTTTTAATTTTTAGGGTTTCTCTGACAAACCCTAATCCGGGACCACATCTAGTCTTTTAGCAAATCAAGTGGTAAGACCTTTATCTTCTCTATTTCCATTTGAAGTACTCCTTAAGATGTCTCACCACACCAAGCTTGAGGATAAGCTTGAAGGGGCTGATAACTTCTGAGCTTGGAAGTATAGGATTGGGTTAATCCTAGAAGAAAATGAATTAGACACCTACATCAGCTCTAAGGTCCCTATCCCAGAGGATGAAGAGGCTAAGGCATTGCATAAGAAGAACTTGGTCAAGGCAAAAAAAATCATTGTTGATTCTATCAAAGACCGTCTCATACCACATGTGTCATCTCTGAAGACACCCAAGGAGATGTTTGACTCTTTGATGAAGCTATTTGAAGGGAAGAACATAAATCGGAAGATGACTTTGCAGAATCAATTGAAAGGAGTCAAGGTGTTGAATGGAGAGACGATTCAATCTTATTTCTCCAAGGTCTCTTAGATTAAGGAACAACTTGAAGCTATGGATGAGGTAGTGGACAATGGTGAGGTTGTTATGACCACTCTGAATGGCCTACCTAGGTCATGGGACTCTTTTATTCAAGGAATTTGTGCAAGAAAGAAATTGATTTCTTTCAATAGACTGTGGGACGAATGCTCTCAAGAAGAAGTTAGGCTCGTGGCTCGAGAAGAAAAGATGGGAAATGAAGATCAAGCTCTCACTTGTCACACCAAGAAGGGAAGCAAGTTCAAGGGGTAGCATTCTCATTCTAAGAGACCTTCTCGCCACTCTAAAAATAGGAAACATCTAAGATGTTTCACATGTAATGAGAAAGGGCACTTTACCTCAGATTATGCCAAGAACAAGAAGGACAACAATAACGACTTCAACAAAAAGAAGAAGGGCAACAAAAGAAAATATCATGCTCATGCTACTGAGGATGATGAACCTCCCAAGAAGAAGGCTAGATCTGAAAGTGATGATGATAACTCATCAAGCGAAGAAGAGTATGTTCTAATATCTTCTCTCACAGGTACTATCTCTCATGGTTGTAATGATTGGCTTATTGACAGTGGGGCTTCCAAACAAATGAATGGGTTTAAAGAATCTTTTGTAAATCTATCTGAACATGAATCACCCCATAAGTTGAAACTTGGGGATGATTATAAATACCCTATCAAAGGTAGTGGGGAAGCCTCCTACAACCTAGATTCTGGAAAGTCTTTGAAGATGAAAGAAGTTCTTTATGTACATGGGCTCAAGAAGAACCTACTCTCCATATCCGCATTGGATGCAAAAGGTATGAGGGTTGCATTTGTGGATGGCCAAGTTCTAATGTGGCAAAAGGGAAAAACCATAGATGATGCAGTGGTGATTGGAGAGCAAGAGGGAGGATTGTATAAATTGAAGGGACAACCTGAACATGCCATGGTGCATGATTCCATGGAGCCAAGTGAACTTTGGAATAGAAGACTTGCTCATATGCACTATAGGGCACTTCCAATTGTAAGCAAGGCTGTAGAGGGTCTTCCTGAAATAAAGACAAAGGATGAAGGTGTTTGCAAAGGATGTGCAAAAAAGAAAGAACATAAAGAAAGCATTTCCAAGCAGTGAAAGCAAAGCTAAAGGAATCTTGGAAATCATCCACTCAGATGTATGCGGTCCGATGTCGTCCAGTTCTCTGAGTGGGTATGTTTACTATGTCTCTTTCATTGATGACTTCTCCAGGAAGACTTGGGTTTAATTCTTGAAGAACAAAGATGAAGTGTTTGATAAGTTCAAGGAATTCAAAACCTTGATGGAGAACCAAACTAATAAGAAGATCAAAAAATTCAGATCCGACAATGGTGGAGAATTCACTTCAGGTGACTTTAAGAAGTTATGCAGTGATTCAGGGATTAAGAGGGAGTTGACTGCTCCTTATAATCCACAAAAAAATGGAGTTGCAGAAAGAAAGAATCGAACAATCATGGAAGGAGCAAGGGCAATGCTGCATGACCAGGATCTTCCTACGCATCTATGGGGAGAAGCAACTAGGACAGCTGTATATGTGTAGAACTAAACACCCCACAAGATATTGGACAACAAGACACCAGAAGAGGTCTTCTCTGGTAAGAAACCTGAAGTCAACCATCTCAGAATATTTGGTTGTCCAGTATACACTCATGTCCCAAAGGAAAAGAGGACCAAGATAGATCCTTTAGGAAAGAAGGGTATCTTTGTGGGTTACAGTGAAAGCTCGAAGGCTTACAGAATATACTTTCCAGGGTTCAAGAAGATTGATGTCAGCAGGGATGTGACATTTGATGAAAACTTTGCATTCATCAAATCAAGGAAGACAGCTGTTGAAGATTATGAAGAACCTAAGGAAACTAGAGTTCAAGACACTACTATGACTGAGGCAATTCTAGATGCAGATCGTGAAATTGAAGATCCGCAAGAACCTGTAGATCCACCCCGTGAGAATAACTCTCACAAGAGAAAACCTACATGGGCTAGAGAGTTCATTCAAGATGCAGAAAGATATGGCATTCCAGAAGAAGAACACAGAGCAAAGAAGAGAACTAGATCTCATACCAACTATGTTGCTTTACTCTGTGATATCATGAACAAAGAACCTTCCAATTATGAAGAAGTAGTGGAAAAGAAAGAATGGAAGGATGCCATGGTCGAAGAATACCAATCAATAATGAAGAATGATGTTTGGGATGTTGTCCCAAGACTTGAAGGGAAGTCTGTCGTGACTTCCAAATGGATCTACAAAATCAAGCATTCTGTAGATGGCAGCATAGAGAAATACAAGGCAAGATTCGTAGCTCGTGGCTTTTCTCAGAAAGAGGGAATAGATTATGAAGAGAATTTTGCTCCTGTAGCCAAGTACACTTCCATCAGATCAGTACTTGCTCTGGCTGCAGTGATGAAATGGAAGATACACCAGACGGATGTCAAGACTGCTTTCTTGAATGGTGTAGTTGAAGAGGAAGTGCATGTGGAGCAGCCACTTGGTTTTGAAACATATGACAGGGAGTCATATGTGTGCAGACTAAAGAAAGCCTTGTCTGGCTTGAAGCAAGCTCCCAGGACTTGGTATGGTAGGATGGACGGTTTCCTATCTAGTTTGGGATTTACCAAGAGTAAAGCAGATTCCAACCTTTATTACAATGTTGAGGAAGGCAATCCAGTGATACTACTTCTGTACGTGGATGATCTATTTGTAACAGGTAATGATAGTTTGATTGTCGATACCAAGAGGAAGCTTGCAGCCGAGTTCAAGATGAAGGACTTGGGGATGATGCACTATTTTCTAAGCATGGAGGTGTGGCAGAGTGCAGATGGTATCTTCCTTGGACAAGGGAAGTATGCAGTAGAGATCCTGAAGAGGTTCGGGATGATGGACTGCAAGGCCATGGCCACACCTATGGCATTGAACCTGAAGCTTTTGTGTGATGCTTCATCTGATCCAGTTGATGTCACTGTGTATCGTCATATGATTGGGTCCTTGATGTACCTGACGAACACTAGACCAGATATTTGCTTTGCGGTGAACACATTGAGCTAGTTCCTAACGGATCCCAGAGTTGTTCACTTGGTTGCTGTAAAGCATATTATGAGGTACCTAAAGGGTATGGTTGACTATGGGATCAAGTATGATGTGAATCAAAAGTTTAACCTGCAGGGTTATGTTGATTTTGATTGGGCAAGCAGTGCTGCAGATAGGAAGAGCACATTTGGGTGCTACTTCAGTATGAGATCAGGTGTGATCTCTTAGTTTAGCAAGAAGCAATCCTGCGTAGCACTGAGTATAGCCAAAGCAAAGTATGTTGCAGCATGTTCGGCTAGTTGTGAGGAAATATGGCTCCGGAAGATACTGTTTGAGTTATTTAATCTCCCGCTAGAGGCTACTGGTATATTTTGTGACAACCAGAGTTGTGTGAAGCTGTCTGAGAACCCAGTGTTCCACGATAGGTCGAAGCACATTGAGATCAAATATCACTATATCAAGGATATGGTGCAGAGAGGAGCAGTGAAGCTCTTGTATGTTGCGACGGATGAGCAGATTGTAGATGTACTGACGAAACCACTAGCTAGAGTGAAGTTTGAGTACTTCAGAGAGAGGCTTGGTGTTATTTAGATCAATGACACTTTGAGGAAGAAGTGATGGAGACATTTGTTGAAGCCATTCCAAGCATGGTGGAAGGAGGATCCTTCACATGGCTATGGATGTAAGCGCTGGATGATGAGCATCAGGATGATGTTCTAGTTTCTGCTCTATATGATCAGTTGGATCATTTATGTATGTATGCATCATGTTGGATGCTAGATATGATTAGTTGGATCATTTATGTATGTATGCATCATGTTGGATGTTGGATATGATCAGTTGGATCATTTATGTATGTATGCATCATGTTGGATGTTGGTTATGATTAGTTGGATCATTTATATGTATGTACATATGCATCATGTTGGATGCTTGGACCAAGTATCTGTATATGTATCAGGTGGATACGATTGGATGATCAGGTAGATCATGTATGTTGATATATATCAGGTGGATACATTGTATGATCAGGTGGATCATGTATCTCTGTATGTATCAGGTAGATACATTATATGATCAGGTGGATCATGTATGATGATATGTATTAGGTAGATACTTGGTATGCATCAGGTGGATGCATTATATGATCAGGATGATCATGGATGACGAGCTTCAGGATGTTTCTCTAGATGACATGCATCAGGACGATGCAGTGATGATGATCAGGATGATCATATGTGATGACATGTATCAGGTGGATACATTACATAATCAGTTGGATTATGTGTGATGAGTTCCAAAGAAACAAATGCACATGAGCTTTTCGGACATGGTTGTAGATGTGTTCTACCATGGTCGCGATGTAATTGCTGGGATTTTTCGACATGGTGGCAGATGTGTTCTCCCGTGGTGGTGATGTAATTTCCAGGGCCATCCGAGCATGGTTGTAGATGTGTTCTCCCATGGCTGTGATATAAGTGCTGGGGCCATTTGAGCATGGTTGTAGATGTGTTCTCCCATGGCTGCAACATAAGTGATGGGTCCATTTGAGCATGGTTGTAGATGTGTTCTCCCATGGATGTGATATAAGTGTTGAGCCATTTGAGCATGGTTGTAGATGTGTTCTCCCATGGCTGCAATATAAGTGTTGTGCCATTCTGACATGGTGGTAGGTTGGTCCTCCCATGGTTTTTGATGTAAGTGTTGTAATCCTTTCACTAATGGTGGTAGGTTGGTCCTCCCATGCCGGTGAGTGTAAGTGTTGTGTGTGTGCATCTAGGTTGTGCTTCGTGATACTTTGTGGCCGTGGACAGGTTGTGCAGTAGCATGTAAAAGGTCCTGGGAGATCCGATAGGTTGAGCTATGTGCTTGTAATCAGTCCTGGGATGCTCTTTCGAGGTTTTGTTGACTCACGTAATAATTCCTGACACTACAACAAATCCTAGAATTAGCGTCTGTTTTAGCTCCCTTTTTAGCGTCCACTATCACTTTTAGTGTATTTTTCATCGTTTTTTGTACAAAGTGGATGCTTTTCCACGAGATGGTGCTTTTAATGGCATTATTTGCATCCCTTTTTGAAATTAGATGTTAATTGGGACGCTAATTAGCAACCCAATTAATGTCCCAATTAGCGTCCCAATTAGCATCCCAATTAGCATCCCAATTAATGTCCCAATTAGAGTCCCAATTAGCATCCCAATTAGCATCCCAATTAGCGTCCATAATAACATCCCATTTAATGACCAGAATAGCCTCCAAAATAATGTCCAAAAAAGCGTCAGGTATAGAGTAAGTGATTGCGCCAAGAATTTTGAAAGGAATTACGCTAGGAATTTTGAAAGGAATTACACCATGAATTGCACACGAAAAAATTCCTGATATAGCGCCAGGTATAGAGCCAAGCATATCGCCAGGCATAGTCCCCAGAATTTCTCAAGGAATTTTGAAAGGAATTGCGCCATAAAAAAGTGCCAAGAAAACTCCAATGTTGCACCAGGGATAATGCTAGGCATGTTGACAGAAGTAGCACCTAAATGGCCATTTTGGAAACTGAGAGACCCTAATTAATCGTAAATAAACCTAAGAAATCCTATGGTCCATAATGACATTATAGTGTGCCTAACGACATGTTGATGCATATATCGACAATTATAAATATGGCAATGATGATTTATACAATATTTAATAGGATGTTGATAATGACGATGATGTCATTGTCAATAATGATGATGCAAGTTATGTAAATGAACATGTGGCAACCTAGAATTATTTTAACATGTTTCAGTGATAAGTTGGATGTGGTAAATTTATTGCAAAACATCAGCTACTATATATATAGATAACCACATTAATAGACAAAACCATTAAGATTATGTAAGGTGTTGTTGATGGCGATTTCATAGATTTTGGAGCGAAAGGGACTACCAAGTGTTGTATGCACTCATTGCCAAGTTTCTGAGTATCAGATAGTGCTTATCATGCGCATGTGTTCATCAAGGGAACCCATCAACTGTCAAATGTGATTACATGGTGCCAAGTTGCAAAGAGGAACTTGTTCTCAGTTAGATACAAGAATGTCAATGGGGTGTCGAGAGCCTCATGGCATATATGTCCTCCATTGAGTAGAAAGAAGAGACAAAGGGTAATGAGATTATTCTCAAACAGATCAAGAAGTACCGTCACAAAGTTGAGGATGAACTTAACAAGATTTGCAATGACCTTCTCAGAATTATTGATGATCATCTCATTTCCTCTTCTAACGTTGGTGAATCCACATTTTTCTACTACAATATTCTAATGAGATTGAGGACGAGTGAAGGAAATTTTAAAGGTAGAAGATCATCCTTCGAATAATTCTAATATTTGAGGGCATTTGACAAGTCAATGAATTCATCCAATTTCTGATAGGCATAAAAAATGGCTAAAATTTTAAAGAAACTACTTCAGATCCCAGACCAGGAAGAGAATTAATAGGTTGTCAAGTATTTTGCACTATAGTTGGCATTAGAGGATTATTAGTAAGCAATACAAGCTCTTGCACATGGAGGCACTTGACATATGTTCCAAAACAGGTTTGTTTTTTCATAGTAATAATGACACCCAACCCCTCAAGAAGTATTATAAAGGATCCTAACATAAAGATTTGTTTTTTTGTAGTAACAATGACACCAAACCCTTCAAGTATTATAGGGGATCCAAAATACCAAATACCATGTAAATACTAGTAACTCTCCTATAGTGACTTCTCCTCCATAGTCATGCCAGGGAGCCAAATGAAAGGAGAAGGAGCCAACCAAATCTTATTATTTTTGGGACAAAGATCAACATCATAATACACATTGTTGGAGGAAGATGCAAATGTTGCATGAAGTGATCATAGTTTTTCTCAAAAACCTAAGATCATTCTACCACATTCCCCAAGACAACCTCTACTAAGCTTTATGAATACTTTATCCTCAATCACTAAATGAATCTTCTAGCCATCCAAGGCTAAAGAGGTGGGATCCACCAACTGCACATGGCCTCTTGAGTGTATTATTAGCCTATGATTTAGGGTGTCAGTGGCAACAAGTTGTTTTGAGTAGTATGTAGGTGTCTCGGGGCCTTGGGAATGGCGTCCTAGGAAAGAATACCATGCCTTTGGCCCTAAAGAAATTTTCATGGAATTCAATGCAATGAACATTGCCTCAAAGTACCATGAAATATTTTTGAGCGGTATCTATAGTGCTATGCATTTGGATCTTATGGCCTTAGGTCCTTGTACATGGTTAGTGGAGGAGACCTAAACCCTAGGCTCTAAAGGAATCTTCTAGACATCTACCACCACATAATCATTAAGATAAATTTTCCATTAAGCAATGTTCATTATGGGCTTCAAAACCCTCAATGTTGTCCACTTAGCAATCAATCTAAGGTTTCTTCAAAGTAATGAAATCACGTCCACAAAATAATCTTTATTAATCCATCACCAAAGGTAGATTAAGCTCAAAATAAGCATAAATAGTGGTGAAAGCCACCTTTTCAATGTCAACTAGATATAAAAAAGGCCTTTAAAGAAGGGATGCTTCATAATAATAACTAGTGATCACAAGGTGATGTCTCAAAATCCCCCTTTCAAGGTTATGTTGGCTTCATACTTAGGATTAGCCCCTTCCAAAAGATGGATTGATGCTTGATCCATGCTAATCCATCATCCAAAATTTGCAAATCAACTATAGTGGACCAACGGCTCTAATAGACAAGAGAGATATCAAACCATGAATGTCTCTATGATGGAAAAAATAACCCAGAATGTAATTATCCTAGGCTTGGCTCCATGATTTAATTGTATACTCATGGTAAGGAAGGCGTCTTTGTATAAAAGGACCTGAGGCTGTAGACCACCCTTGTGGCATGTATTGGCTACCTTACCCGCCAACAACCTTCACAATTATGTTATGATACAGTAATCCAATGGAGAGGCGGCCTAAGGGTGAAACAACGGGCCCTATATATTTCTATAGCACGGCATCAAAATATAATCCCATCCTTGAAATTGCATATTGGTATTCACCAAGGCTGGGCGCACTTTTGAAAAGGCATTGAACAGGTTCCAACATTCAACTCCATGGCATTAAATTATTAAACTATGTATGCTTAACGTAATTATCATCAAAGCCAAAGGAGAAAAACAATGGAGAGACAACATAACGACAATGACAGTGGAAATGTGATGTATTCAAACATAGAGTAAGAAAAATGAATTGACTCAAAATCAAAATCCCACGCTCAGTGAGTAATCTCCTCAATGTCTAGGTCTTAATTTTTTTTTTTTAAAATTAACTCTGTAATGTCTAGGGCTTTGAGGCCCATCAAACAATAAGCAAGATGAGGCATGGTGAGAGCATACCTAGAGAAAGCCAATAGAGTGAAGGATATTGCAAACAAAATAATAGGAACTTTTCCTATAGTGGGGCTCTTGTAATGAGGAGGGGGGCATTTGCATTTGATTTGTTGAATACTGCAAGATGGAACATGACTATAGTAAAGTTCATAGAATACTTGTGCCACAAAAATAACATTTAGTAAGCTCGTGATAAAATGACTATTTCTAATAGTGATTTCCATGTCCATTTAAGTATTGAGTTGTTAAGAAGTAACCTTTTGAAAATTATAAATCAAGAACCTAATTCAAAATTACTAAATCCACGTGATAAAAAAACAATTTCAAAACTTTGGACGTAAGATCATCATTATTCAAGCATGGATTAGCAATCTTGTAAAATTAGAAGTCTTCATTTACATTATTATCTGCATCTATGTCATATAATGCTTCCTTATCAATGTTGATATGGTCATGCAAGTTTTTTATATTATTCTTTCTACACCATCCTGCTAAAGTGGTATTATAATCATCTTCATCTCCACCTTCTTCTAACTCGAGATCATTTAATTGATTTGCACCATTTTGATTGTCATCTAGCTCTGGATCATCTAACTCTAGATCATGTTGATTAATGTCATGAAAAATGGTGTCATGTTGTACCTGAACATCTTCATCTTCATCTTCTTGTGTTTGAACATCATCATGGGTGCTCATTTCTTCATTGTTCTCTAATCTCTCAGGTGGAATTGGTTGGATATCATTGTTTTGCTCCATATTCAGTTAGGCATCATCAAATACATGCCTTAATCTTGGATCATAATGTATGACAAATATCCACTTTGGCTCCATAATATCTTCATAGAAAAATACCTGCTCATGAACCATAATCTTATATTATACCTATGTTAGCACACTTTTTAATTAATATGCACATATATATTCATAGTGAACTATGAATTAACATATTGTATAAAACCATTGATTCTTGTAATTATAGTTATTTTGTATTGAAAATAATACCTACTCACAATGAATTGGTAGGACATTGGGCTCCTTATATTCTGGTAGGTACCTCGAGGAATCTATAGAAAACAATCCACTATGGGTATCATGTCTCTGTGTCCTCTCAAATGCCTCATACCATCTACATTTAAAAATACAACATTTGAAAGACCGGTAGTCCAACTAAATAATTTCTTGGATTTTTCCAATATACTGAAGATTCCCTTCAATAATATTTCTATCTTTTGAACTTGCTTGACTTGATTGCTTGAAATCTACCATGACACCACAATCAAAGGTGCGTCTTTTTACATCTCTTTCCACACGATAGTTTAAACCATATGCCCACATTGCAGGATATCTCCTTAGTTGTATCAGACCATTTGTTTTAGTTCAACTAGAAAACACAACTATATATGCATGATTAAATAGTTAATAGTGTCAACAATGTTTTGAAAAAAAATATTTTGTAAGATTTATAAATGTACCTTTCTTTCACATCCTCTAGAAATCTTTTCCCCATTCTCCAGACAAATCAATGGGAAGTGGTGTATTCCTTGGGTTCAATCTCTTAAATTGTCTCCTTGCTTCTAACACTTCTTACATTTTCTTTTCATACAATTCAATCCATTTATTCATACAATCCATGTGGTAAATAATGAACTTGTCAAGCATAATGCTTTCATCAACACCTATTAAAAATCAACATGTGCATTTTCAAATTGTAAATGCCATTATTATAATGTCTTCAGGAAGCATATATGCAATTCAAAGTGTTCAAATTGAAAGAACTACAAATAATTTAAGAACTCCAATTTCTAGATCAAATATGAAAAATAATAGATTATTAAAAAAATGGTATCAACAATTTTATTTCATTTTATTTGACTATTTTTTATTTAGTTATATGTAATATATAATTTAAATTAAACCTTTTGCAAACTTTTACATTAAGAGTAGCTAGGTGCTCTCTATTCAAACATGGAACATGGAGAAGATATTGTAAATTTCATATTTAAAAAAAAAAAAAATTTATAATTTTTTGTAAAAATAAAATTTAAGAGTTATTAATTTTCACCACAAAAAAGGAACTTTATCTACTTATTACATTTTTCCCTTACAACTTATCCAATAAAAATACAAGAAAGAGCTTGTCATTAGATTCCATTTAGAATAGGCTTTTCAATCCTATAATTAAGATCATCATCATAGTTCTTATCTATCATTAAACCACTTAAAAAGAACCACTTAATTTACATATTCTCCAAATGACTCTAAATCATAACATAACTCTAATACAAAGGTGTTGAGTATTGGACTCTCAAGATTACAAAATAACATACTCAAATGAATCAATTACCTCTATAGAATGATTTAGAATGGGTAAGCCCAAATTTCAGATTCTCTTTTAAACACAAATATATTCATTATTGATATATTTCCAATGCTTTTTAAACTGAAATATAATCATTATTATATATTTATTTATTATTGATGAACAAATTCAAAATGTCAAAAAATTATTAAACACAAACATATTCATTATTATATGTTAAAATGTTAATTTTAAAAAAGTAAATAGAAAAAATAAATTATAACATTACTATTTTTATTTATTTATTTTTGTCTATTTCATAATATAACTTTAGAGTCTGAAACTCAGATAACCCATCTAAAATAAATTCGAGGTCAAAATATAACTACTCATCTTTGTTAAGTTGTTTTTACTATCAAATTTGGGGTCAAAGTATAACAACTCATCTTTGTTAAGTTGTTTTTACTGTCTATTCTTTTATTTTTCGGCAACTTATTTCTGAAATCTTTCACAAAGTTTGTGAGTTTTTTGTTTACAATTTTTGACTTCATGTATCGATTTTTTGGATAGTTGTAAATTTTCACTACATATAAATACTATAGTCCAAGCAAGGTTCGAAGGTAAAGTCCTGATTAACCGGGGTGTTATATCTTTCCTTTTCCAGGGAAGTCTAAAGGTATAAGGGGAGAAAAGGTAAAAAGTGAGTCCATGTGTCAATACCTCTATCGTGTATCAATACCTCTTTAGTACCGCTACCGCTTGAAACCCAGGAGACATTCCTTGTGCCCTTCCTCTGGCTCTGGCATGCATTATAATAAATACAAATAGTGGGTTTGCTTAACCTGGGTAACAGGTGGGAGAAACCAATATTTTAATTTTCTTCTTCTTCTTTTTCACAAGACAACAAATCAGTGAATGTTTTTGTCCGTCTCATCCATCCCCAAACCCTTCGTCCCTAAACATTGCAATTGGAAATGCCTCCTTTTCCGATACAAATCAATCAATTAGGAGTTCTACTGGGGATTTTTTACTTTGTTAAGTTGTTTCAGGTTTGATCTCCTGCACTGTTTACAATTTTTGTTTTTCCCGATGTCCCCTGTGATCTTGTTTCTTCCTGCACTTTTGTTTCTTTGTTGGATTCGAAACCTGTAGGATCGTTCTGGGTGATGTGATTCTAGCGCAGTTTGGATGAAAATTCAGGCAGGTTTGTTAAAATTATAATTTGAATTTGTGATTGGTGATGTATGCAGCTGGGAAAAGATATGAGTGGGGCTGGCTCTAGTTACAAGGACACATGAAGGATTTAGAGAGGTGATCAAAGCAATTGCAATATAGATGGAGAGGCCACACACTAAATGCACTTACCTTGCTTGACGATGGAAAAAGTAGCAAGGGCAATGTTTAGATTTCATCTGCAAGTTCAAGTTCATTTGCTCAGGTACATGCCACCCTACCCTCTTGAAAAACCCCATCAACATGTTTGATGTAATATGTTTATGTTTATCATTTTAATTTCATTTATAGGACCCTAGTTTTCCAACGAGAGAAGTTGAGTAGTGTAACTGATAGGGGACAATTGTCTGAGAAAAAAGAAGCAAAGATGTTGGATTTAATTCCCATCCTCTCAAGTAGTTGGACCAATAACTGGCATAAAGCCTTGTTATTCTGCACCATCCTCATTTAAAACTTAACTTGACTGAAGCTTAAGCAATACTAGCAATGAATTCTTTTATTCTGCTTTTTCAGATAAATGATGTGGTCCTCTTTATAACATGGATTAGATGGGTGTGCGGATCTGAATGACAAACCACGAGATCTACAGAAAATGGCATCAAATCAGTCAAGGCCATTAGTGCCGAAAGGTATGCCACACTCTACAGTCTTTCAATTGGGGATTATTTTTCCTTTGTGGGTTTGCCTCTTCTATGTTTTCTCCATTCTCTCTGATGATTATGACTGAAAAATCAGTAGTAACCACTGATCCGAAGCAATGCGATTGATTCTCGTAATGAGAGAAGGGCTTTGTTGGTTTGATTATTAGCCCTGTTCACATTGTTTGGGTGCTATGCTTGGATTGCTTAAATACGCATAATCATGTACAAGATGATTCACTATTTATTGTAAAGAATAGGTTTTTGTTATTCAATTTTTGTTTTCTAGGCTACTTTTGGAAGGGTTTAAATGGTTTTGAGATTTTTTGTCTAGAGCTCTAGTTAGTCCTCTTTAGGGCTAGCAAAGATCGTGTCTCAAAATCCTAAGAATATTTAATTGATTGATGTGTTGGAAGTTTGAATTATGACAGGATTTCATCTTATGTTGCTCATTCCTATTTCTTATTTAACTACTCTACAAGAAACACGACCACGACCAGGAGACCCGTTTCCACAGAGTTTCCAACTAACTAAACGCATGTGTGTATGACCTAGATCACTATTCCTTTAGTCATTAAACTTCTATCTTAGGTTTTTCTAGGTTATTGAACAATGTGGGTGTGAGAGCAGAGCCATCATCGAATCGTTGTGATTTCGTAGGCTTTGAATACACAGGACACACAGAGATGCAGGAACATCCTAGCTTCCAAAGTCATCAAGCTCATGGAAGACAAAGTTCCAAAAGGGGGTCTTGACATTTGAGGGAGAATTCGAATTCAATGTGTAAATGAATTCTGGGTTGAGTGTTGACAATAGATATTGATCAAGGCATGATCCAATCGGTGGGAATGGATATAGAATTGAAATCTCGTTCATGTTTGGTTGATCTAAATTTATGTTTTGAAATTACTGTTGAGGAGCATGGTCATGGTTTGAGAGTACTTGGGAGAAGCGTTGCTTGAAGCTGCCTGAAAAGTAAGAGGGACTAAGCATTGGTGTTTATTTTATCATTTCACGCAAAATTTGATCTTCAATCCAAAATTTTTATCTCCAGGTAGGTCTTTATATTGGTCAAAACCCTCTTCATGGGAGTCCCAATGGGGCTCAGAAACCTAGGAGAGATGAGGGAGGGAGTCCATGGGGTCCTTGGAGTCCTGGGCGTCTTGAGAAGAGGAGACTTGGGCATGTAAGGGGACACTAGAGACGGAGGGCGAGTATTGGCATGTGTCTGAGAAGGCCTGTGGGATCTCTACCCAGGGGTCACATCATGAGAATGAGAATTGGTAGACATGTGATGGTGGGGAGAATGAGCACCAGGGGGGAAGCGGGGCGTGGCTCCCATGGGGATGGGCGGTATCAAGACTAGTTCTCGTTCTCCCCTGGATTCCTCCATAGTCCCTGAAGGTGCCTGCAACCTAAAGCTGATTTCAGAATCTTTAGACGGATCCTCTTCTTCCTTAGATTTTCTACGCCCTGTTCCCATTATCATAACAACAAAACCACCCAAGTAATAATCATAATCAACGCAATCAGCTGTTGAGGATTCAAACACAGGCTACCCACATTCCTCACCTCACAATACTTTACTGTTCACGAGATTCTCCTCCTTCTCCTTCGCCATCATCACAGCCAGCTCCACTGTCATCGAGTACTGCAATACAATACATTGCCATCAACGGTCATGTGCTCAAATCAATGAAAAAGCTATACCCAATACACAAAAAATGCATGAACCCATGAATCCCCAAATATGATCTTATCTACCATATCTTATACTGTGAACTCCATCATTTATGTAAGTATCTTGTTATGGTATAGCTTACCGATATTTGCGTGCAGTCAAACTGTAATGATAGTATGAGCTTCTACTACGCGTTCCTAGGTGCGAAAAACATGCAAGCCAAGAGGCTCGGATTATTATTAATTCTAGATGGTTTCATTTGTTTTTGTAGGGAGATCATGTGAGCCTAGACACTTGTGGTGGCCTGGCCAACATGGAGTGAAAGCATCGGTGTCCTTGTGCTCGAAGGAGAGGCCATATCATGACTGATGTTTTTAAACAATTGTCAGGGAATTCTGAAATGGCGCGTACTGGACAAGTAGATTGACCACAGGTGCTCGTCGTTTCCATCACCCTGCAATTATTTAAGTCTTTAAAAAGTTAAAGTCCAATGTGTCGGGGTGGGGATTCCTCGAAATTTTATCTCCAATCGAAAATTTTTCATAAAGAAGAATAATCTGCTTCACCCATCTATAATAATCCTCGGAGTCATCGAGTATTCAATAATATTTCATAATTCTAATGGTCTGCTAATTCTCCCCAACCCAAAAGTTTAGATAAAGAAGAATAAACTTCTTCATCCATCTGTAATCCTGCCTGGAGACACTGAATAAAGCCCATTTAAGGAGATTTGAACCCTATAAAGTCATCGACATATGTCATCAATTCTTGAGGTGAATTGTATATCTCAATCTAGGAAATCAGTGTCCATGTTCCAACTGACTTTTCCAAACACCCCCACTACTCTAAGGCGTATTCATGATAATATTACTACTTGTTGAAGATTATGGTTATCCTCTTTTTGAATATATATTTTGTATTTAATTTTCAAATAACATCCATATTGCATTCTTGGCTAATGCTATCGATTTTCCTTCGTTTCCCTATTGTGGCCCATATCAAAATATAATAATAAAAACCCAATCAGAAATAAGTATTAGATAGTGGAGTCCCACCTTATCATGAGTTGGAGTGTTGTACTTCAAAATCGGAGATCTCCCATTCATGGTTTGGATACAATAGGTTTTACACCTATAAAATCTCCTTCAGTAAATTCAGCCTTGTTATTTTATATTTCGTGTCATTAGCGCATTCTGAATTGATCTAAGTAAAATCTAGTGAAGAATCTCCACGTCTTCAAGAAATCTAAAAAATAGATGTATTCTGGAACTTCTTCTTCATAAAATAGTGCAGCAATCTGAAAGCTTCTGCTTTGGTCTAGACACTACCATGCTTGAATAGAAATTAATGATAGAATTCACCATAATTGGTTGAGAATGACCCAGATCTCTTCTTTGCACATTCTCATAAAATGGAAAGAAATATTTACACTGCGCTGCTTCCTGGCCACTTCCATAGTTTAACTACTATTTAAGTCTATCAGGAATTTTATCAACAAAATCCTCAATCACCGAAGTGCAAATACAAATTTGATACTGATACTTAACATGAAATTCACCGCATAAGAATTCGATTTGCATCAAATCTTCCTTGAATCATCATTTCAACTTCAGAAAAAATGCCATCACAAAACCACGAAACAACATGACCTGCACAATTTTCATTTCTGCAATTTGTATGTGATAAATGATCGGTAGTTGGTTTCACTGGCGAACCTTTTCATACTTGCATGCTCAGTGGTTTGGTAATTTCGTGCCTGCCAAATGTGGTTCTGAATACCAACTTTCACCCATGTAAAATGTACAAGATCCAACGAGAGCTAAAATGGAAACAGAGTGATTTCTCTTGAATTTTCTCGTTAATTCTGATTTTTGAATTAGGTGCAAGTCACATGGAACAGTTTCATTAAAAATATTGAAGCTTTGAGATCAAAGGCTATGCTCTGTGCAGTTATGCACAATCCTTTCCAATGACAAAGAATTATCTCTAGTCTAGTTGATTGCAACTTCATTATTGTATTATAGGGAATACCATAAGAAATGAATAATTGATATCAATGCCTAATCATTTGCAATGGGCCAAATAAAGATAACTTTATAAAGGACGTATGAGCATACAGATCGTGGTGTTGAAGTAATTCTCTCTATAATAGTTATTTCAAATTTGACTGCATTTGAGAGACTCAATTGAGCTGATTCCACCTATAAACATTAGTGAAAAAACAGTAACCTGTTCAACTATGGAGAATCCATTCTATTTAGAGAGAGGAGCGTGATATGAAACCACTAGAGTAGGTATTGTTCTAAATGCAATTATCGTATAAAAATTTCCTTTTTGTTGTTTTGGAGTGAGCAGTAATTGAATTATTTTCTATTATAAGGTCAGGAAGCATACATGTAAGCCCAATGAGAAATGTGTTATATGTGTATTAATGAGAATTTAGTATTGACTGTTTATTGGGAAAATAATTAATGAGTGCTTGGGAAAATACTTCTCAAGAAAATGTTTATTGGTTGAGAATTGAATTTTATTCATTCAAGTTCAAGTATCAAAGAAACATCTTGCAGTTTTAAATAGGGAAGCCCGTGTGGTTAAAGCCTCAATGCAAGTAGGATCTAATGCAAGTGTCCTATTGCAATTAGCTATTGAATCCACCACTCGTCCTGCAGCTTGATAAGTTGTTGCTCACAACATATACCATTCTGCTATGAAGTCTTTAGGGGTGCCTCTTCTTCCATCGAGAATTTTTGAGAAATTCCTTGCTGACTCTGAGTAGAGACCAACATCTAGTGTAGCCATAGCAGTTGTTTTTCTCCTCAACAGTAATTTGATATTTCCAAGCAATTGACTAACAATTTCTGATTCTGAAGCAGAATTCTGAGAGGAAAAGATATCATCGTTAAGACTTGTGCTTTCTCTTCTATAGGCAGCATAAGCAACCCTTTTCCACTCTGGAGAAAAACCAATGCATCCTCCATCAGACCCAAATGGCAACAAGCTTGTCCAAGAACCAAATATCATATATCTCCATTCTTCCCTTTCACATCGTTTAGAGAGCCTTGCTAAAAAAAAATTCTTCAGTTTGGAAACTGAAAAGCATCTGAGTAAAACTGATGCAGGAGCATTTGCTCTCAAACTAAAACTCAAACCTCAAAACTCTGAAAATATGAAAATTGCAGTAACCAATCACATAACTCTTTATTAGCTTAGAAGAAGAAAAGATTACACAACTTGCAAATCACTAGCTCAAAACAAAACTGAATAACTCTCTCAAAATCTGTCTAGTGAAGCCACCCTATATCTCTTTTATAGAGTAAGAGAGGACTAGGGTTTACAAATATAGAATCATCCTTGCCTAAATCTAGTTATCTAAAACAATGCACCCTACCTACATCAGGATACTTCCTAGAATAGAGGACCTAGCTAAATCTGGAAACTCTTCTTGGTTATGTGCCTTTGTCCAAACTTAGAAACTGTGGTAAAACTGAACTCAAAATCACTTTCTAAATACAACAAAAAGGAAACCCTTCATAAACAGGAAAAGCGCTTAAACTTAGAGATAAACTACACTCTCTAATTCTAGAAAAGTAAAGTTGCTAAAAATGGCAAATCTAAAGTTGGCCCATGCATGCACCTCTAACACAATCTGTCCATCACTACTATTGCACCCTCGTTAAGTATATGCCTTAATCATACACATCAGTCATTGTAGCATGAACATCAAGGTGTTCTGGGTCAGCAGAAGGTGGATACTGCCAGAGACCAATTTCTAAGCAACACAGGGAAAACTGTAACAAGTAGCACCAGTCTGTACATCTATGAGACTTTGTCACAAATGAACATAGGGAAAACTGTAACAAGTAGCAACAATTTGTACATCTAGGATACTTTGTCACAAATGATCACTCTCCGCCAATTTAGTATTTCTACATATATATAATGCAATATATTGTACAACATGTATAATTGTTGCAATCTCCTTTTGAGTACTTGCATCCTTCTTGTTTGTCTGAGATTAATGGCATTGTTATTAATTGTGCTGATATCAAAACTGATGCCTCAATACCATGATGAGATTATATATTTGTTACCATTTTGTGCCGTGCACTATCTTGTTTCCAATGAATTATAATAAGCATGACATAGCCCTTGATATTTATTATTAAATATTTATCTAGTACAAACAATTGTGATTTGCAAAAAACTACCCTCAAAATATTCTATTGCCAATTTTCCATACATATAACTAACGAAAAATAGAGTTCCTAGCTAAATTTGGAAACTCTTCTAGGTTATGTTCCTTTGCACAAACTTAGAAACTATGCTAAAACTGAACTGAAAAAGCACTTTCTAAATATAACAAAAGGAAAACACTTCTTAGACAGAAAAAGCACTTAAACGGTAAACCCTCCTTTTGCTAAAGTCCGCCTCCTTCATAGTCTAGAGTCTAGACACCTGAACATAAAACCCGATTGCTAAGTTCCATTAACGACCCCCTTTAGGGAAGAACAAGTTCCCATTAGGCTTCTAGCTCTTATGGCTCTCCGGTAATAAATAAATCCATCCACTTTTTATATTTACAGTAAAGGTGCTGGGCATGGAAAACTGAAAATAACTAAAGTAGGTAGTACTTCCTTCTCATATCCCATATCGCCTTCCCATCATGTGGGGCTCTCTGATCTGATCATATGCCATCCCCAAGTTTATTTTAGTAGCTATGTCCTCCTATTCCCTTACAATCATTGTAGCCTTACCAGCATACTCGCTTTGTTTTGGCACCCAGTGTCAACCACCAAACATGCAACATTGTCCACCAAAATATCTTGGCTTTGCTAGTAATCCTAAGGGACCTTCAGTACAATCTGTTAAAGCTCTCTGAACATTCGAGGACAAAGAGAAAAATATAGTAATATATGCACGACTGCTTGATTTGTATTAGGGGGAGTTCTAATGTAAATACCAACTAGAGCATGTATTTCTTTAAGTTTAATGTAGCTAGATTTTTATTTATCTATATAACAAAAGGTTTTCTGATTTAAAGGATTGTCATTGAGGCATTCCAAGATTACCTCCATAAGTTGATTGAAGTATATCTATATGATTGGATTGTCTATAGTTTGTGAAAAGATCATGTTGCTTTATTAAGACTTATGTTTTAAAGGTGCGGGCAAATGCAACTTTCACTGAATATTTAGAAATGTATCTTTTGTGCTCCATTTGGGGTACTGCTTGGGTTGTATGTTGGGAAGGCTTGTTAGTGAATCCTGCTAAGTTTGTCATCATTGTGAATCTACCACCGCCAGAGACTGTCCCATTGGTGCGGTCGACTTTAGGACATACTTGTTCTTACCACCCGGCTACCCATAACTATGCAGAGCTGACAACATAGATGGAAGATTTTTTTCAGAAGGATGTGCAATTCATTTGGACGACGGACTGTGCTCCTCATGTTCCAGAGACTCATGTTTTTTATATTATTTTGTTTTTTTCTCGAGTACAACAAGAATGTAGGTACTCAGAAGAGGAAGAGGACCAGATGAATGCTTGTTGGGAAGTTCCAGGTATTGCAGATGATGAGGAAGACCACGTTTTACAGACTTATGTTCCCAGTCGGAAGGTACTTCCACTTTCTTCAGATTCCATGACAGAATTACAATAAGGTATGATTTTGGGTTCAATGTAAGATTCAACTTTACCTTATCCAGAACAGGTGAAAAAGAATAGTGAATAAAATGGTAGAATAAGTTGTGAAAGTTTAAAGTAGGAAACTAGAGTTATTCCTATTGTTCTCAAAACTTCAAAGAAAAACCCTATAAATGGAAACAAATATCAGAATAGTACAACTCTTGTAAACCAACCTTATAAATCTACTAATAGACCAATCATAAACCAACAGCCAACCACTTTGCCTTCTTCTACACAGAATTTTTATCCTGGACAAGAATTAGCAAAAGTGAAGATCCCTATGCCTCTTACTGAATTAATTCGTATACCAAAAACATAATAGCAATTTAATGCACTTATTGGGATTAAATTACACCATAGACATAGTAGATGATATCCATGAGATCCACTTAAGGGAAGATCCCACTGTTTGGAGTTCTGCTCCTTTCCTTATTTCTTTGCTAGTCAATGGTCTGATAAACAACACTCCATAATTATGGAAAAGCAAATTTTCTAAAAATGAAAATCTAAAGTTGGCTCATGCACCCACCTTTAAGGCTTTAACACATTTTGTCCATCGCCACAATTGCACCTTCATTAAGTATATGCCTTAATCATACACAACAGTCATTGTTGAATGAATATCAAGGTATTATGGGTCAACGGAAGGTGCACACTACTGGAGAACAATTTCTAAACAACACGGAAAACTCTAACAAGTAGCACCATTTTGTACATCTAGGAGACTGTCACAAATGATCACTCTCCACCAATTTTGTATTTCTATATATATCTAATGCAATATAGCGTACAACATGTATAGTTGTGACATTCTCCTTTAGAGTACTTGCATCCTTTGTTTGTATGTGAAAATTTGCATTGTTGTTAATTGTGCTCATATTAAAACTGATGCCTCGATACCATGATGAGATTATATATTGGTTACCATTTTGTGTCGTGCACTATCTTGTTTCCAATTATAATTAGCATGACATAGCCCTTGATATTTATTATTAAATATTTATCTATTACACAAAGTTTTCATTTGCAAAAAATTACCCCCAAAATATTCTATTGCCATACATATAACTCTACCTGCCCATCAGATAAGTTACTGAAAAGAGAAGAGAAGCAGATCATTGCCTAGAAAAAAAGAGCTATTGAAATGCCTTATTCCATCCCCGCCAGGCTATAAGAATCCATTTTCATGGCCCAAAAGTTGAGATCTCAATTGGTTTTCCAATGTATTACATAGGGAACTCAGTGTAGAGAATGTTGTGCAGAATTGGATTCAAGTTGATGGAGATAAATTTCACTTCCCCGGTGGTGGAACCATGTTTCCTCATGGAGCAGATTCTTATATTGAAAATATCAATAAACTGATTCCTTTGACTGATGGATCAATCAGGACTGCCTTTGACACTGAATGTGGGGTATGTTATGTGCTTTCCCCTTCATTTCTTGTGGTTTCAAATTCTTGGTAATTTAGTGGCCTTTTGTAATTCAAAGATCGTGCCATTATTTTATGTTTGGGGATCATAATCAGCATTTTGAATTTTGGTTTCTATTTTTTAATTGATCTACATATTTCAGAAGCACAATAATGACCTTAACATTGTCCATTGATGCACTTGAGCTGAGGGCTGAGTTGAGTTTCTAATTTTGTTTAAAAAATATTGTATGGTAGTTGATGTCCAATTTATGAATGTGTTTTGTGTTGCATGTTTGCGAGTATTTGTCAATTATTAAAAAATATTTATGTTTCCTTTCGAAACAAATCTTAAAGGTAAATTGCATAAATGTTCTTCCCAAGGAAGTCTGTCCACCATCAATGTAAGGGGTATGTCTGTAATTATTAATGAAGTTTTGAGATCCTACAACCCGTTCCATCGAAAATTTCGTTCCTCGTCCGTCCGATCAATCAATAAGTAATACGACCATCCATGCCATGCTGGTTGTTCCGCGAATTCGAAAAACCTCACCCTTGTACCTCTCAGGTGAGTGGTAATCATTTTTTGTATTTTTCATTAGACTTTATAACGATGGCTTCTTAATCCAAAAGGCATCATGCTTCACAAAATTACAAGGTTCATAAAAAACGTATTCATTCTACATACCCATCCCAAATCCATTTTAGGAACAAATTTATTCAAGGTATGTTTCCCAGTTGATTGTTGTTTGTGCCCAGAGCAGATACAACTCCAGGCCATTCTAAGAAGAAAATTTAGTGGTTCCAATAAAAAGTCCTTAACAAAAATTAATTGTAAAATGAAATCATGTAATTTAGTGTTTCCCATAAAAAGTCCTTAACAAAAATTATTTGTAAAATGCAATCAAGTAAGTTTGACAATATAATGCTGGACATATTTTGAAAGCCTAATGTGTTGTCGTTCGGTATTACTTGTATGTTCAATATTTAAAGTTAGTATTTGATAATGTATGTAATTTATCTACTGGTTTCAGATGAAAGATTGCTTGTCTGGTATATATTCATTTCCTTGTATTTACCAATATATGTTTCCTCCTAACTTGGGTAGATAATTTTCACCACAACAGTTTTTTGTCTCTTAGAAAAGCTGGGCTTTCCATTCCACATCTTTTTGCCATTCCCTGTACTTGTTTTCACTGCAAGTAAACGATGCACAAACGTGATCCATATTACTAGTCTTAAACTGTAGTGTTGCACTTAACAAAGTAGGCTTCTATTTCACAACTCTTTCCTGTATGTACCATAAATGTTTGTGGTAGGACTCTTAAGCATATAATTATTGCTTAGAAGATTCTAAAGTACTCTTTTTCCAGATGGTTACATCACTACATGGCTTTTAGACATTTGAAAAAGCTGGATGATGATGACCTTGTAATCTTCACATTAGTGAATTTCTCTATAAACGTGTTGAGATAGGATGTTGTGCTATATTATTTATCATAAGATTATTGAGAGTGCTTGGGAAAATACTTCTCAAGAAATGTTTATTGGTTGAGAATTGAATTTTATTCATTCAAGTTCAAGTATCTATACTCCTTTCATGGTTCTATTTTGGAATTATTTTTCAGCTTTCATTTTTTTGTTTCAACGCATTTATTTTTTAATCAAGATTTAGTAGATTTATTGGATTTGTTTAAAACAATCTGCATTGTTGTTTGAGAGTCTCTTTTCTTTCTTCTTTGAAAATACATTATTAGTTAGCTATCCATTTTGCATGAGTACTTGAGATTTCCATTTGTTTGTTGGTAGTAGTCCTTTACTTTATAGAAAAAGTACAAATTTTAATTCAAGAAAAGAATATTAGTTTCTAGTATTGAAAATTTCTGTCTTTCTCTACACTACATTTCTTTACAGGCATTTACATTTCTTTACAAGCATTTACATTTCTTTGTAATTTCATTTACTTATTGTACACACCACTTGTGCACACACTTTTCATACCCTAAATCAAACATCACTTGGTTCATGACTCCAAGTGGAGCCTTAAAAGTAACTTCTAATCTAACACATTAAATTCCCTCACTTTAGAGACAAAACAATCTTGTAGTTAGGTTAGGACTAATATTTGCAATATAACACAAAATATGCATTATGTAATGAAATTAATATTAATGTTTTAAATTGATCATTTCTGGTTGTTTGCAGAAAAATGGTGAAGATGACTCCTTAGATGATCTAGATTATGTTGTCACCAATGTACCAGAGAAGGATATTGTTGATAATGATGCAAATGGATCAAATGAAAATGATGATGAATATGATGTTGGGATAGATGAGGATGAGGATGAGAATGATGATGATAATGGTGGTGGTGATGATGATGATGATGATGGTAGCCATTGATGCTACTATTGAGATTGTGGACATTTATTGCTTTCTCGATGCTACTAGACATGTATTCTTATTTTTGTGATGATCCAAGTTCATATTAAATTCTGAGTCATTTTGATTTGTATGGTGGATTTATGTTGACATATAAACTTTGATTACCCTTGATCATTTTGACATTTCTAGATATGGATATTAAAAAAGATATTTCTTGTGATATTGGTATTTTCACTACATATATCGTTCACTTGTTCTTTTAACCTTAATATGATGATCTGTATGATAGGTTATTGATGTGATGATGTTTTATAAATTCACTTCTTTTGATGAAAGATAATGGTGATGTTATCGTTATTATATTGTAAATTTATCTATATTGGAAGTTGTCAATGATATTTCCATGGAAAATTAATATATGATGATGTTACTACTTTGGATAAATGTTGTTTGTTTGAGTTAAATTTTCTTCATAAATTCTATGCAATTAATTTCAATAATGGTATCTCCAATTAATTTGAATGTTTCATTATGTTATTTCAGAACTTTGAAGTAAATGATATATGAGAATTATTGAAATTAATCAAATAATTATAATAATTTGATATAATAAATATATTAGCACACAATTCGATATAGTTCTAGGTGTTAAATAGCAAGCCTAATGTGGTGCTAATAAGAAAGCAAAATAGGAAGCAAAACTAGGAGCTAAAATGGAAGCCCACTATGTCATAGATCTAGAAGCAACATTGGATGCAATACCTAGCGCTAAGTTAGAAGTCAATTCTGATGCTATTTTGGATGCCAAAGTAGAAGCCAAACCAGAAGCTAAAGTAGTGGTCAACAAAGAAACAAAATTAGATGCTTAATGGGAAGCTAAATGCGGCGTTCATGAGGAAGCAAAACAAGAAGAAATTCAAGGAGCTAAATGGGAAGCAAAATGTGGCGCTAGTGTAGGAGTAAAAATGGACAATAAATTGGGTTCTAATGTGGTAGCAAAACATGGTGCTAATGTTGACATCAATAGAGATGCAAAACTAGGAGTTAAAAACAGGCCCAACATTTGACGCTAATGAGGAAGCCAAACATGGTGTTGATATGGTAGAAAAATAAGATGTTACTTTGGATGCAAAACATGGCACTACATAGGAAGCAAAATATGGTGCAAAAATAGAAGAAAAATTTGGCTCCATATTGGTATCAAAACAAGATGCAAAAAAGGAAGCAAAAATTGGTGCAAAATTAGAAGCGAAAATTGGTGCATATTGGAAGTAAAATGTGGTGCAAAATGGGATGCTAAAGTGGTAGCACGTATGGATGCTAATTTGGATGCAAATATGGCATGAATGTAGATGCAAACATAAATGCTAACATGGCACTTTTAAGGATGCAAATAAGGCGCTAATGGGGACGTCATTTAGGAAGTAAAAGAGGACATCTCTAGGAAGCAAAATAGGATGTTATTTAGGAAGCAAACCTCGACATCATTTAGGAATCAAAATTGGACACTATTCTGGAAGCAAAAAAATGGGCGATATTTTAGACATCAGAAAGGATGTTATTTAGGAAGCAAAAAAAGACATTATTTTAGACTCTTTAAGTTTTGTCCATGACGCGTCCCATTTAGCATCTACTTTGACCACAAAATGATAAAAAAATTTACACTAAAAAGGGACGCTAAATGGGACGCTAATTCTAGGATTTGTTGTAGTGTGAGGATTCCATAGTATGGCCAGTGATGATGAAGACCTGCAGGTGGTGGGCCTAAATCTAGTATGAAAAAGGACTGGCTCTGTAGAACTTCCTATGATGAGTAGATTCAGAGATTGATTGAGATAGCAGAAGTAGTGATGATGACGATGATTCGAGGACGATGATTCGCTGATGATGATCTAGGGTAGAAGACTTGTGCTAGAAGATCTCTGTCGAGAAATACCTTCCTAGTGAAGAGGGAGTGTCGATATATATGTAACTTCGGAATGTATTTCATATATATATTTATTGTACTCCTATAGAGATGTATTATTCCTCTATACGGAAGTGTCGTCATTTGTATTGACAGGTGTCGCAAGTGTGTTAACTTGCCGATGGGTTATTAGACCACCTTGTAAGGGGTCGACCTGGATTAATGTAACATGAGGTTATTCTGCTAAGCTAGACAAGTCAGCCCCATAAGGCTATTGGGAAATCAGGACAAGTATAAATAGAGATCTCCCGATCTCTATTTGGATCACTTCAGAACTCACTCTTCCTTCACTCAGAAAGTGGCGCACATGTGAGGAGGAGGATCAGCTGCTAGGACGAGTCTATCTCTATGTACTTGGGTTGTATCATTGCTCTATCTATCTCTAAGGAAGTTGTGGGGTTTTTCACCTTAGGGTTTTCTCCATGGAAACTCTGTGTGTCTATTGTCTCTTATGTTTGCTTCTTGTGATGATTGACATGCTTGCTATGATTGATATGCATTGATATACTGTACATGTTATTCTCTCATTAAAGATCCCAGAGTATCTTGAATTAATGCTCAAAAATTAACAGGAAGAAGGGGTTTGAGACGATTAGCCAAAACTTTAGTGATGATTTTGTAAATAATATTGCATAGAGCTATAGGTATGAACATACCACGGCTATCAGCCATTGCAATTTTAGGTATCAGGGTTATGAAGGTAGAGTTAAGGGATGGAAGAACTCCCCGCATTTTCCTGGATTCCTCCACTACTTCCCAAACCTCAAGCCTGATCAGATTCAGAATTTGTGAAAAAAATTTGTGGTGAAACCATTAGGACCCGGGGATTTTCCATCTTTCATTTGGTTGATTGCTTCCTCCACTTCCTACATGGCTATTGTTCTTATCAGCATCTAATTTTGCTCAGCAGTAACCAAACTGGGGATAACCCTTTTGATTTCTCCAATGGCCTCATCCCTGTCAATATTTGGTTTTGTAAGCAGAGATTTGAAATGGGAGATAATTTCTTTTTCAATGTCTTCATGAGAATCCATTATTTGACCATTTTGAGTTTTTCGATTGGTAATGCGGTTATGGTGTCTATGCTGAATGGTTTTTCGATGAAAGAATTTAGTATTTATGTCCCCATCTTTCAACCACTGATTCCAAGATTTCTGTTTCCATAGTATTTCTTCTTGTTTTTCCCGTTCATTGAGATGCTTTGAGACAGAGTTTTCCTTGTGGAAGAGATCCTCCGTGAGTCCCTCCAACATGATGTTTAACTAGATATTTTCCATTTGTTGTTCTAAATTGGCTTTTTCCTGAAGAATATTTTTGAAAACCTCTTTGTTCCAAGTCTTCAGTTTAACTTTAAGAAGTTTCAATTTCTATTGAAATTGGTACATCTTTGTGCCTTTGGGAGGGGGAAGAGCCTTCCACCAGGCTTCCATTTGAGCATGGAAATCAGGATGTGTTATCCAAAACTACTCAAAATGAAAAGGCATGTTCACTGTGATCCCTATGTTACTCCAGAATAAATTAATTGGCCAGTGATTTGAGCCTGCCGCCGCAAGGGGTCGAGAAAACAGGGCTCCGCCAAATAACATAATCCTCTCCGAAATGAGAAACTTGTCCAGTTGGGATGCTACATGGTATTCCCCTCCCTTTCTAATATTCCAAGTAAAGTCACCAATCCCCATGCCTATGTCAACCAGGTGACTAGAATTGATGAATTCATTGAATACAATACTTTCTTGAGTTAGATTTTTTTTCAGTAATAGAGCAGATTAAATTGAAATCACCTCCAATAATATAGAGATTCCCTTCAAACTCTTCCCTCATTTTGTTCAGACTATTTAGGAATTTTCTTTTTGTGGGTAACTGTTGGGACCATACACATTTGTAATGATTCCCCGAGCTCTTGTTCCCAGGATATGGAATTTTACTGATAGACTAAAGGTCATTGAAACAAAATTTTCGATATAAACCTGATTTAGATCCCAAAGGATCGTCCACCTGCATTCCCTACTGCATCTATAGCCATATTCTTACAATTTCTCCATAGATTACTAGCCTTGACGATTAGTTGTCCCTTCGACCATTTTTTTTCTTGTAAAAAATCTATAGCAGGTTTCTCCATTATAATCTTCCTTTTTAGTGATTTATTTTTTTAGGGCCATTGGACCCCCGTATATTCCAGGATAGAATCTTCATTAGGAAAGATATATTACAGTCAGTAAAGCTTGCTGAATTGTGGGATACTGTCCTGAATCCAAAATCTGAGCCCCAACTTCTCCAATCCGTTCTCTATTAGTCTTTATTCTCCTCTTAATTACTCCATCTTTATTTTTGCGTTTAGTCTCTTTGAGCTTTAAAGGTCCAATACCAAGACCTGGAGTAGGTTTGGTTTTAATAATAGCCTCTTTTAAGAGTTGGATTTGTTTGGTTTTGATAGAATGAACATCCTTTTTTCGGCATGCCTCTTTGATGCCGTCTAGATCTAAATCCCCCATTTCCATTTCATCCCCATCATTTTCCATTTTTTCCCCTTCTGGTGGATTTTTCAGGTTGAGTGTGTCTTATTGGGTTCCCTTGTTTTAGGGGCTGAGAGCTCAATAAACTTCGGTTGAGTTTGTTGTTCCTCAGGGGGAGTCAATGAGTCTGGTGTAGTATGCTCCAAAACAACAAAATTTCTTGACGTGTTCGCATTCTTACTTAGGTGTGGACCATTGTGCTTCCTTCCAGTTATTTTCCTGTTGCTAACTTTAACAAAGCCTTCAGTATCTATTACCTCCTTGGTTTTGTTAGAGGTTGGTCCTGATTGTGGGTTTAGATGGTAGTCCTAGACCAGATGTCCATGTGTATGGAAACGTCAACATCAAAATGGGATATGTTCATAATCAAGGGTTTGAAACCACTCAGAGTCTTCCCACATGAGGTTAATCCCCTCAGGGAGATATTTTGAAATATTCATATATACACACATCCTGGCATAAGAAACATACCTTCCTTGTTTGGTGAGGTCTGAGGTCTTCACAAATTTCCAAAGTGCACTTCCTATCGCCTCCAGGATTTCTTGGTCCCAGTATTCGGTAGGAAACGAGTATAAACAGATCCATACCAAGGAAATGGATTAATCCTCCTTTTCTGTATTAAAATGGTCTTTCCAAGTTCTAAGGTAGAGGTCATCTGAATAGCAGAAATAAGGTCCTCCTTCGAAAATACTCTCCTGATCTTCAACATTGAAGAACACCACTGTGAAGAAACCCTTTGAGCCTAACAGAAGATCGAAATGGCCCTTAGATTTCCAAGTTGAGTTAATCCACCATATTAGGGATTTTTCAAACGACCAAATGCCAATAAACTTTCCAATAAGGGCATGGTCCGGCATGTGTTGTATTTTCTCTTTGACTTTTGTAGGATCCACTGTAATGGTATGGATATTGGCCTATTTTGGGATGCAGGAGCCCTAACTGGGAAGCCCTTAAGAAGATTGTTGTTTTGCACTAAGACCTATTGTTCCCTCCACTCTGATTCCAACTTTGTTCGCGGTTAATTTAGAGCCCTCGTGGTGTTTCTTTGTTTTTTGTAATGGAGGAGGGGCTGCGGCCCCCCTGTGCACTGATCATCCGAAGAAATTATCAGCCTACAAGTCTGCGTGAAACCCTGTTTCCCTCCTAAAACTACGGATCGAATTTCATCCTAGGAAATAAACATATTAATAAACTCTACCCATATTTTTATAATAATAAATAAGCTTGTGTCTACATATCCATATGCTTTGACTCCATTACCCACTCCATAAATAGAAAAAATCAAATAAAAGTGGTATATTGTTTATGTTATCAATGGAAATTAAAAATATAGCATTACATTTTGACGCAAGGCGCCTTATATGCTAAGGTTCTTTCTTAACAACACACACAACATGACCACAATGCTCACACAAACAAGGTGTAAAACAAGATGCCATAAGTGGCTTATATTACTTCTTCCAATCGGTTACAACGCAGAATAACTGTAAATACAAATAACTAACTACTTGTAGGCCTCAACCATTACAATACAAAAGTAAATGTGGTGTGCTCTCTCAGTGTGTTGACCTCATCCTCTCCTGGTTCACTGTGGAACTCTGAGCTATGGATTGATCTTCGTTTGGTTCGAAAGTTGTATAGTTGTTCTCTCCAGTCTACCAATCTTCTCCCCAAACTCTGCTCTGCCACTCCAACAAATTGGAACCCCTCCTTCTGTGCCTTCACACAGATCTTCTACTCTGCTACTGTTGTTCCCGATGTCCACTACGCCACCTAAGACACACATCCTCCTATCTTCCAATATCCATGATCCTGCTGGCCTGCAACTGTCAGCGCTCCTGCCGTGCTGCATAGCCTCATCTACCCACAATAACTGTCATTAAATTCCTTAGCAACCCCGAATTGTTTCCAAGTACTCTCCTTGACTTCTACGCATCTTTCTGACATGCTACAATAAACCATCACATCGGCCATACTGTCTATCAGCTTCGACTCACCTCTCGGCTTCGTTCACAACCCAAGGCTTCTCCAGTCTGCCCCTTCCTCCTCACTTGGCTCATGCCCAAACTTGTCAGAGTCATATTTCGACTCATGTCGACCTATCGATGCCTTCTTCCCTTCCTGACGTCTGTCGGACATTGACATGTCACAACTCTCAACCTTTGTACTCCCGTCGACTGCTTCGACAGTTCCCTGCTCGACTTATTAACTTTCGACATGTCAATCTACTTCTCGCACCAGCGGTCGTCGGCACTCCCTCTAGTAAGCTCCCTTATGTCAACTAGCTTCGACTGATCTTCCTAGGCCCCAATGCTCCTGCATCAGACACCCTAGGTGAAAAATAAATTGACTGCTCCGTCAGTATCCTAAACTCTTCTTCAAAAATCTATGTCGCCTCCTGCAACTCATCGTCTTTCCATCGCACTAAGTATTCCTTCTTTCGCGAACTGGGCGTACGCTCGACGTCGCGTTCCTCTATTACTTCTGTAATTTCTTCTTTCTGTCACATTTTATTTATTTTATGCATCGGTGATTTTATGTTAACGTCACACTAGTGCCTTTTATTATCAATTTTATGCACCTGTGATTTTACTATAAAATAACACCAGTGAAACAATATATGAAGTGTATGGACTGGTGATTTCTTATTAAATGTGTGCCTTGGTGCTTTTATGATCAAATTGCACTAGGGAGACAATATATTGAAACCACACCATAATGTTAAAAAATGCAATGACCATTAACCTCATAGTCAAGTTCGCTAGTGCATTGCTATTTCCTATCAACACCGGTGCATTAAAAAATGTAATAAGCACTGATGCAATTTTACTTATAAAGAACCGGTGTGTATTAAGTTACAGAGCACCAACACTATCAAAATTATAGTACGCATTGGTGCATTTAAAATTCTATATGCACTGCTGCGTCTTATTGATAAAAGTGCATTGCAGAAAACCTCCATTTCAACCTCCGCCAAGATTTGTTTAGTTATAATAAATTTCCATAAGAATCTTCGCCAAACCCTTCGGTACCATTGGAAAATATCATAGAGGGTATTTCTTTTATTATTTTGTCCAATTTTGTAACACTAAAAAGCTTTGGAAAAGCCTCTTGTATATGTTGTTTTCCTTGTAGTATTGAATGCATGTGTGGGGTTGGTGGCAGAGTATTATCTTGTAGTTATGGAAGCATGGGATGAAAATACTTCTTATGAAAATTATAAGAGTCCTTCATTCTTGGTCAAAAGTAAGAGTCCTTCATTCTCCATGAAAGATGGATACACTACATAGCTTCATGTTTTTTTCACCATTGCTAATTATCAGAATAGAAAAATAACTATAAATTAGCACCAAAAGTGAAGAATGATCATTTTAGGTGGGCATAGAGGTTGGGGAATATAGAAAACATTTACCCACTATTTAGTTGTTGCTACTTGGATGCTTGAGAAGAAATGAATAAATTTTATTGGAAATTCTTTGAAAGCATGCAATAGGTTGGAATCTTTATACACAAATTGAAGAGCACTATAAGGGTTGGGTACTCTGAGCGACTATTGATAAGAGAAAGATTCAGCCTTATATATGTCATGTGGAGTAGCATAAGAGAGTTCCATGGCTAGGGTTCTTGAAGTAGAATCATTGTAGTGCTTTGGGTGATTAGATTGGATAAGCATGAGAGAAAACCATTTGGGTTGAGAGAGGGTGAAGCATATAGGTGTTTCATTCAACTTGATGGCCTCACAACCCAACTTGGGGTAGTATATGCAGTTGATACATATTGTTGGGTGGAAAATATACATAGTTTGTGAGGATTAAGGGGAGAGGTCTAAGGGATCTTCCCATTAGGTTAGGATACCAAATACCAGCCTTCCTATCAAATAGGGATAGACCTCCATGTCACCAAGGTTCGATAAGTTACTCGAAGCTTCCATTTATCCACATTAACCAACTCTGGTGCACCTTGCATGAAGGAAACTCTGCAGGAAAGCATCATGTGCGACCCAAGATTTGGTGTCTCTTGCTGGACAACATGATGCGCTAGTGCAACTACACATGGTGGAAACATAAGGAGAACAACTTGCTCTTGATGTTTTTAGCCAAGGAAACTTTAGGGATTAAGGCACATAGTTGACACATGACTCATGATGACGAGATTTTGGTGTAACAATGCCGGAGAAGAAAATTTGTAAAAATATCTTTTGTAAAAAAGTAAATAGACTTTCATTTGTACTTTTCTGTTAGAATTGGAGAAACCGAATTGGGTCACATACAAACTCTATATAAGGAATATCGTAATCCATTATAAAGGGCTGGAAATTTTAGTGGAGAGGTTCTCTATCTAATTTTTGTATAGTCGAGAGCAGTTTAGCCATGTGTAAGCTTGTTTTGTAAGAGATTAAAGGCACAGTCATATTTTAGAGAGATGTTCTTCCTCTTTGAGTAGATCCATAGTTATTCCATTTTGTTTATGTGTAAAGATTCACATGATTAATAGAAAGTTTATGCAACTTTTCAGTTCCATTGTGAGATCATCGATGTTCATAATGTTTCAGAGTTCAAATATGTGTTAGAGATTCATCATTGTATTCATTTGTAATATGTTTTAAATATTTTCATGTATGATGCAAGGTTGTCAAGAATTTCCTACCTGTATTATGTATTCCAAATTTGATTGTCTTTTACTTTCATTCCCTGTGTTTACTTTGCAAATGTGTATGAATTGCTAAAATTCTTCATGTAGAAGCTCAGTATGTTCCAAACATCCCTAGATTCAATAAATTTGTCATTATCGGTCACTTCTTGAATACATCTAGACTTTCATCTGTTAAACTCACCTCCATTTATCCTTATGTTCTGAAGTTGGTTGTGAATTTCCTCTACAAGAAATGCCTTTCATCTGTTAAATCATGTGTATGACCTAATCCAGTTTAAAGGTTTGCAAAATAATAATTCACACATGTCATATGAAGATATAGCTCTAGTATCTTTAAATAAATGAGCTTCTATCATGCCTAGGAGTGAGTCATTTAAAGCTGATTCGCCTCTAGGACCAACAATACCTTTATGATCCAAGGCTTGAGTTTTCTCCCTTGACCATGGTCAAGGGATTGAGACTTATACCTAGTGCTCAAAAACCTATAATGGTTCCCATATCACAACTTGGATCAAGAGACTAAGACTCATATCTAGTGCTCAAAAACTTATAATGGTGCCCATATTGCGACTTCAAGGAAGATGATACTATCAAGAGGTTCGGTGTAGTTTTTGAGGTGTTGTGCTTGGATTTGGATGTTTAAGAGCTTATTTTTGGTCTTGAGGTTTGAGTTCCCCCCCTCGACCATGCTTAGAGCTGCATGACCTATCCTTATTGCTAAAAACCATGAAATGGTATCTATATCAACGATTCAACACTCAAAGAAAAAATATGCCACATAAATGTCATGTGTGGTTGTTCGAGGCCTTTTTTATGGCGTTTGAGACCTATGAGTTTTTTTTTAAGTACTTATTCAAAATTTTCATCAGTCGACCTTGGTTTAGGCCTTTAAACCAATACCCAATTCTCCAAAAAATCTAATGGTGTCAATATGTTGACTAAGATGTAGAGGATCGACTTGGGAGTTCATGTGTGTTAGTTCAATGCATCCATTTTGGCTCTTTATGTACACAATATTTCTTTAGGGTGTAAAGCATAGGTTTTCTCCCTCCACCATATTGAAGACCACTCAACCCATAACTTGTGCTAAATAATTGTTGGTGCACATAGCGCTACTTGGAGGCTAAATATGCACTTAGGAGGTCATGTTTTCGGTTTGAGGCATGCTCTTAGGCCCACCTTGGGCTTTGATGCCTATAATCTTAATTTAGGGACGAAGACCTAGTTTTTCTCCTCCAAACAAGTCTAAAAACACAAGACCCATACCCAATACTAAAAAATTCCTAATATAACAAATCTCCACACTCGAAGGGGAAGGATATACTCAATAGTTCAAGTGTTTTGGATAAATGTGTTTTTTTTTAATTTGTATTTTAGAATCTCTCTTTATGGTGTAAGTCCTAGGTTTCCTTCTTCAACCATGTCTAGGGCCTAGAAACTCATACCAAGTATCCAAAATATTTTGATGGCATCCATCTCCTTACTCATAGGTAGGGATAACATTAAGAGGTTTTGTGTGGTGGTTGGAAGTGTTTTTCATATCCATGTGTTCCCTAAAGGTTACTTTACTTTCCAATCGCCACGTTTCTTATCATGACCATGTCAAAGGCCTTGAGCCCCTTAACTAGTGCTAAAAATATTCTAATGATACATATCTCCCCAATCGTAAGACCATAACTCCCTTAGGATGCCATATGTGGTATTTTGAGTCAACGTTCTTCACCTTATATGCCTAGAAGTTTCATTTATGACCTAAGTCCTAGGATTCCTCCCTCAATCATATCCAAGGCCCTAAGATTAAGACCTACTACTAAAATATCCCTAGTGTCATCGATACCCCACTAACAAGCCAATGATATTTATTGGAAGTTCATGTGTGGTGGTTTAAAGTGTCATGCTTAGCCCTTGATTCCTACAATATTTTTAGGTCCTAAGGTCCAAGTTTCCTCCCTTAACCATGCCAATGACCTTAATATCCATACATAGTACTCAAGTCCTCCTAGTGTCATTGATATCCCTACTTGCAGGTGAAGGATACCCTTAGAAAGTCGTATGGTTGTTCAAGGTATCATTTTGGGTCTTGGATAACTAGAATATTCCTTCAAAGCCTGCAACTTGGGTTCCCTCCCTTGACCATGATGAGGTCCTTGAGACCCATGTCTACCTCTTAAAACCTCCCAATAGTACCTGTATCCCCACTCATAGGCTTGGATAACCTCAAGAGGTCATGTGTGATGGTTCAAGCCATCTTTCTTGATCTTGAGGGATAGATGCTTCCTTTATCCTTTACGGTCCATGGCTCAAGTTTTATCCCTCAACTATGTAGGGGCCCTAGGATCTATGCGTAGTGATAAAAACCTCATACCTCTCTCCATGTCACTATTTTAAGACCAAGGATTCCCTCAAGAGATCATGTGTGGTTGTTCAACAAATCATTCTTAGCCTTTTATTTCTAGAAGCTTCCTATAGTACCTAAGGTTCAGGTTTCCTCACTTGACCATCTCAATATTCCATAAACTGTGATCAAATCCTCCTAATGGTGTCGATATCCACACACATGAAGGCTAAGAATATTGTTAGGAGGTCGTGTGTGTTTTTTTAAGGAGTCATTATTGTCCTTGGATGCCTAAAAACTTCTTTTAAAGCTTAATCTAGAGGTTTTCTCCTTAATTGTGCGTGGGATCTTAAGAACCATAACTAGTGTTGAAAACTCCACAATTATTTTAATATAATCTATTTGTTTCAAAAAATATAAAAAATAAATCATTGAATTAGAATATTTTACATAATAATTATTTGTGAATTTGTTGTGTTTATGTTTCAAAGTTTTATAATCAAATCCTAAACATTTATACACTTAAATAACATAAAAATAAATAAATAAAATAAATTATTAAAAAAACATTTATACACTTAAATAACATAAAAATAAATAAATAAAATAAATTATTAAAAAAATATTTATGATAGTGTATATCCCTATAATTACATTATATTGGTATATGTCAATATAACAAAGAAGAGCTTAACACCACTTTATTATACTTGTGAGTTTAGCATACACCATATCTCTTATCATACATGACGTGTTAATATGATATTAACTTGTAATAGATCTCTTACCATATATGATATGTTAATATGATATTAACTTGTAATATTAAAAGATAAGGTTTCGTGTTATTTTAAAAGATGAGGTTATATCATTTGGATAATAGATGGCAAAACATGTATGTCTATGAGAAACTTTCTCTCTCACATATCCCAAAGAAAATCACTTTCAATTTGAAAACTCCATGCAATCAACGTATGTTAATTAGTATTACTAAAAATAAGGTTTCGTGTTATATTAAAAGATGGGGTTATATCATTTGGGCAACACATGGCAAAAACATCTATATATCACGAGAATCTTTCTATGTCACATATGCCAAAGAAAATAACTTTCAATTTGAAAACCCCATATCATCAACGTATTATTGTGGAAAACGAGTAAAAGGATTTATCTTCCTATTGCCGGGAATCTCACTTACAACTATTACACAACGCTTATGGAATGACTAGCGAACCAACCAAACAAAGGAAATTTTCTATTTATTTCTCAAGAATTGCTTATCACCAAGACAATAGTTTGAAATTAATTTTGGACTTTGCAAAAGATTCTTTTTTGTATATACATGTCGTGGAAGACAATATGTCCTTGTTCACGATCGACCACCATTTTTGACGGTATCTTCAGTCAAAGAATAAGAATCACTGTAAGTATTCGTCCATTCGTTATGAGGGATAGATTACAATTCCTCACATGTACCACACAAGTTTTTCTCCATCACGGAGAAAAGAATCTGGTCGGCTAAAGTTTCTATCTTTTCATCGACGTACCTCACGGGTATTATCCCCGAAAGCGACAAGTAAAGTATCTATATTTTCATGCATGTATTATCCCTGAAAACGTCGAGAAAATTATCGGTCTTTTCGGCGACGAGATTTTTACTCAGATCTCCATCCAAATTTCCAAAATAAAGTTCACCCTTCAATTTGAAAACCTAATATCATCCACGCATTTCCCCGAAAAAGCCGAATAAAGTGTATGTCTTTTCAATGCTGGGAATCTCAGCAAAGTATCTGTCTTTTCATTGCTCGGAATCTCACTAATTATGATGCATACGTTTGTGGAATCTCACCAACAAAACCAAGTAAAGATGACGGACGTTTGTCAGCTTCGACGGCGTCGGCGACGAGATTTATCGTCAGATTTCCATCGGCATTACATCACCGTCCAATTTGAAAACCTAATATCATCCTATTATCACGGAAAACGAGTAGTCATAGCCGTCACTATCATCCTATCTTTTCATTGCTAGCTGGAATCTCACTATCTATATACAGACGCTTATAGAATGAGAAAAATAGAGGAATAGTCATAGCCGTCACTATCTGGTCACGGGAAAACGTTGTGGTTTATTAAATTTTAAAACTGTATTGTATTGTATAAGCGATATCCATCACAATTAATGTTGCTCTCGCAATGTTCAACGTCGCTCGGATAGTCGGGGAATTATGAAAATTTCACAGTTTCTTTATTTATAACTGGATCTGTGCCGATGCTGCACTAATTACCACGTGTAAAGTTTAAATAGTTAGTATTAAATCTTTTAAATTTTTAAAAAACTGCAGATTCAGTTTTCATTTTTTTAATCAATTTACTGGATTAGTTGGCATAGTTGGCAGATTACTCTAGTTGTATAAATTTAATATTTCATATGAGCAGATTAATTGAGATTTATTTCAATAAAAAATGTTTGACAAGACTTGTTTAGAGCAGATTAATTTCCTCAATCATAGTATTTTCTATGAAAAATTTAGTGCATAAATGTTTGTCTAGTTTAACAAAATCATGATATTTTCTATGAAAATTTAGTGCACCTCAGCTGAGCCTTAGCAGCCTCTGTGACTATTTAATGACAATTCCTACCAAACAATTCTTATGGAAATTAGTCTGGTCTGAACAAGTCCTGTCAAACATTTCTGATTGAAATTAATCTCAATTAATCTGCCCATATGAACTAGAGGGTGCTTTTCAACATCATGTGTAAAGTCCTTCCGTCTACGTTTTGTGGTGGTTTCTGACGATTCTGTATGGATTATATTGTTCAATTTTTTGGGTTATACTTGTTAAAGTTTATAAAGACATAGAATAAGATCAGGAACATAAAGGGAAAATTGATTACCTTTTCATTATTAAACTCAGATATATATAAAACTACATAAAACTAAAACCATCCTCTAATACTATGAGTAAATACCATGGTACATGTAATGTCCTAGTCAAGAACTAACTCAAAACTCAACAACTAACTCAAAACTGTTATGTCGTGAACTTTAGGTTTTTATGTTATGTCTTTAGGTTTTTATGTTATGTCAAAACTGTTCTCGATTTTCATGTCGCGGACTTTAGTTTTTTAATGTTATGTCAAAACTGTTCACCGTCTGATCGTCGATTTTCACATGAGTTAAATTAGATTGACAGTGATAGACAAATAGATGCTCTAACTTCCTTCCTATATAAATATAGGAGGAGCATTGCTACCCACTAACTAGAAACTCAACAAAGAGTTACTATACTCCAATGGCAGACAACCCTTTCGACGCCATCGTTCCCGCCCCGCTCTACCGACACATCTCCCCTACTCCTCAACTTCTCCCCTCCTCCTCCTCCACTACACCCTCCATATCACTAAATGTCCGCGAGGGTACTGATAATCCCGTCTCACTAGACGTCTCCGACACTGCTGGCGCCATTGCCATCTCCACAGCCATCGGCAGCGCCACCGCCACCGCCACGGCCACCGCCTCCCCAACCGGCACCACCGCCACCACGAACTCCCCATCATCATGAATATCAGGTAACGAATCTTTTATTTCATTTTGCTTTCCTTGGTGCACTTCCTTATTTTAAGAGCAGTATCAATCTGCACAATGATATCATCAATTTACTCTTCTTTTTCGATCTACAAAGCTTAATCATATTGTTTTTGCATAGCAGGCATAGGACAGATCAAATGCAGTAGAAGATTGTGTGTTCATCCAGAGAAGCATTTATAGAAGATGGAGGTTCCACATATTCTACGGATCTGAATTTCTTGCAGTTACATTCCACATAAACTTGGTTTGCGTATCAGTTATGGTAGTAGTAAAAGCAAATATCAAATGATATTACTATTGTAAAATTTGAATATTTATATTATTTTCACACGAGACCATGTACGATTTATAGGATCTAAAAATTATGAAAGTATTTATGTGTTAATTGTTAGTACTAGTTATTGTGTTAAACATAAAGATTGTGGATGTCTAATATGGTGTTTTAGGAGGATTTGGTCTCGTGATGAGAGTACGTTATTATGAAAAAGCATAAAAGTCATGGGAAAGTGTAGTAGAGCTGTGAAAATCCTGTTTTTCCATGTGTTTTCTGCAATACGACTCTAATTCGCATAACTACATGTCCCAGAGATCGATTCGATTCTGTAATTGGCGGGGTCACTAATAATTTGCTTGGAAACAAACGGTTTATATATCATTCCGTGACAATTCTTTTTCAATAAAAGTGGCTTAAATATTATTTTACAATTCATAATGTTTCCTATTGTATTGATAATTTGAAAAGATAGATGGATAAACCAATTGAAATAAATCTTAGATTATAAATACCCATTATACATTCACCCCATTCTAAAAATTGGAAATTGACTTCCTCTTAAGCATTTTTCAAGTTTCCCATCACCAGTTTTACTTTGGTACCTCGGATAAATAAACGGCATGTCACCTTCATCTCCACTTTTCCTTACATGGTTAATAGTAATTGACATACTAATTCCTTTATTCCTGAAATATTCAATGTATACCCCAGAGAGTCAAGTTCCTATGCGAGATTTTAAAGAGCTCTTTTCAAATTTCGGCAGCCAATAGGGAATCATTGGTTTGCCAGATTAAAAAATTCTTTACAACTCAGCCTGTTCAAAGTATTGTTTTGGATAGATTGACATATTGCGGAACAGGAATATGCTCAAAGTATTGTTCTAGGTTTTGTAGTATTTTTCTTGATGGATTGACATATTGCGGAACTAAATTTTTTGGGTTGGGATTCGATCGCTAATAACGGCCAAAGACATTTTAACCCAACTCTGAAACAAGAACATGGCCTTTAAAAAAGAATAACATGTCGAATATGCGTGGATTTTGATTTCGAAGTCAATGAACAGTACAGGAATGAATCCATTTTCAATATAAATAATCTACACCTTCAAAAGAAAAAATCATTTAGCGTGTATACTCAAACCTCTTCTCCTCCGTTATTGCTTTTAAACCGTTTTGCAGCATATATTGAAACCTCGTATGGTAAACCACTAATTATTTTGCAGGATCTGTATATATGTGGTGTTGTGAACAAACTCAGAAACATTTTAGTGAGGTAATGAATCGTCCAGAACCTTTTTTATTCGACGTTAGAAGCATCTATTTCGAAGTAAGCATACAAACATCCAATCCTGCCTCGCCCTAAACTGCAGGAATCTAGCAGAATAATTGTTGCTGGAGTGTTCAAATTGTAATTTCGGCAATCTAATTGGTAGTTTTAAAATCGGGCATTTAATGTAGGACAGACATATTCCTGAAATTGTAAAATTGAGGAAATAGCAATTTCTATGAACAATTTTGACCCATTTTTATTAAAAATTTGTCAGAAAAAAAGAAAGACGTTCCATTCACTTAAACTGTAAACTAGAAAGTGGCCAGGTGAACACCTATAAATGTACCCAACCACTTAGTTTTATGAAAACAAAGGCTAAACATTAAACTAATTAATATAAACATAAACCAAATATTATTTAATAAATATACCTTTTTTCTTAACCACGCCTTAACTTATTTAAATCTTAATCAAAATGTAAGTAATTGAAAATGACGTCTATAACCTAAATAATAGTCGTCCAAAAAATTTGAATAATGAAATTGTTCCAAACATAACTTTCAAAAAAATTATATGTTAGAAAAAATTTGGATGATGAGATTGATCCAAACATAACTTTCAAAAGAATTATATGTTAGGAAGATTATATATTACAAATATAAATATACTATCGTGTAAGTGATGAATCAATGTGGCATTTAAGAATTAAAAAATTTATACAAAACTTAAACAATATTCATTCCTACGTGTATGGATGATGAGATGGTTTACACTTGTGTATATCGTTGTACATGAAAACTTAATAAATACTGTTTTTTTTAAATTAAGCAATTATATTACTAAATTAGTTGATATATAATTTTAATAAATATATTTAATCTCAATTAACATTTTAATTTAAATCTCAAAGTGTTTAATTATAATATAAGTAATTAATTATATATGATTTTAATAAATATTCTTAATTTTAAATTAATATTTTAATTTTAATTTGAAAAATGCTTAATTATAATAAAAGTAAATTTATTTTTAATTTCGTTTTGTGGACGAAACGTTCATTATTTGGCCTCATGGAGGCTTCTTTCTTGATTTTTTTAAAATCATTTAAATAATATCTCCCTTTATATCCACTTCATTATGGAAGGTATTTTCCTTTTTTAGATGCCTTTGTCACTTGACAACAAAATGGCTCTCTTTCTCATAAGTTTACTGGAAAAAGACTCATATTGATAGATACCTGCATTCCCAATCCCGCCACCATCCCTTTCAAAAATATGCTGTCCTTAAAACTCTAATCACTAGGGCTATTCGCATCTCTGGTCCTCAACATCTTTCTCATGAAAGATCTCATCTTACAAAATCCCTCATGGCCAATGGATACCATAGACACCTTATTAACAAAACATTTCAACAAGTTCTTCATCCAAAATCTCGACAATCCAAATCCACCCCCCATCGTATCCTCTATCTCTCTCCCTTTCATCCATGGGATCACAGATTGCATCTCCAAGATTCTTATAAAAAGAAACATTAGAATTGTCTTCAAACCCCATAAGACGCTCAAACAACTTTTCAGAAGTGTCAAAGATAAATATGATCATTTCATATCCCTAGGTGTCTACCAAACAAAACACCAAATAAGATCAAACATAAATTTTTCCCTCTACTTCACACTACTCTTCCCGAATAATTAGAGAAGCCTTAGAGATTGGAAAACATCGATGGATATAAACTAAGCCAATCTTGGAACCCTTAATCCACCATCTTGATAATTGATCCTAAATTGACGTGACTCTTAAATCCTTATTTTACTCCCATTTTCCCAAAAAAATCAAATCTTTACTTCCCCCTCCTCCTTGGATTCTCGATTTTTCCATCCGCTCTTTTTACTTTTCTTTCTTTGAAAACATATATATATTGGTTATCTTTTTCACTCTTACCTATATTTTTATTTTTTATTTCTATTATTTTGTTATAGTTTATTTTATTCTTATTTTAGTTTTATTTGTATTTTATTTTTAATTTATTTATTCTTATTTTATTTCGAAGAAACCTTTTACATAAACCTCCATTTTTATTAATTATATAAGTTACATTGATTATAGCTTTAAGTTAATTTTCTTTCATAAATCTTTTTAGGTTTTTAATATTTTTTTAGTGACCTTTTACCTTAGTCATTTTTTAACTTACCTCACCCACTTTCTAACTTAATTCTCACTTTTTGCTTTAATTGTTTTTATTAGTCAAATATCTCTTAAACCCCAAAATAAAATCGCTATCAATCTAATTCTTCCTCTCATTTAAATAATTATATTTTTCCTAACTAATCTACCTTTTTCTCTTAAACTTTGACACAGTGAATTTGAGAAAAACATACACAATGTTAATGTTAGAATATTTTTATGTTATGAAGAAATTAAATTAAATTAAATATACAAAGAGTATTGATTTGAATTGACTTCAATATCAAGAATTTAGTGTATGAATAATTATACCAATGTTTTGATTTAAAAGGATTATATGAAATATTTATAAAATGAATTTAAATATAGTTAAGAATTTAGTGTGTGAATAATTAAATTAAAATTTTGACATAAAATGATTATTTCAAATATTTATAAAATGGATTTAAATATAATGTAAAAAAATAAATAATCAAAATTATATAATTTTTTTATTTTGTAAATATATAATAAAAAATATTAAATATAATTTAAATTATATAATGTAAAATACAATTAAAATAATGTATTTTTATAATTTTATATAATTATTTAAAATGATTTTTAATAACAATGATATCTATTTATTTTTTTGTTGGTAAGTGGTAGTACCTCTGCACCAACCCTTAGCATGATTGGATTTTAGTATCTGTGGGGTTTCGAACTGGCGACCTTTCCGCTTAGGGGTGTCTTAACCATCACCCGCCACCGACTGTTCCAAATCTCACAGATTTTTCTTTCATATATATTAATATAACAACATTCTCTAATTAAAATGAAGAATAAACATTAACATTATTATAACATTAGCATAAACATAAACAATAATAGTGTTAATCGTAACATTATTATTAATATTAATAATATTGTTAGTAAAACATTATTGTTAACAATTATAATATTAATAAGCCATTATTAATATTAATATTAATATGAATACTAGAAAACATTAATATCAACTTTATTAAATTATTAATGGATTGATGTAAACCAATGGATTGAAGTCAACAAGGGATTCAAATTCAATCATGGTTTAAAGTCAACTGCTTAAAATTCAACTCTGGATTGTAGTTAAGTATGGTTCAAAGTCAACCTTGCTTAAAATACAACCATGGATTGAAGTCAACCTTGCTTAAAAGTAAACTATGGATTGAAACCAGCCATAGTTCAAAGTCAATCAACCATTTTTAAAAATGTGGTTGTGGATTGAAGTCAACCATGGTTCAAAGTCTACCTTGGATTGATGTCAACCATGGATTGAAGTCAACCATAGATTGAAGTCATTCAAATTAATATTATTAATGGATTGAAGTCAATGTTAGCTTCAAGTTAACATTGGATTGAAGTCGGCATTCGATGGAAGTCAACCATTGGATTGAACTCAACCTTGAAGTCAACCTTGGATCAAAGTTGAACCCATGGATTCAAATCAACCTTGGATTGAAGTCACCCGTGGACTGAAGTCAACTTTGGATTAAAGTCAACCTTGGATTGAAGTCAACCATGGATCGAAGTCAACCTTGGACTTACGTCAACGTTAAATTGAAGTCAACCTTAGATTGATGTCAACTATGGGTTGAATCCAACCTCGGACTAAAGTCAATTTTGGATTGATGTCAACCTTGATTAAAACTAAACTATGGATTTGAGTCAAATATGGAATGAAGTCAACATTCTATCAAAGTCAACCATGGATTGAAGTCAACCATAATATAAAGTCAACCATGGATTGACATGAACCATGGATTGAATTCAACCATGGATGCAAATCAACCTTGGATTGAATTAAACATTTGCTTGAAGTCAACTATGGATTAAAGTCAACCTTGAATTGAATTCAACCTTGGACTAAATTCAACCTTGCCTAGAATTCAACTATGGATTGAATTCAAATATTGATTAAAGTCAACCGTATCTTGAAGTCAATATTGGATTGAAGTCAACGTTGATTAAAAGTCAACTATGGATTGAAGTCAATTATGGATTGCAGTCAACCAATGATTAAAGTCAACCTTGGATTGAATTCAACCTTGCTTAAAAGTTAACTATGGATTAAAGTCAACTAAGGATTGATGTCAACCAAGGATTGAAGTCAACATTTGATTGAAGTCAACCATTGGATTGAATTCAACCATGGATTGAAGTCAACCTCAGATTGCAGTCAACCTTGGATTGAAGGCAACCTTGCTTAAAATTTAATCGTGGATTGAAGTCAACCTTGCTTAAAAGTCAACTATGGATTGAAGTCTACCATGGTTCACAGACAATCAGCCACTTTTAAAAGTGTGGTTTTCAATTGAAGTTAAACATGTTCCAAAGTCAACCTTGGATTGAAGTTATCCATGGATTGAAGTCATTAATGTTAATATTATTAATGGATTGAAGTCAACCTTGGATTGAATTCAACCATGGATTGAATTCAATCTTGGATTGAAGTCAACCTTATAATGAAGTCAACCATGGATTGAAGTCAACCTTGTATTGCAGTTAACCATGAATTGAATTACAACTTGGATTGATGGGCATGTAAAAGCTAATGAGGGTCACTTTTGGTGCGTTAGATGCAATACAAAACTGAAAAATCAGGCATCCCTCAACTTACTTGGTTTTTTTGAGATACTTACACAAGATATCTTGCATCGATTAAAAAATATGAAGCGTAGGAAATTGAGTCACGTTTTCGAATATATAAGTTTTAATTATTGAAAATTTACATAACTATGTCAAATTTCATGTTTTCTAATAGTCTCTTTTTATTTTTTTGGCAAAAGATAAGTTATATGTTTTTGTGGGTGCAGCCTTTCAGCACCTAAATGACGGTTTCGGGATACAAAAATTGGTAGACATGTATAGAACTCGTAGCACTAGTGCAACACTATTTTTCCAAAATTAAATGTTTAATTTTTTTTTTTAATTATGTAAGTGATCAAACCTCGTGAAGGGTATGTCAAATGTGGGTGCAACCTTTGAAGGTCTTAATGTAGTTATTTCGACTTGGATTTTTTATAGCATGTAGAGGTTGGTGTCTACTAGTGCAACATACAATTTTTTTTTAAATGGTTGTGAAATAAAAAAGTTACGGAATAAACATAACAATATGTTTTTTTACTTAAGGAGTGATGACACAAGAAAATTAAGAAATAAATCGAAAATCTCAATATTTTTTTTTTAAATTACATATTTGGAATCTACATAAAATATTATATCTATGCCTAAAATTTTGCCAATAATGGTCATGTATGTCATGCTATAGAGAGTGATGAAAAACAAGCATATTGAGAGAAATGGTGGAAATGTCTAATTAGCTACGGTTTAGTAAATTCCATACCAAAGGTTTGGTAAGTCCGAACCAACCACATAAGACTGTGGCTGACACGCAGGCACAGGAGGACTGGGTTATTAGGTGCTCAGGAACGTGCGCACGTTATGTTTAAATTCAAATAACGCACGCGCGTTATAGTTAAATTCATTTTTTTTGTTTTCGCACTTAATGTTATACGAAACGCACACGCGTTTCGTCTATACAAAACAAGCGACCGTTTTGTAGATACATAACGTGCGTGCGTTATTATCTTCACAAATTTATGTTTTCAAGTGTTGGATGGAGATAAAGGGGGTGAGAGAAAGATGATGATGATGAAGATGATGAAGATGAAGACGATGGTGATGAAGATGATGATGATGATGATGATGAAGATGACGACGATGATGATGATGAATATCATGATGAAGATGATGATGATGATGATGATGAAGATGGTGATGATGATGATGATTATGATGACGAAGATGATGATGATGATCAACATCATCATGACGATGAAGATGATGATGATGATGATGAAGACGATGAAGATGATGGTGATGAAGACCACAACGATGATGATAAAGATGATGAAGATGATGATGATGATGATGATGATGATGATGAAGATGGAGATGACGACGACAACGATGATGATGATGATTATGATGATGATGATGATGATGATGGTGATGAGGATGATGATGATGAAGATGATGATGAAGATGACGATGATGATGATGAATATGAAGATGATGGTGATGATGATGATGATGATGATGATGATGATTATGATTTTGATGATGATGATGATGACGATGATTGTTATGATCATATATCACCATCATCATTGGAATCCTCTTCTTTATCATCACCATCATCATCATCGTCATCATCATCATCATCGTCATCATCATCATCATCTTCATCACCATCATCTTCATATTCATCATCCTCATCGTCATATTCATCATCATCATCATCATCGTCGTCACCATCATCATCATCATATTCATCATAATCATCATCATCATCATCATCATCATCATCATCACCATCTTCATCATAATCATCATCTTCATCATGATATTCATCATCATCTCCATCATCTCCATCATCATCATCATCGTCGTCATCGTCGTCTTCATCATCATCATCATCATAATCATCGTCACCACTCTCTCTTCCCTGGTTCTACACCTCTCTCTCTCTCTCTCTCTCTCTCTCTCTCTCTCTCTCTCTGTGTAAACCCCCTCTCCCTCTCCCTAACCTCTCCTCCATCCCTAACCATCCTACACTTTCTATCTCTCTGCTACTCCCCTGTTGTTGCTGCAACATCCCTCCCAAAAATTTTTGGTAATTGTTAGGGTCCCTCCTTTTATTGTTTGCCGAGAAGCTTGGTTTTGTCAAAGTCCTAGTTACTCCTCTGATTCAAACTTTTCTTAAGATTTATGTTTTTCCCTTTTTCCTTGATGTTTTTGTCTTAGGCATTTCTTTCTTTAAACACAAAGCGCAATTTTAATTTTCAAAATATGCGCTAGAAGCGCAGCTAGCATGATTAAATTTGTGCTGAAAGGCGTAAGTTTTAGGTCTGGACTCCATCACCAAAGTGCAAATCTCAAGATTAAATTTGCACCGCAAGGCGCAAGCTTTAAATATAACTTTTGCGCCATATCGACGCATCCTCCCATAGTGCAAAGTCTATCCCTAAAGCCCCTGTCATTAGCACGGAGCTTAACCTAAAGTCGTCGCTGCGTTCGTGATCCCATTCACTTGGCCATTGGTGCATCTTTTGGGTGCAAGACTTAACAATATCTCCTCCGCCCGGCACGCAGAACCTAACCTTAAGATCACCACCACCATCATTCTCTTTAAATAGACCTGGCTGTTGGCGCATTTCTTGGGCGCAAGACCTAATGATAGCTTTCCCGTCGCGATCACAAGCGCTACGGTTAATAGTGTCGCTGCACCAATCCCACGCCATCGCAACTCTTAAGTGTTGAGGATGTCATCCGATGCCATTCAATACACCCATGCAGGGTTGATGAGGCCATTTAACTCGGCTTGTGTGGCATTAATTCGCTTCGTTTTCGAGCCCCGTGCCCACCGAACTAACATTAATCCACCTATTGGGAATTAACTCTTCCCCTATAAGCACAGAGAACGGAGTTCAAATAGCTCACTATTCTCAAGGCCGAGAAAGCTTTTAGGAGCGAACAGTGGACGTTTTATCAGTTATATCAGCTTGGAAATACACGCCAACCATGGAAAACCACTCTGAAAACACCAGCTAGGAACTCTTCTCCTCCGTTTTCTTGTTACGAGGATTGGCTCCGTTCTAGGCTGTATTTTGACAGTCTAAAATGCGAAATTTGTCTCATGCATAGTTTCTTTTCTTTTTTTAGTCGCCCACATTGTCGTTTTGTCTGTCATTAGCTATACACCCTATGTGCTTTCTTCGTAGGCCCTAAAATACTGCGTCGATAATGTCAATTCCCTTATTAGCTTGTAATAATCTCCTTCGCGTATGTGATGACACTTATCCCGCCACTTGTGACATTTGTTTTCAAAAAGAGACTGCACCCCGAGACGTCAAAACGAGGTCACCTTTCTTCTAAATGCATTCGTGAGCCATTATAGCAGGACTGTATCTTCCTGGCTTTGTGTTGCACGCCACCAGCGAGAAATTTCACCTCTTAGCATAAGGTGAAAGTGCCTCTAATTCCTATAATGCTTCGTTCGTCTTATGCACAAGCGCTAAGTCGAGCTGCTAAGCAGTAAAAACCCGCACTAATGAACCGTAACGTGCATTGGTTTACCACCTCACACCATAGTGTCCTTTCCCATGTAATTCCAAGTCAACACTTACGCAACACCTTTGCTTTTCCAAATCATTTAAGAAAATTGGCAACTTTCGATTATATGGTAAGGTACTTACTATTAAAATTTCACATGGATGTCATACGACTATTTTGAGCTCATGCAAATTCTCTAACTTACCTGCTGTTGCTTATTTTGAATAATGTCTACGGTGTTATTTTCTTATGAATATGTCAAATATTTATTTCATGCTACCTTAATTAACAGAGGTTTGACATGCATAGAAGGTCTACAAGAAGGAAGGCCGTGCAAAAGGTAGAGTCAGATTCAGAAGTGGAGATTCTGCTGGATACGTCACTTGAAACTATGTTCAGTGATATGCAAGCCACCACTAATGTGCCTCCAGTAAGCTCTGCCCCATAGTTTAAATGGGGTGACTTGCATAGATTCATCAGGGATCAGGAATACCCAAATGGCTCCCTAGAAGACACTTTGGTATATGCAAACATTAAGAAGTCATGTATACATAAAGCAGCAACCAGACCTTAATTATTTCCATGCTCTGAGGTCCTTGGTTGGTTGATCCCTCATGTCAAAACTGAAACTAGATTCATACACGAAAAAAATGGAATGAATATGGCGTCGTTCACACTTGAACATATCGCAGCTGCTTACAGATTGCCCCCGACAAGAGCTTGCTTGGACAGTAAATGGATAGCAGAACATCCCATGGACCCTTGTTAAATTTTGAGCATTAATTCATTATACTCTAGGATCTTTGCTGAGAGAATAACATATACAGTATATCAATGCATGACAATCACAATATGAAAAGCATCACAAGAATCAAAAGCATAAGAGACAAGAGACACAGAGTTTCCGTGGGGAAAACCCTAAGGTGAAAAACCCCACAACTTCCTCAGAGATAGAGAGAGCAATGGATCAACCAAAATACAACCAAATAACACTGAGATAGTCTCCTAGCAGATGATCCTCCTCTTCCTCACTAGTGCGCCACTTCTGAGAGTGAGAGTGAGTTACTTTTCCGAGTGAGTAAAATAGAGATCTCCTATCTCTATTTATACTCACCTTTTTGCCTAGTGACCTTATGGGGCCGACTTGCCTATCTAGATACATCCACATTATATTATATATAATTCAGGGCCGACCCCACACGGTGGTCTAATAACCCATCGGCAAGTACACACACTTGCGACACTTGTCAATCGACATGATGACACTTCCTTATAGAGGAATAACACATCTCTTATAAGGGTACAATAAATATAAATAAAATACACAGATGAAACACATTCTGAAGTTACATATACATCAACACTCCCTCTTAACTAGGAAGGTATTTCTCGACACAGATCTGCTAGACAAGTCTTCTTGTCTGGATCATCACCATCAATGCATCGTCATTATCATCGTCACTGCTACTGCTATCTCAACCAATCTCTGACTCTACTCGTCATAGGAAGTTCTACAAAGCCAGTCCTTTTTCATACTGGATGCAGTCCCACCACTTGCGGGTCTTCATCATCACTGGCCATACTGTGGAATCCTCAGGACTTATTATGTGTGTCACAAAACCTCGAAAGAGCATCCCAGGATGTTACGAGCACACAGCTCTACCTATAGGATCTCCCAGGGCAACGAATTACATGTGACCTCACCACAAAACCTCGCAAGAGCATCCCAGGCTGTTACGAGCACACAGCTCTACCTATAGGATCTCCCAGGGCAACAAATTACATGTGATCATGGAAAAACCTCACAAGAGCATCCCAGGACTGATTACGGGCACACAGCCCAACCTATCGGATCTCCCAGGGAACCGAATTATATACCATAGGACAAAACCTCGAAAGAGCATCTTCCAGATGTCTAGGGCACTGAATTACATGCCATAGGCAAAACCTCGAAAGACTATCTGCAGATCTCCCAGGGCACCGAATTATATCTCCTTCTAGAGCAAAACCTCGAAAGAGCATTTGCCAGATATCCTAGGGCACCGAATTACATGCCATAGGAAAAACCTTGAAAGACTATCTGCAAATCTCCCAGGGCACCAGATTACATGCTCATCTGCACAACCTGATCCACGGCCATAGAGTATCAACCTGATACTCATCATACATCATCCTGATGTACCCATGATCATCCTGATCATCATCACTGCAACATCCTGCTGCATGTCATCTGGAGCAACATCCTGAAGCTCGTCATCCATGATCATCCTGATCATCATCACTACAACATCCTGCTGCATGTCATCTGGAGCAACATCCTGAAGCTTGTCATCCATGATCATCCTGATCATCATCATTGCAACATCCTACTGCATGTCATCTGGAGCAACATCCTGAAGCTCGTCATCCATGATCATCCTGATCATACAATGCATCTACCTGATGCATACCAAGTATCTACCTGATACATATCATCATACATGATCCTCCTGATCATACAATGTATCCACCTAATACAAATACAAATACATGATACATATCACCATACATGATCCACCTGATCATACAATGTATCCACCTGATACATATACAGATACATGGTCCAAGCATCCAACATGATGCATATACAAAAATACATACACATGATCCAAGTGATCATATCCAGCATCCAACATGATGCGTACATACATATAAATGATCCAATTGATCATATCCAGCATCCAACATGATGCATACATACATACATAAATGATCCAATTGATCATATCCAGCATCCAACATGATGCATACATACATACATAAATGATCCAACTGATCATATCAAGCAGAAATCAGAACATCATCATGATGCTCATCATCCAGCGCTTACATCCACACCCATGTGAAGGATCCTCCTTCCAACATGCTTGGAATGGCTTCAGCAAATGTGTCCATCACTTGTTCCTCGAAGTGTCCTCGATCTGAAGAATGCCAAGCCTCTCTCTGAAGTACTCGAACTTCACCCTGGCTAGTGGCTTTGTCAGCACATCTGCAATCTGCTCGTCCGTCGCAACATATAGGAGCTTCACAGCTCCTCTTTGCACCATATCCCTGATATAATGATATTTGATCTCTATGTGTTTCGACCTATCATGAAACACTGGATTCTTTGACAGCTTCACACAACTCTGGTTATCACAGAAGATACCAGTAGCATCCAACGGGAGATCAAATAACTCAGACAGTAGCTTCCGTAGCCATACTACCTCACAATTAGCTGAACAGGTTGCAACATACTCTGCCTTAGCTGTACTCAGTGCTACGCAGGACTGCTTCCTGCTAAACCAAGAGATCACACCTGATCCCATACTGAAGCAGCACCCAGATGTGCTCTTCCTATCTGCAGCACTGCCAGCCCAATCTGAATCAACATAACCCTGCAGGTTAAACTTTTGATTCGCTTCATACTTGAGCCCATAATCCACTGTACCCTTCAGGTACCTCAGAACATGCTTTACAGCAACCAGGTGAACACTCCTTGGATCCGTCAGAAACTGGCTTAATGTGTTCACAGCAAAGAAAATGTCTGGTCTCATGTTTGTTAGGTACATCAAGGACCCAATCATCTGACGATACATAGAGACATCAACTGGCTCAGATGAAGCATCACATAGAAGCTTCAGATTCGATGCCATAGGTGTGGCCATGGCCTTGCAATCCATCATCCCAAATCTCTTCAGGATATCTACTGTGTACTTCCCTTGACCAAGGAAGATCCCACCTGTACTCTGCCACACCTCCATACCTAGGAAATAGTGCATCATTCCCAAATCTTTCATATCGAATTCAGCAGCAAGCTTCCTCTTAGTATCTACAATCAGTCTGTCATCTCCTGTTACAAATAAGTCATCCACATACAGGAGTAGAATCACAGGATTTCCTTCCTCAACCTTGTAGTAAAGGTTAGAATCCGCTTTACTCTTGGTAATGCCCAAACTAGATAGGAAACTGTCCATCCTACCATACCAAGTTCTGGGAGCTTGTTTCAAGCCATACAAAGCTTTCTTCAATTTGCACACATATGAATCCCTGTCATGTATTTCAAAACCGAGTGGGTGTTCCACATATACTTCCTCTTCAACTACACCATTCAAGAAGGCAGTCTTGACATCCATCTAGTGTATTTTCCATTTCATAGCTGCAGCCAGGGCAAGTACTGATATGATGGAAGTATACCTGGCTACAGGTGCAAAAGTTTCTTCATAATCTATTCCCTCTTTCTGAGAGAAGCCACGAGCTACAAATCTTGCTTTGTATTTTTCTATACTGCCATCTGTAGCATGCTTGATTTTGTAGATCCACCTGGAAGTCACAACAGACTTCTCTTTAGGTCTTGGGACAACATCCCAAACATCATTCTTCATTATTGATTGGTATTCCTCAACCATGGCATCCTTCCATTCTTTCTTTTCCACTGCTTCTTCATAACTGGAAGGCTCTTTGTTCATAATGTCACAGAGTAAAGCAACATAGCTAGTATGTGATCTGGTTCTCTTCTTTGCTCTGTGTTCTTCTTCTGGAATGCCAAATCTTTCTACATCTTGAATGAGCTCTCTAGCCCATGTAGGTTTCCTCTTGTGAGAGTTATCCTCACGGGGTGGATCTACAGGTTCTTGCGGATCTTCAGACTCACGAACAACTTCTGGAACTGCTTCAATCATGGTAGTGTCTTGAAATCTAGTTTCCTTAGGTTCTTCATAAACTTCGATAGGTGCCTTCCTTGATTTGATGAATGCTGAGTTTTCATCAAATGTTACATCCCTGTTGACATCAATCTTCTTGAACCCTAGAAAGTATATTCTGTAGGCCTTCGAGCTTTCACTGTAACCCACAAAGATACCCTTCTTTCCTGAAGGATCTAGTTTAGTCCTCTTTTCCTTTGGGACATGAGTGTATACTGGACAACCAAATATTCTTAGATGGCTGACTTCAGGTTTCTTACCAGAAAAGACCTCTTCTGGTGTCTTGTTGTCCAATATCTTGTGGGGTGTTCTGTTTTGCACATATACCGCTGTTCTAGCTGCTTCTGCCCATAACTGCATAGGTAGATCCTGGTCATGCAGCATTGCCCTTGCTGCTTCCATGATAGTTCTGTTCTTCCTCTCTGCAACTCCATTCCGTTGAGGATTATAAGGAGCAGTCAACTCCCTCTTAATCCCTGAATCACTGCAAAGCTTCTTGAAGTCACCTGAGGTGAATTCTCCACCATTGTCAGATCTGAATGTTTTGATCTTCTTGTCAGTCTGATTCTCCATCAAGGTTTTGAATTCCTTGAATTTATCAAACACCTCATCTTTGCTCTTCAAGAAGTATACCCAAGTCTTCCTGGAGAAGTCATCAATAAATGAGACATAGTAAACATACCCACTCAGGGAACTGGATGACATAGGACCACATACATCTGAGTGGATGATTTCCAGGATGTCTTTTGCCTTGCTTTCACTGCTTGGGAAAGCCTTCTTAATGTTCTTACCTTTTGCACATCCTTTGCAAACACCTTCATGTTTGGTCTTGATTTCAGGAAGACCTTCTACTTCCTTGCTTGCAATTGGAAGTGCTCTATAGTGCATATGCGCAAGTCTTCTATGCCAAAGTTTACTTGGCTCCATGGATTCATGCACCATGGCATGTTCAGGTTGTCCCTTCAATTTATACAATCCTCCCTCTTGCTCTCCAATCACTACTACATCATCTATGTTCTTTCCCTTTGGCCACATTAGGACTTGGCCATCCACAAATGCAACCCTCATACCTTTTGCATCCAATGCAGAGATGGAGAGTAAGTTCTTCTTGAGACCAGGTACATAAAGGACTTCTTTCATCTTCAAAGATTTTCCAGAATCTAGGTTGTAGGAGGCTTCACCACTTCCTTTGATTGGGTATTGATAATCATCCCCAAGTTTCACCTTATGGGGTGATTCATGTTCAGATAGGTTCACAAAGGATTCCTTAAACCCAGTCATGTGTTTGGAAGCCCCACTATCAATCAACCAATCATTACAACCATGGGAGATAGTACCTGTGAGAGCAGAGATCAGAACATACTCTTCTCCACTTGATGAGTCATCATCACTATCACTTTCTGCCCTAGCCTTCTTCTCTGGGGGTTCATCATCTTCGGCAGCATGAGCATGAAACCTTCTTTTGCTGCCCTTCTTCTTCTTACTGGAGTTGTTGTTATTATCCCTTTTGTTCTTGGGACAATCTGCAGCAAAGTGACCCTTCTCATTGCATGTGAAGCATCTTAGGTCCTTCTTACTCTTTTGATGGGATCTATTGTGGCGAGAGTGCTCCTTCTTGGTTTTGCTTCTTTTGGTGTGAGCTACAAGAGCTTGATCTTCACCTCCCATCTTTTCCTCACGAGCTATAAGTATAGCTTCTTCTTGAGAACATTCTTCTCGCAATCTGTTGAAGGAGATCAACTTCTTCCTTGCACAAATTCCTTGAATGAAGGAATCCCATGACCTGGGTAGGCCATTTAGAGTGGTCATCACTACTTCACCATTCTCCACCATTTCATCTACTGCTTCTAGTTGTTCCTTGATCTGGGAGACCCTTGAAAAATAATATTGAATGGTTTCTCCATTCTGAAACTTCACTCCTTTCAATTGGTTCCGCAGGGTCATCTTCCGATTTATGTTCTTTCCTTCAAATAGCTTGGTCAAAGATTCAAACATATCCTTGGGTGTCTTAAGAGAAGACACATGGGGTATGAGATGGTCTTTGATAGAATCAGCAATGATTCTCTTTGCCTTGACCAAGTTCTTCTTATGCAATACCTTGGCCTCTTCATCCTCTGGGATAGGGATGTCTTCTTTCACATATGAGTCCAACTCATTCTCTTCCAGGATTAACCCAATCCTATACTTCCAGGCTCGGAAGTTATCAGCCCCTTCAAGATTATCATCAAGCTTGGTGTGGAGAGACATCTTAAAGAGTATTTCAAATGGAAATAGAAAAGATTTAGGTCTTACCACTTGAAATGCTGAAAACTGGATCTGGTCCCGGATTAGGGTTTGTCAGAGAAACCCTAAAAATTCAAAATGTGAATTTCAAATTTATGAAAGGATAGAAAGATGCGCTTTGATGAGCTGATCAACCTGGTGCATTCAGAATTTGAGATCAGCAAAGTCTTGCCCTTCAGAATTGCCTTTTTGTCCTCCCGGGTTTATTGGAGAGAGCCCTGAATTAGGGTTTGAGTTTCCCGGAGATCTACCCAGCCAAAAATCTCAATCCAAAGCTCTAACCTTCGATTTTTGCAAGGTGCTTCCAACTTTGTCTTCAGATTCCAGAAATTCCTATTTTTGTGTTAACCCTAATTTTTAGGGCCAAATCTGAAAATGCTTGGAACTGAATTCTGATTGGACAGAAAGATGCGCCCTGATGAGTAGAGTCAATCTACTATACTGATTTTCAAAAATCTGTGGAGAGAAATCCAATAAACAAGGATCTCAAGCTTCCGTCACTGCAAAATGTCTTCTTCTCAGGTTAGCTCTGATACCATGTTAAATTTTGAGCATTAATTCATTATACTCTAGGATCTTTGCTGAGAGAATAACATATATAGTATATCAATGCATGACAATCACAATATGAAAAGCATCACAAGAATCAAAAGCATAAGAGACAAGAGACATAGAGTTTCTGTGGGGAAAACCCTAAGGTGAAAAACCCCACAACTTCCTCAGAGATAGAGAGAGCAATGGCTCAACCAAAATACAACCAAATAACACTGAGATAGTCTCCTAGCAGATGATCCTCCTCTTCCTCACTAGTGCGCCACTTCTGAGAGTGAGAGTGAGTTACTTTTCCGAGTGAGTAAAATAGAGATCTCCTATCTCTATTTATACTCACCTTTTTTCCCAGTGACCTTATGGGGCCGACTTGTCTATCTAGATACATCCACATTATATTATATATAATTCAGGGCCAACCCCACACGGTGGTCTAATAACCCATCGGCAAGTACACACACTTGTGACACTTGTCAATCCACAAGACGACACTTCCTTATAGAGGAATAACACATCTCTTATAAGGGTACAATAAATATATATAAAATACACAGATGAAATACATTCCGAAGTTACATATACATCAACAACCCTCTGATCTCTGTTAGAAAAATGACAATAGCTGACAGTAAGATAAGGAAAAGGCAGACAAATGAATATGAGAGTAACCTCCTGAAGACCCCCTACGGACTCATTGTTTTGATGTTGAGCCAGATCTTCGACATGCCCAATGGTAATATCTTCAAACTGGGTTGGGTACCGGTAATATTCCATATAGCCATGTCAGGTACCATTTTGAATTGGGCTGATATTATTTCAGAAAGCCTGGAATCACAGTTAACCGTTGCCCAAGGAGGAATGACTCAGAAAAAAAGCAGATTTATTTATGTCTTCCTATTTGATAGATTGCCTGTTGAGCAAGCACACCTTCCCATATTTGGGTTGCTCATGGAACAAGAAAGAGACACCTCTCTTCATAGCTTATCAACCCACATGGGCCAGCAAGTACACAAGTTATTACAAACAACTTTGTGAGAAATTCATCATGCCGTTATACCAGCTTATTTTTGTAGAGGAGCCAAATTGCATGTCAGAAAATGATATGCCCATCATAGAAGCATATGGTGATTACTACCACTCCCAAGAAGCCACTTACATCCGCATGACTGGAGGATCCGTATCTCCATTCTTACTTCCCAGATATGCTACAAATTTTGTGATACATAGGGAAGCCATAAGGCAGCTTTTCAGCATTGGTGGAGTTAATAGGATCCTCACTGAAAGGAAGAAAGGGCTACATCTGCCAATGCCTTTCACTATCGGTGCATACAGCCTACCAAGAGCAAAAGAGGGAGAAAATTATGTTCAAGATTTGGACATCTTTCATTTTGGCACAAAGTTTAACAGAAGGAATGACCCTTGCGGCAAAGTTGTGGAACATACTAGTGATGTCGGAACTTTCTTCGAGTACACCCATCAGATTGACCTGAATGAAGAATTCTTCCGTAGTGACAAAAACATAAAAGAACTAGGAAAGCGCTACAACAAGAAGAAAGGTGGGAAAACTTCTACCCCCAAGCCTATTGGTCTGGTACAACTGGAGCAAGAGGCATCAGCATCCCAAGCCAGAGGTTCAAATGACATGGAACTATAAGAAGGTGACACAATTCAAAATGAGCAGGTCGCCAAATTACAACAAAAACAAGAGAAAGTTATTAAATTGTAGCAAGAGGAGGAAATTGTTAGAATCCAAAAGAAGCAAGAGGAAAGAACCTTGTTGGAGGAAGCAAACAGGTTAAAAGCAGCAATAGCCCAGAGGAGAAAGAAAGAAAAGGCTACTAAGATTCAGAAAGAGCAGGAAGAAAAAGATATGAGAGAAGAAGAAGACAGAATCCTCCAAGCACAAAATACCAAATTACAAGAAGAAGAAAGATTCTTGTTGGAAGAAGCAAACAGATTGCAAGCAGAGCTGGCAGCGCTAACAGAGAGGCAAGAGAAAGAAGAAGTGGAGAAAATTTCAGAACAAAACCCATCCAGCCCAATAGCCATGGACTTAGGTTCAGCAAAGACTGCCCAACCAGGGATAGCTCATGAAGGGGTTGTATCCACCAAAGAATTAGCACTCACCCCATAGAACTCCAGGAAGCAGCGCCAAGTGGCCAACCTAGATTCCGTTTATTTTCATGAACGGAAGAGGGCTATTGTTGACAGGAGAGTAAGGAAAATGGAAATTGGGGAGGACTTATATGAGTTCAGAATATCAGAAACCACACTGGTCCAAGGGACCGACCTCGATCTTTCAGTTCAGGCAGGCTGCACCGTAGCTTCATCCCACGCAAGCAAAGCCAATATTGATCGTTTGATTGAAACTGTTAAGAACTACAGAGAGCTGTGTCTCAAAATAAAAGCTGACAGGAAGAAGGAGGTATTAGAGAGAAATGAGATAAAAAGGAAATACAAGCAGCTCGTGGAAGAAAAGGAATAAACCACTTTGAAAGCCCCGTGGCTTGAAAATAAGAAGAATTCACTTGAAATGCAGCTAGCAATCTCAGAAGATGAGCAAAAGAACTTGAAAGTTCGTATATCTGAACTAAAAGAGCTTGAAGCCAATAGTGCCCAACAGGTCAATTACTTCAAACCTCAATTCGAAGAATTGGAGCAAGAAAAGGCTGAACTATTGGAACGGCTTGAAAACGAAAATAAGATGAAAGAAAATCTAGCCACCTTCTATGAGCGAGCTTGTGAAGTGCAGGAAAGGATTCATCAACTGCTAGTGTCGATTAATGAAGAAGTCTGCAATATGAAGAAGATGATCACAAAGATGACTTCCATCGAAGTTGAAGCACTAAGATTAAGGGACAAATATGAGCAACATGTGGAAGAACTTGGAGAGCAGTTTGAATGGAGAAGAGGGAGATCGGGTTTCCCTTCGAACCTGTGGGATAAAATAGATGAAGAATTTGATATGGACACAGGAGTCCTCGAATTCTGCTTGAGATGATGTAGCAAATTGAGTACTGAAATTAGGAAAACCATCAAGAAATGCCATGTTATTTACTCTAAAATTTGGGAAGCCCACGACAAATGTCATATGGTTCTACCTCATAATCCTTATGAGTTCCCAAAGAAGGAATCGCACTTGGCAGAATTGCAAGGAAAGTTGACATCAGAGTTGGATTATCTGAAGAAAATAGAGTGTATAACCCCAGAGGACCTCCATCAATTCATTGAACAAACTGTTGTTCACACTTATTTCCTGGAAAATATTGAGCAAGAAGCTATCGCAGAGGTGGAAAATATCAAATCAGACTTGCGCAAACATGAGATAGCACGGAAAGTAATGATCTCAGCAAGAAGTAAAACAATACTAAGGGAAATGAGTCAATGGGCCAGTTATATAGAAGAGGTAAATAAGGCTGCAAAAGCAAGCGAGCTTGTTGAAGAGGACAAGTCAGCAAAAGGGGAACGACCCATCGAGATAGCAAAGCCATCTAGACAATAATTTTCCTTATTCGATTTTGCAAAGTAACTAAAAGTGGTTAAATATATAATGTCTACAACTGTCGTTTCTTTTTGTCTCTTGTTAAAGAGGATTGGCACGAGTCATCAGAATTCGATATTTGAGGTTTTAATGATAAATCAAAATTCCTAGGTTTAAGGTACACTTGGCACCTCAAGGAGCATTTTGTAAAACCATATATAGGAGAATAGAGGAGAATCATAGGACTTTTGGCAGGTGAATGAAATTTCCTCCTAGTATGTGAATTACTTTGCTACTTGCTCCAAGAATTCGATTTTGCCTAATGAAAGCCTGGGAGAAGGCATTTTTGCCTGGAGAATGTGTCAAATGTGTGCTGGCTTATTCCTGTATCATCTGCATATCGCTATGAGGTCATTCTTTGCTATCATGAATTGTTTCTATGTGATGAATGCTCTTACATTTTCTTGTGCAAATATGTTTATCTCAAATGAGTAATGGAATGTATTAAATAAATTGAATCTATCTTTAATATCTTTTATATTCTGTTGTAGGCACATCTTCATGATTAAATGGATATCTGTATGATCTTTAGGTGTTTCTTGTAGTTCATTACTCATCTCTACAGTTTGCTCCTTGCAAGGATAGAATATCTTTGCTTACACAGTTTTAGATTAATTTAGGTTAATTGCATACACTTAGCTTAGGGCACTTGCATATCATCTTAAAATAAAATACATAAATGGTGAACCATGCCGCAACCAGTGGAAAGAACCAAAATCTTTAAATCTTACGGTAGCCAGAACCGTCAACTGGATGGATTCCCTACATCAAATGGTGGACAATCTAATTAGGACTGTTCACCGAGGAGAATCCCTTGTTGATTGATGCTACGATTTTCAAGGCATCAACAATTTTTGGCGCTAGAAGGAGGGCCACCAGTGTATGGCTGATATAGGAGACTCTTCTTTAAGAGGAGATCCAGCTGGAAACTCGCTTAAAACAACAATCCCAGATAATTCAGATCTGTAAGTGACAAGTCGAGAAAATCCCAACTCTGAGTTTGAAAATCAAGAAAATCAAGAAATGCTCTACGCTATAGCTTTTGCTGAGGTAGAAAATATGAGAAGACATACCTGCGCTTACGTTAAACAGCTCGGTGGTTTAAACGTGGTCCCTTTTCTTCCTAGAAGACGAGATCCTATAAAAGAAAGACAGTACACATGTGATTCAGTTCTTGTTCAAAGCTTTGAAGAATTAGTATACTTGTCTTTAGAAGAAATTACAGAACCCCTTGGAGAAATAGATCTTGAGGATCCTCTAGATCTTGAAGAACTGTGCACCCCAAATAATTCTCCACCTCATACACCTCACGATACCCCACCTAATTCTCCACGAGGAGCTATGGCTGTACCTTCTTGGAGAGCGAGAGGGGCATTAAATTTTGCTGGACCTTTTCACAATCTCCCTAAGAATCCTGAGAAAGTCTTGCCTAAGTTTGACTGTAATGTCCCCATTCAAATAAGTGCATAGTAAGACAATCCCATCAATCCTACTAGTTTCCTAGGTTGGATGGCACATGTGGGATGGTAATAAGGAAACTAATAAATGATATTTAGACATTAGAAGGGTTCAAGAATTTAATAAATATGATGAATAAATAAATTCAAGAGAAATTCTAGGTGGCAAGTGGTTTTGGAGACATATGGAGGTGGTGGGACCCACACTAGCTTGATTTTTCAATGACACATGGCAGCTCTCTCTTGCCAATTCGAATTCATGGGAAGGTGAACACTCTTGGGTGAGTTGGTAAGTCATAACACATGGCATTGAGCATATTAGGTCGAAATGGGAAGGAATAGTAACCTCCATGGGAGAGGAAGAGTCAAATTGGAGACTAGTGGACACATGGGATAGATTCCCTAGTTTTATGACAACAATGATGAAGCATCTATGACATTTTATGACAAAATTCAGACCTGACTTCTTACACCTGACCATTATGACATGTCAGCCCCAAAAATAGGCTCAAGAAGGAGCTCATGGAGTTGGACGAATCTAAAGAGACTCAAATTCGAATTTGGGAGAAGATGGAAGGTTGGAACTAGGAGACAAGTGGCAAATGAGGAATATTTTCTAAATGGAAAATTGTTGAATCTATTGAGAGGATTTCGACCCCTTGAAGTCTAATGTTGGTTATAAAATGTATAAATCAAGTATGATAATGGCTTTTGATGATTTGAGAAAAATTGCATTTGTGAAGAGAGAGCTAGTGGATGACTAGTTTCTTGCCTTAGCCAATTTCGAGGGTGAAAGATTCCCATCCAAGTTGGTGTTTGGAGAGGCCACTCAGGTCTTTCATGGTGCTTTAATGGAGTTTGTATTTGCAGGTAGTAGCTACAGGAAGTTTCATGGTTTGGTTTAGTGCAGCACTTTCTCTCCACCGTTTCCAGTTTTGAAGGCATATTCGTGCTCCTTGAGGGAGGGCGTTTTTGGTGAGCACTTGTGCTTCTTGAGAGAGATTATAATTATATATTTATGATTTTAATAGCTTCATATCCTCTGTTATTCATATTCAGAAAGTCTCAGGTCGAAATACCCACTGGTTGTATGCAAAACTATTGATTAATGAGCAAACAATGTCCATTTCCCCAATGCATTGATGTATGACACTATAATGTTGATTATTTCGAATGGATGGATGATTCTCTGATATATTTGTGATAAATATACTGCCATGGATGTCTTCTACAAGTTTCATGTACTGTACTTGAGCATTTGAATCATTTTTACTCAGTTTAGTTGTATTGGGAGGTGAAATAGTGTCATTTCCCCAAGGGTCGAATTAGGGGTTTTTGCTGTTGAATGTGAGAGAGTTAGAACAGCATTAAAAAATCAATTAATGGTTCATATGAGACCTTAATCACATACTTAACACATTATATACCTCTGTTCATAAATTTGTGGGATTTTGGAGGCATTTGGAAGGCCATTTGCAGTGTTACCCGAGGGGGATTTGATGCACAAATTACTAGTCAAAATTACATATATTGATCAGAATACAAATCAAGTTTGCAGCAGTATTTGGAGGGCCATAAAACATCCCCGAACCTTATATTCAAATCTAAATACCATTCATACACTTCTACAGAAGATTTGGGAGCATTTGGGTTGATTTGGAGGTCAAAACAGTAAAACTAGTCAAAGGTCGAAATCGGGAAAAAAAGTGGAAAATTGGGCATTTTAATAAAGTTTGAAAAAGGGATATTACAAGTGGTATCAGAGCATGATCTTGGCACCTGATGGTATTAACAAGAATCCAAACAAATAAAACACCACCCTTTGAATCAGTAGTTGAAGAAGTTTTGGTTGAAGAAGAGATAGTAGCAGAAAAAGAGTTTTTTTCTAAAACAATGGGTAGAGAGGAGGAGGAAAAATTAAGACATAAGGAGGAATTTATTGAATCCTTAAAACCATGTTTTGAAGGACTTACCATGGTTATTCTAGATATGAATAAACAAATGATGAAAGGTTTCGAATTGTTGGGTAGCCAACTTTCAGGCAAAGGGATGATAGGAGATAATAGTGGTTCACACTCAGGGGAAAAGATGAAAGGGAATGAGCATATTTTCTCAAGTACAGGACCTCATAATAGACCTGATGAATTTCAAAGCACACAAAGGCATACTGCACCTAAATTTCTCACACCCAAAGAAGAGCCCAATCTTGAATTGGATTACAAGAAACTAGTAAATGATTGGAATGATTTGAATGAAGAGTGTAAAAGAGGTGTACCACTCAGTGACTACATTGATGCTATGCAAAAGATTAGAATGAAGGGAGATAATAGGAGTCCATTCCAAAACAAAGAATTGAATAGTGCTATTGGAAAAATGTCCTTCCTACTTTTGATGGTTCTTCTCAAAATTCTGCTAACACTTGGGTGCAAAAATTGGATGTATATTTTCAGCTGAATCCTATGTTGGAAGAGGATGCATTAAAAATGGCCATTTTGCATTTGGAAGGAGATGCCAATGAATGGTGGTTTCATGGGATGAAAACCTTGGGTCATAATCAGGTTAAAACATATGGAGAATTTGTTGACAGGGTACTAGAAAGATTTGAACAAAAAGATCCAGAATTGCCTTTCAAAGAACTACCTCAATTGAAGCAAACTGGGTCCCCTACCGAATATATGTTGGACTTTCAAAAATTATCAGTCAAGGTGGCTGATGTATCTATGGGAAGATTAGTATTGTTGTTCACTGAAGGTTTGGCTGAACCCTTAAGAGGTTTGGTCAAAGCCCACAAGCCAACTACATTAAAAGATGCAATGAGCTTGACTAGGGATCTCCAAAATGTGCTTCCTAGAACGAGATTTCCTCCTAAGCCTAGCTATAAATTTGAAAAGAAACCTTGGCAAAGGGATGGATATGATAAGAAACCTTGGAAAAGAGAGTCATTTGAGAGGAATAAAAAAGAGGGACTAAACAGGGATGAACTTAGAAAAAAGAAACTATGCTTCACATGCTTCCAACCATGGACACTGGGGCACAAATGTACCAAAGGAAAGGCTCAATACATAGAAGTATTTTCTGATAATGAGGGGTATGATGGGGGCATGGATGAAGATGGACATATTTCAGATCAAGAAGAGGCATATGAGATAGCAGTAGAAGAGGAAAGACAAGAAGAAAATCAGCCTTCACCGGACAAAGCAAGAATGGCAGTGCTTTCAGCAGTACCTCGCTATCATACTATCCGATGCAAAGGTGTGGTACAAGGACAAAGAACTTCAGTTTTGGTAGATGGAGGAGCCACTCATAAATTCATTGATGCAGAGATGGTAGAGAAAAGAAAGATACCTATTGAACCATTTGATGGCTTCACAGTTGTCATTCCCGGTCACAACACAATGCAATGCAAAACATGGGTTCCAAAGCTGCAAGTCACCGTAGGTAACTATACTTTTGTTGATAGTTTTTATGTGGTTGATGTTGCTGATACTAATGTGGTTTTGGGAGTGCAATGGTTGTATTCAATAGGAGAGCATACAGTAAATTATCAAATTCCCGAAATGAAATTCCAAGATTCAAAAGGAGTACAAAGAGTTGTGAGAGGGCAACACACTTATCCAAATCAAGTAGTGACTTGCAATAGCATGAGATCTATATTGAGACATGGGAATATAGAATGGGCTACTAAATGTCATATTACATCTCCCAAGCCAACTATAAATATTGTCAAACACCCAAAAGAGATAGAGAGACTTTTGCAAAAATATGAAAAGGTTTTTAGAGACCTTCCACATGGTAGGCCACCAGATAGGGGGCTTGAGCACAGTATTGTTTTGGAGGAGGGTACTTCACCCATTCAGATACCACCTTATAGACATCCTAAAAGGTTTAGAGATGAGATTGAAAAATCTATCCAAGAACTCCTAGAGCTGGGGCTCATTAGACCAAGCTCTAGCCCTTATGCTTCTTCAGTAGTGCTAGTGAAGAAAAAAGATGGAACATTGAGAATGTGCATAGATTTTAGAGCCTTGAACAAAAAGACTATCAAGAATAGGTATCCTATTCCTAGGATTGATGAGCTCATGGATGAGCTACATGGGGCCAAATACTTCTCAAAAATTGACCTTAGATCAGGGTATCACCAAATTCGAATGAAAGATGAAGATGTGCAAAAGACCGCTTTTCGATGTCATTTTGGCCACTTTGAATTTCTTGTCATGCCTTTTGGGTTAACTAATGCTCCAGCCACCTTTCAAGCATGTATGAATAGGATATTTTGCAAGCAACTAAGAAGGTTTGTTTTGGTTTTCTTTGATGATATTCTCATTTACAGTAAAACATGGGAAGAGCATTTGCAACAGTTAGAGATTGTGTTGAAAATCTTGCAAGAAGAGTCCTTATTTGCTAAATTATCAAAATGTGAGTTTGGGATGAAAGAACTACTGTATATGCACCTACTACAGAAAATTTGTGAAAGGGTTCTCCAAGTTGACTTCTCCACTCACTGAATTGACTAAGAAGGATGCTTTCAAGTGGGATGAAGAGGCTGAAAAAGCATTCCGAAAAATGAAAGAGGTAATGAGTAGTTGTCCCATACTTGCACTTCCTGATTTTACTAAACCTTTTGTTGTGGAATGTGATGCTTCAGGTGGAGGAATAGGGGCTGTCCTAAAGCAAGGCCAACACCCCATAGCCTTTGAGAGCAGAAAGTTGCAGCCTCATGAAAAACTTTACTCCATCTATGATAAAGAAATGCTGGCCATTATGCATGCATTGGTCAAATTCAGACAATACTTGGTGGGCAGCAAGTTTGTGGTGAAAACTGACCATAATAGTCTAAGACACTTTCTCACCCAAAAAGATCTAAATGAAAGGAAACAAAAGTGGGTAAGCAAGATTCAAGCTTATGATTTTGATATTGAATATGTCAAAGGAAAGAATAATATAGTAGCAGATGCTTTGTCAAGAAGGCCTTCCTTTTCTCTCATGGATATTGCCAAGGATTGGAAAAACATGCTACTAATTGAATATGCCAAAGACAAATTTGCTTGTGATGTGTTGGATGGAATCAAAGGGGATGATAATTATAGGATTTTGAATGGGATGATATATTATAAGGGAATAATTTATTTAGTTCATAACTCCAAGCTCAAGTACCAAATTTTGCAAGAAGCACACGATTCCCCACTAGCGGGCCATCCGGGGATCTTCAAAACTTATAGACAGTTGAGGCAAAGATTTTTTTGGAAGGTGCTGAAGGAAGATGTTCAGAAGTATGTGAATGAATGTAAAGCATGTCAACAAAACAAATCAGAACTTACATGTCCAGCCGGCCTATTACAACCATTGCCCATTCCAGAGCAAAAATGGGACAGTATTTCCATGGATTTCATCACCGGGTTGCCTAAATCCTTAGGTAAGGATTGCATCTATGTGGTAGTTGATAGGTTGACAAAATTTGCTCATTTCTTTGTTGTTACATCATCTTTTAGTGCTGCACAAGTGGCTGATATTTTTTTCAAAGAAATCTTCAGATTGCATGGGCTCCCCAAGAGCATTGTTAGTGATAGAGATAGTAGATTCATGGGTGCTTTTTGGCAAGAAATTTTTAGATTGGTAGGCACTCAATTGACTCCAAGTACCAGCTATCATCCACAAACTGATGGACAAACAGAGAGGGTAAATCAATGGTTGGAAGGATACCTAAGAAACTATGTGGGAGGGCAGCAAAAAGCATGGGCAAAATGGCTACACTTGGGTGAGTTTTGCTACAACACCACTTATCATATGTCAATAGGAATGTCTCCTTTCAAAGCATTATATGGTTATGATGCACTTACATTTGCTGACATTATATTTGGTGATAGTAGAGCCCCAAAGGCTAAAGATTGGGTGGAAGAGAGCCAAGAAATTTTAAAGCTCTTGAAAGACAATTTGCAGGTTGCTCAAAATCAGCAAAAACAATATGCTGATAGACATAGAGAAGAGAGAACCTTTCAAATCAATGATTTAGTATATTTAAGGTTGCATCCCTATAAACAAACATCTCTCAAAAAGAATGGAGCAGAAAAATTAAAACCAAGGTACTATGGGCCATACAAGGTAGTGCGGAAGGTTGGAGAAGTAGCATATGAACTAGAACTTCCGGAAGGGAGTAAAATCCACAATGTATTTCATGTTTCTTGTCTTAAGAAAGCTCTTGGTCAGCAAATAATCACTTCAGAAATACTTCCTCCTTTGGATGATGAAGGTCAGCTCACACTTGTTCCGGAAAAGATTTTGAAGACACGGGAAAGAAGGTTGAGGAGTAGAATCATCAAAGAATATTTAGTGCAATGGAAGGACTTACCAAATGAAGATGCCACATGGGAAGAGGAGAAGATTTTGCAGCATCCAAATTTGAAATTGATTGAGGACAAGCAATCTTGGGTGGGGAGGACTGTAATGTCCCCATTCAAATAAGTGCATAGTAAGACAATCCCATCAATCCTACTAGTTTCCTAGGTTGGATGGGCACATGTGGGATGGTAATAACGAAACTAATAAATGATATTTAGACATTATAAGGGTTCAAGAATTTAATAAATATGATGAATAAATAAATTCAAGAGAAATTCTAGGTGGCAAGTGGTTTTGGAGACATATGGAGGTGGTGGGACCCACACTAGCTTGATTTTTCAATGACACATGGCAGCTCTCTCTTGCCAATTCGAATTCATGGGAAGGTGAACACTCTTGGGTGAGTTGGTAAGTCATAAAAAATGGCATTGAGCATATTAGGTCGAAATGGGAAGGAATAGTAACCTCCATGGGAGAGGAAGAGTCAAATTGGAGACTAGTGGACACATGGGCTAGATTCCCTAGTTTTATGACAACAATAATGAAGCATCTATGACATTTTATGACAAAATTCAGACCTGAATTCTTACACCTGACCATTATGACATGTCATCCCCAAAAATAGGCTCAAGAAGGCGCTCAGGGAGTTGGAGGAATCTAAAGAGACTCAAATTCGAATTTGGGAGAAGATGGAAGGTTGGAACTAGGAGACAAGTGGCAAATGAGGAATATTTTCTAAATGGAAAATTATTGAATCTATTGAGAGGATTTCGACCCCTTGAAGGATAATGCTGGTTATAAAATGTAGAAATCAAGTATGATAATGGCTTTTGATGATTTGAGAAAAATTGCATTTGTGAAGAGAGAGCTAGTGGATGACTAGTTTCTTGCCTTAGCCAATTTCGAGGGTGAAAGATTCCCATCCAAGTTGGTGTTTGGAGAGGCCACTCAGGTCTTTCATGGTGCTTTAATGGAGTTTGTATTTGCAGGTAGTAGCTATAGGAAGTTTCATGGTTTGGTTTAGTGCAGCACTTTCTCTCCACCGTTTCCAGTTTTGAAGGCATATTCGTGCTCCTTGAGGGAGGGCGTTTTTGGTGAGCACTTGTGCTTCTTGAGAGAGCTTCTAATTATATATTTATGATTTTAATAGCTTCATATCCTCTGTTATTCATATTCAGAAAGTCTCAGGTCGAAATACCCACTGGTTGTATGCAAAACTATTGATTAATGAGCAAACAATGTCCATTTCCCCAATGCATTGATGTATGACACTATAATGTTGATTTCGAATGGATGGATGATTCTCTGATATATTTGTGATAAATATACTGCCATGGATGTGTTATACAAGTTTCATGTACTGTACTTGAGCATTTGAAGCATTTTTACTCAGTTTAGTTGTATTGGGAGGTGAAATAGTGTCATTTCCCCAAGGGTCGAATTGGGGGTTTTTGCTGTTGAATGTGAGAGAGTTAGAACAGAATTAAAAAATCAATTAATGGTGCATTTGAGACCTTAATCACATACTTAACACATTATATACCTCTGTTCATAAATTTGTGGGAGTTTGGAGGCATTTGGAAGGCCATTTGCAGTGTTACCCGAGGGGGATTTGATGCACAAATTACTAGTCAAAATTACATATATTGATCAGAATACAAATCAAGTTTGCAGCAGTATTTGGAGGGCCATAAAACATACCTGAACCTTATATTCAAATCTAAATACCATTCATACACTTCTACGGAAGATTTGGGAGCATTTGGGTTGATTTGGAGGTCAAAACAGTAAAACTAGTCAAAGGTCGAAATCGGGAAAAAAAGTGGAAAATTGGGCATTTTAATAAAATTTGAAAAAGGGATATTACATTGACCCAGGGAGAGGTATCTCTGCTGAAGATCACCTTAAGAGATTCTATTTAGCCTTGAATCTTTTGAATGTGCAGCATGAAGATGTAGTCTATAGACTCTTTCCTTATACTTTCGAGCCTAAGGTGTCTTCATGGTACTTTAGTTTACAAGCCAGCTCGATAGCCAATTGGGAAGAATTTGAACAATGTTTCTTAAAGAAAGATGGAAATCAGAAAATAGTAGCTACGCTCATGAAAGAATTGATGTCCATGAGGATGGAAAAGAAAGAAAAAGTGCAAGAATTCAACCAAAGATTCACCACGCTGTTAAATAATTTTAGTGAGGCTGCTAAACCTGCAGAGGAATCTTTAGTGGAATATTACACAACAACACTTGATCCTCCAATAGCAATGTTTGTTAAAAGAACTAAGAAAACTACCTTAATAGAAAATTTTGAAGAAGCTAGAAAGGTAGAAGAAGAAGCAGATAGCATTTTTAAGCATGCGCTTGACACAGAAACAAAAACAACAACCACTAAGAAACCACTCTTGCTTACCAAGAATAAAGAAGAGCCTTTGGCGGATATGGAAAATGTAGTCAAAATGATGAAAAAATTCTCCAATAAAATTATAGATCTTGAAAAGGATAAGGCAGCTAGCACTTTTAGGAAGCCTTTTAAACCTTTCTATAAGAAAAGAGAGGAAAACGATCAGCCTCATCCACCTATGAACAACTCTCCTGTTTTAAATTTGAATGAAGTAGGAATGGAACATTTCTGCACCTTTCATCAAGAACCACACTAAAAAAAAATCTATCCACAATGGATAAATTCAATGAGCTTGGTGATGAACCAAATGTTGGACTCGCAGAACCTAGACCAAGACAATCTTCCAGAGGATCAAGATCCTGAACCTGAAGAGCTGGTCCTAAACACTACTATGGTGTTATGGGATTGGGTACCTTTGACTGAATTAGTTGAAGATGATCCCGAGGAGATTCAAGTTTCAACTGTTAACATTAATACTCACAGTAAAGGTCAAGTCGCTGATCCAAACCCAAGCTCAACCACGCCCAAGCCTAAATCCTTCAAAGAGATACCTAAAAGGAACATCACAGTCATACCACCACAGCCCAAACCTAACCAAATGCCTACTAAGCAGCCAAACGTGGAGACAATCCAGCCATCAAAAGTAACTTTCAATAAAACTGAAAATCAACCCAAAGTTGTAAAGGAATGTGACATGGGCTATGACATCTTCGAAGACATAAAAAAAGTAAAAGCTAATGTGTCTGTATTTGATATGTGTAGTTTGCCTCAACAACGAAAGAAGTCGTTCCAGGCTCTCGAACCCCAATCCAACACTCCATTAGCAAACCCTCGAGAAGATCCCGAAATAAATGAAGCTAGCATTGGCAGAAAATCTAAATCCCAAACACTGCCTTTCCTGTTAACTTTTGAATTTTTTAATCATAATGTGCATAATTGTTTAGAAGATTCTGGAGCTTCCTCGAATGTCATGCCTCTGTCTATTTGTAAAAGGATCAATGGGCAGCCAGTTCCATCCCCAGCCCAGATTATTCATCTGGATAGAACTGCTGTTAAAGTAATTGGGGAAATGAAGGATGTGCTTATTAGGTTGTCTGCAGATTCTAGGGTGTGTCATTTCATTGATATAATGGTATTTGATATCCCCGAAGCTTATGGTTTGATCCTAAGCAGAGATTGGTCAACTAAACTAGATGACTATTTCGCCACAGATTGGTCCCACTTATGGCTTCCCTATCAAAACAGGCAAAACCAAATTAAAGTGCTGAGAGAACCGCACATGAAACAGAACATAACTCAACTAGAGGAAAAGAATGAAGCCATAGCTTTCTCATCTTTTGTCCTAGGGAATTGTTTCTTAGAAATCGAGCCTGGAAATTATCAGTCGGGAGATATCAATAATGAATCAGACAAACAGTCCGATCTCCTTCAATTTTCTCGGACTGACAATATCGACTATAACATAGTTAACTTAGTTACTGACTTAGATGGTTCAGATACTAAATTAGTTAGATCAAAGAATGTTTTTTGGGTTTTGTACTTTGATGGTTCCAAAAATTAGTAAGGATCCGAAGCTGGTTGTGGTCTAATAGATCCCGAGAGGAACAAGCACTTCTTGTCTTATAGATTAGAGTTCGATTGTATTAATAATACTGCTGAATATGAAGCTTTAGTTGATGGATTGAAGAAGGCCACTGGTTTGAACGTTAAATACCTGAAAGTCTTCGATGACTCGAAAATAGTCGTCAAACAGGTAAGAGACACGATTCATTGTCTTTCACCACATATGAAATGATATCAGTCTGAGGTATGGGATCTAATTGCAAACTTTGAAGCTTTTAATATAAAATTTGTTCCTAGATTACAGAATGCTGCCGATGATTTGTTAGCTACCTCTGCTTCTAGGTTGGTGCCTACTAATAATAAATGTTCTATTGAATTGGTTTTAAGGCCTTCTGTTCCAGATAATATAACAAATTTCAGGGTGTTCGATGATGACAATCAGATCATTAGTTTCCTTACTAATGAAAACATGTTTCAAGAAGCCATTATAGATGAAGAAAAACATGATGCTGATCTGCAAAGTAAGGACACAATCAAAGGAAATTCCATGCCTAAAGGAGTGAGATCACTTGAAAGTTTGTTCGATCTGCAAAGCAAGTTCAAGAAACCAGCAAATGTTAAAACTCATAGTTCTACTATGCAGCATGAATTGATAAATCTAGGTACAGAAGCCGAGCCAAAATATGTCAATCTTGGTAGATTTTGTTCACCCAATGAAAGAGACAAATTCATCAAACTTTTTCGGCAATATAAAGATGTGTTTGCTTGGACATATGATACCCATATGATTCAGCATGTCATCCCAATGAAGGTAGGAGTTAAACCTTTTCAGCAGCAGTTAAGAAGAATGTATCCTACTCTCCAGCCTTATTCAGAAGGAATTAAAGAAGTTATTAGACGCTAAGATCATATTTAAAGTCCGGCATTCAGAATGGGTCGCTAATTTAGTTCTCGTAAGGAATAAGTCCAGAGAAATAAGATTATGTGTAGATGTCAGAAACCTTAACAAAGCATCTGATAAAGATAATTACCCTGTTCCTTCAATGGAACAAATTCTGCAGATAGTATCAGGATCAGAAATGTTTTCTCTACTAGATGGTTTCTTCGGTTACAATCAAGTGTTGGTAGCAGAAGGAGATCGTCTTAAGACTACTTTCCGCACTAAGTGGGGAATGTTCACATACCGAAGAATGCCGTTTGGATTGATAAACACAGGAGCTACTTTCCAGCGAGCGATGGACAATGATTTTCGAGGATTGGGTGGTCACTGTGTTGTAGTCTATCTGGATGGTGTGAAAGTCTTTTCCAAGAAAAGAGATGACCATGTCTTCCATTTAAAACAGATTTTTAACCGGTGCAGGAAGTATGGTATTTCTCTAAACCCAAAGAAAAGTGTGTTCGCAGTCCTTGAAGGAAAGCTTCTTGGTCACATCATTTCAAAAAAGGGAATTTTGATAGACCAAGAGAGAGTGCAGGTTATCAGCAAAATTCCCATGCCCCACAACAAAAAAGCTATGCAATCGTTTATGGGCATGATCAATTTTGTTCAAAGATTTGTCCATGATTTTGATCAGATCGTTAAACCGTTACAGCAGATGGTCAAGCAAAATGTGCAGCTCAAATGGACAGATTTAGAGAAGGATGCATTTAAGAATATCAAAGTAGCCATAGCCAGTGCTCCCTCTTTGAGAAGTCCAGATTTTGACAAAGATTTTATTTGATATACCTTCGCTTCAAATGACTCTCTCGCAGCTGTGCTTACGCAAAAAGTGGAATTAGGATATGAATACCCAATCTCTTTTATGAGCACTGGTCTGCAGGGCGCTAAACTGAACTATCCTGTCATGGATAAACATGCATACTCCGTATACAAATCAGTAAAGCAGTTCAGGCCATATATTCTTAAGAACATAATTAAAGTTGTAGTTCCCCATCCAGCCGTCAGATCCCTGTTCGTTCAAAAGGAATTGGGAGAAAGAAGAGGAAATTGGGTCACCGCTCTTCAAGAATACGATCTAGAATTTAAACCAACCACCATTATTAAAGGTCAAGGCCTATGTAAATTTCTCACTGAGCACCCAATAGATGTAGAGCGAGATTGGTAAAATGACGCCGAACTAAATACAGCTGAAGTCTGCCCTATCTTCACAGCACCTGAATCTTGGTGCAGAGACTTAGTGCACTACTTGCAACAAGGGTACCTACTAGAGCATTAGAGTTCTAAGCAAAGAAGAGCACTCCATTTGAATTCGGTGGCTTAACAGATCATTGATTGAGTACTTTTCAGAAAAAATTATGATGGTATCTTTCTCAGATGTCTGGAGAAGGAAGATGCATGTAAGGTGGTCAAAGAGCTACATGATGGCCCTGCGGGTGGGCATTATTCTGGAGACACGACAGCTCACAAGATATTGAGGGATGGATATTATTGGCCCGCTTTGTTCAGAGATTCTCATACCTATGCACAGAATTGCGATGTATGTCAAAGGAGTGCTGGGAAATTACCCAAGGCAGCAAGACCATTACAGTCGATTATCATCTTGGAACCTTTTGAACAATGGGGCATAGATGTCATTGGAGAGATAAAACCAAATTCTTCTCTGTAGCACCGATATATCCTGACAACCACAGATTATTTTACAAGATGGACAGAGGCTATCCTAGTGCGCAAAATCAATGAAGATGCAATCATTAGTTTCTTGAAAGAGAACATCATAACCAGGTTTGGGGTTCCAATTTCCCTAGTATTTGATAATGCCACTTATTTCTCGTCTTTTAAAATAAATGAATTTGTTTATGAAAGAGGGATTAAATTACATTATTCAGGCAACTAATAGCCCCAGGGAAATGGATTAGCCGAGTCCTCAAACAAAAACCTCATCCGAATTCTCAAGAAAACTGTAATTGAAAACCAGAGAAGCTAGCACATTGCTCTTCCAAATGCTTTATGGGCAGATAGAGTCACTCCAAAGAATGCCTTGGGAGTTTCCCCATATACCCTTGTTTATGGTAGAGAAGCCATGGTCCCTCCTAACCTCTTACTCCCATCTTTGCAATTGGCCCAAGCATCCCGAGGTACTAGTAGCCAAGTTTTGCAGTATATAATTGACACCTTACTGAAACTTGAAGAATCTCGGCAGAAGGCCAGAGACCGATTCCACCAATATCAAGACATAGTCAAAAGATGGTTTGATAAAAGGAAGTCTAGCAAAAGAAATTTTGAAGTAGGAGACTTAGTCCTAAGGTGGGATCATCAGCATGAGGGAAAAGGAATGCATACAAAGTTCCAACATCTATGGGTCGAACCTTATCTAATTTCCGAGAAACTTAGTTCATCTACTTACAAGCTGAAAGACCTCCACGGAGAAGAAGTAATCCTTACTCTCAATGGCCTTGCCCTAAATCAATACTTTGCGTAGTCTCATTCAGACCTTTGTACATAAATAAATGGTTTCTTTTTTGTTCTTTACGTTTCCGTTCTTTTCTTTCTTGTTTTGTTCCCTAAGCATTTTCAGTAGTTTAGTCTGATTTTTCTTGTCTTTTCACTTCCTATTTGAGTTTTTTTTTCTTTGCCAATTAAGACCCATCCCAATGTCTGGCATAAGTGTGAAACAAGAGCTCCGACCAAAACTCAAAATCTTGAAAGACATATTTTTACTATAAAGAAAATAGCCCTGCTACTTTGCCTTTACTGATCAGCCTACTGTAATGTAGAGATCGCATTCTGTCTGGTCAAAATAACCCATTTAAATGACTAATGATTCAATACTTCTCTCTCACTATCTCGAGGTCTCATCTACTTTAATATTAATATATGTCCCAAGGTCCTTTTGCTATTTTGGATCCATGGAAAGGAAGCATGCCTCATGGGTGTATGGTATTTAAATGATCCCATGATACAAGTAAAAGACGAAAGTGCTTATATCAAAGAGTTTGATTCCCAGAAATTCTCACCTCAATTAAAGCATGGTTGAGATGAAGCAAAATTTTCAAATCAAAAAGTTGTTCAAATAATTCAGCCCAAGCAAAGTTCTTCTCCGTCTGTGAAGCTTGAAAACCAAATAAAATCTCGCTCACACAAAAGGACATTATGGATCGAAGAACTGAAATCAAAGGATTGGATTTTTCAAGAAAGTTATTTTTGGGAGGCTCAAACAGCAAAGCTGCCAATTATAGAAACATCCAAGAGGGATGTAGATAGCATGGGAATGAGGAGCAAACGAATATCCCTGCGAGGTATTGTTAGGATCCTGTGGAGTCCTTTTAGTCAAAGCACCATAAAGACAGATGCTAAGGGAATTAACTTCATACTCTGGCCTTGAGAGAGTTTGAAAGAAGCATAAGTCTACGTCCCCTTTCCCAAGTGACCAATATGATAAAGAGACCACTACATCCTTGAAGGTTGAACTGTGAGGCATTTGTTACACTTGTGGCTATTATTTTAAAAGTCAGTCTGATCTTGACAAGATTGTGTTTTAGAGATCTATGTTCACCAGTGAATCGCCAATTGTTGTTGCTACAACATCCCTCCCCAAAAATTTTGGTAATTGTTAGGGCCCCTCCTTTTATTGTTTGCCGAGAAGCTAGGTTTTGTCCAAGTCCTAGTTACTCCTCTGATTCAAACTTTTCTAAAGCTTTATGTTTTTCCATTTTTCCTTGATGTTTTTGTCTAAGGCATTTCTTTCTTTAAACACAAAGCGCACTTTTAATTTTCAAAGTATGCGCTAGAAGTGCAGCTAGCATGATTAACTTTGTGTCGAAAGGCATAAGTTTTAGGTCTGGACTCCATCACCAAAGCGCAAATTGCAAGATTAATTTTGCGCCGCAAGGCGTAAGATTTAAAAATAAATTTTGCGCCATATCAATGCATCCGCCCATAGTGCAAATTCTATCCCTGAATCCCCCATCATTAGCGTAGAGCTTAATCTAAAGTCACCGCTGCATTCGCGATCCCGTTCACTTGGCCATTGGCGCATCTTTTGGGTGCAAGACTTAACAATATCTCCTCTACCCGACGCGTAGAACCTAACCTTAAGATCTCCACCAAAATCATTCTCTTTAAATAGACCTAGCCGTTGGTGCATTTCTTGGGCACAAGACCTAATGATAGCTTCCCCGTCGCAATCGCAAGCACTATGCTTAATAGTGCCGCTGCAACAATCCCACGCCATCGCAACTCTTAAGTGTTGAGGATGTCGTTCGATGCCATTCAATACACCCCTGTTGGGTTGATGAGGCCATTTAAATCGGCTTGTGTGGCGTTAATTTGATCCGTTTTCGAGCCCCGTGCCCACCGAACTCACATTAATCCACCTATTGGGAATTAACTCTTCCCCTATAAGCGCAGAGAATGGAGTTCAAACAGCTCACTATTCTCAAGGCCGAGAAAGCTTCACGGAGCGAACAATGGACGTTTTATCAGTTTTATCATCTTAGATAGATGTGCCAACAAAGGAAAACCATTCTGAAAACACCAGGTAGGCACTCTTCTCCTCCGTTTGCTTGTTACGAGGATTGGCTTCGTTCGAGGCTATATTTTGACAGTCTAAAATGTGAAATTTGTCTCACGTATAGTTTCTTTTCTTTTTTTAGTCTCCCACATTGTTGTTTTGTCTGTCATTGGCTATACACCTTGTGTGATTTCTCCGTAGGCCCTGAAATACTGCGTCGATAATGCCAATTCCCTTATCATCTTGTAATAACCTCCTTCGCGTATGTGACGACACTTATCCCGCCACCTATGACATTTGTTTTCAGAAACAGACTGCACCCTGAGATGTCAAAACCAGGTCGCCTTTCTTCTAAATGCATTCGTGAGCCATTATAGCAAGACTGTATCTTCCTGGCTATATGTTGCATGCCATCAGCGAGAAATTTCACCTCTTAGCATAAGGTGAAAGTGCCTCTAATGCCTATAATGCTCCGTTCTTCTGATGCACAAGCGTTAAGTCGAGCTGTTATGCAGTAAAAACCCACACTAATGAACCGTAACGTGCGTTGGTTTCCTGCCTCACACCACAGTGGCCTTTCCCATGTAATTCCAAGTCAACACTTACGCAACAACTTTGATTTTCCAAATCATTTGAGAAAATTGGCAACTTCCTATTATATGGTAAGGTACTTACTATTAAAATTTCACATGGATGTCATACGACTATTTTGAGCTCCTGCAAATTCTCTAACTTACCTGTTGTTGCTTATTTTGAATAATGTCTGCAGTGTTATTTTCTTATGAATATGTCGAATCTTTATTTTGTGCTACCTTAATTAATGCAGGTTTGACATGCATAGAAGGTCTACAAGAAGGAAGGTCGTGCAAAAGGTAGAGTCAGATTTAGAAGTGGAGATCCTGCTGGATACATCACTTGAAACTATGTTCAGTGTTACGCAAGCCACCACTAATGTGCCTCCAAGAAGCTTTGCCCCAGAGTTTAAATGGGGTGATTTGTATAGATTCATCAGGGATTAGGAATACCCAAATGGCTCCCTAGAAGACACTTTGGTATATGCAAACATTAAGAAGTTCTGTATACATAAAGAAACAACAAGACCTGAATTATTTCCATGTTCTGAGGTCCTTGGTTGGTTGATCCCTCATGTCAAAACTGACACTAGGTTCATAAATGAAAAAAATGGGATGAATCTGGCGTTGTTCACACCTGAACATAGCATAGCTGCTTACAGATTTCCCCTAGAAAGATCTTGGTTGGACAGTAAATGGATAGCAGAACATCCGATGGACCCTCTGATCTTTGTTAGAAAAATGACGATAGCCGAGAGGAAGATAAGGCAAAGGCAGACAAATGAATATGAGAGTAACCTCCTGAAGACCCCCTATAGACTCATTGTTTTGACGTTGAGCCAGATCTTCGGCATGCCCAATGGTAATATCTTCAAACTGGGTTGGGTACCGATAATATTCCATATAGCCATGTCAGGAACCGTTTTCTATTGGGCTGATATTATTTCTGAAAGCCTGGAATCATAGTTAACTGCTACCCAAGGAGGAATGACTCAGAAAAAAGTGGATTTCTTTATGTCTTCCTATTTGATAGATTTCTTGTTGAGCAAGCACACCTTCCCATATTTGGGTTGCTCATGGAACAGGAAAGAGACACCTCTCTTCATAGCTTATCAACCCACATGGGCCAGCAAGTATGCAATTTATTACAAACAACTTTGTGAGAAATTCATCATGCCATTATACCAGCTTATTTTTGTAGAGGAGCCAAATTGTATGTCAAAAAATACTATGCCCATCATCGAAGCATATGGTGATTACTACCACTCCCAAGAAGGCACTTACATCCGCATGAGTGGAGGATGCGTAGCTCCATTCTTGCTTCCCAGATATGCTACAGATTTTGTGATACATAGGGAAGCCATAAGGTAGCTTTTCAGCATTGGTGGAGTTAGTAGGATCCTCACCGAAAGGAAGAAAGGGATATATCCGCCAATGCCTTTCACTATCGGTGCATACAACCTACCAAGAGCAAAAGAGGGAGAAAATTATGTTCAATATTTGGACATCTTTCATTTTGGAACAAAGTTTAACAGAAGGCACGACCCTTGCGGCAGAGTTGTGGAACATACTAGTGATGTTGGAACTTCCTTTGAGTACACCCATCAGATTGACCTGAATGACGAATTCTTCCATAGCGCCAAGAACTTAACGGAACTAGGAAAGCGCTACAACAAGAAGAAAGGTGGGAAAACTTCTACCCCCAATCCTGTTGGTCTGGTACAACTGGAGCAAGAGGCAGTAGCATCCCAAGCCGGAGGTTCAAATGACATGGAACTAGAAGAAGGTGACACAATTCAAAATGAGCAGGTTGTCAAATTACAACAAGAACAAGAGCAAGTTATTAAATTGCAGCAAGAGGAGGAAACTGTTAGAATCCAAAAGGATCAAGAGGAAAGAACCTTGTCGGAGGAAGCAAACAGGTTAAAAGCAGTGATAGACGAGAGGCGAAAGAAAGAAAAGGCCACTAAGATTCAAAAAGAGCAGGAAGCAAAAGCTCTGAGAGAAGAAGAAGACAAAATCCTCTAAGCACAAAATACTAAATTACAAGAAGAATAAATATTCTTGTTGGAAGAAGCAGACAGATTGCAAGCAGAGCTGGTAGCGCTAACAGAGAGCCAGAAAGAAGAAGCGGAGAAAATTCCAGAACAAAAACCACCCAGCCCAATATCCATGGACTTAGGTTCAGCAAAGACTGCCCAACTAGGGATAGCTCATGAAGGGGTTGTCTCCACCGAAGAATTAGCACTCACCCCATACAACCCAAGGAAGCAGCGCCAAGTGGCTAACCTGGATTCCGTCTATTTTTATGAACGAAAGAGGGCTATTTTTGACTGGAGAGTAAGGAAAATGGAAATTGGGGAGGACTTATATGAGTTCAGAATATCGAAAACCACACTGGTCCAAGGGACCCACCTCAATTTGTCATTTCAGGCAGGTTGCACCATAGCTTCAGCCCAAGCAAGCAAAGCCAATATCGATCGTTTGATTGAAACTATTAAGAACTACATACAGTTGTGTCTCAACATAAAAGATGACAGGAAGAATGAGGCATTAGAGAGCAACGAGATAAAAAGGAAATACAAGCAGCTCGTGGAAGAAAAGGAAGAAACCACTTCGAAATCTCTATGGTTTGAAAATGAGAAGAATTCACTTGAAATGCAGCTAGCAATATCAAAAGATGAGAAAAAGAACTTGAAAGTTCATATATATGAACTGGAAGAGCTTGAAGCCAACAGTTCCCAACAGGTCAATTCTTTCAAATCTCAATTCGAAGAATTGGAGCAAGAAAAGGCTGAACTATTGGAACAACTTGAAAAGGAAAATAAGACGAAAGAAGATCTAGCCATGTTCTATGAGCAAGCTTGTGAAGTGCATGAAAGGATTCATCAACTGCTAGTGTCGATTAATGAAGAAGTATGCAATATGAAGAAGATGATCACAAAGATGACCTCCATCGAAGTTGAAGCACTAAGATTAAGGGAGAAATATGAGCAACATGTGAAAGAACTTGGAGAACAGTTTGAATGGAGAAGAGGGAGATCGGGTTTCCCTTCGAACCTACGGGATAAAGCAGATGAAGAATTTGATATAGACACGGGAGTCCTCGAATTCTACTTGAGATGCTGTAGCAAATTGATTACTGAAATCAGGAAAAACCATCAAGAAATGCCATGTTGTTTACTCTAAAATTTGGGAAGCCCACGGCAAATGTCATATGGTTCTACCTCAGAATCTTTATGAGTTCCCAAAGAAGGAATCGCACTTGGCAGAATTGCAAGGAAAGTTGACATCAGAGTTGGAATATCTAAAGAAAATAAAGCGTATAACCCCAGAGGACCTCCATCAATTCATTGAAAAAACTGTTTTTCACACTTATTTCCTGGAAAATATTGAACAAGAAGCTCTCACAAAGGTGGCAAATATCAAATCAGACTTGCGCAAACATGAGATAGCACAGAAAGTAATGATCTCAGCAAGAAGTAAAACAATACTAAGGGAAATGAGTCAATGGGCCAGTTATATAGAAGAGGTAAATAAGGATGCAAAAGCAAGCGAGCCTGTTGAAGAGGACAAGTTAGCAAAAGGGGAATGACCCATCGAGATAGCAGAGCCAACCGGACAATAATTTGCCTTATTCGATTTTGCAAAGTAACTAAAAGTGTTTAAATATATAATGTCTACAACTGTCCTTTCTTTTTGTCTCTTGTGAAAGAGGATTGGCACGAGTCATCAGAATTTGATATTTGAGGTTTTAATGATAAGTCAAAATTCGTAGGTTTAAGGTACACTTGGAAGCTCAAGGAGCATTTTGTAAAACTATATATAGGAGAATAGAGGAGAATCAAAGGACTTTTGGCAGGGGAATGAAATTTATTCCTAGTACGTGAATTAATTTTCTACTTGCTCCAAGAATTCGATTTTGCCTAATGAAAGCCTGGGAGAAGGCGTTTTTTCCTAGAGAATGTGTCAAATGTGTGCTGGATTATTCCTGTATCATTTGCATATTGCTGTGAGATCATTCTTTGCTATCATGAATTGTTTCTATGTGATGAATGCTCTTACATTTTCTTGTGCAAATATGTTTATCTCAAATGAGTAATGGAATGTATTAAATAAATTGAAGCTATCTTTAATATCTTTCATATTCTGCTATAGGCACATCTTCATGATTAAATGACTATCTGTATGATCTTTAGTTGTTTCTTGCAATTCATTACTCATCTCTACAGTTTGCTCCTTGTAAGGATATAATAGCTTTGCTTACACAGTTTTAGATTAATTTAGGTGAATTGCATACACTTAGCTTAGAGCACTTGCATATCATCTTAAAATAAAATACATAAATGGTGAACCGGGCCGCAACCGGTGGAAAGAACCAAAATATTTAAATCTTACGGTATCCGGAACTATTAACCGGACGGATTCCCTACATCAAACGGTGGAAAATCTAATTGGGACTGTTCACCGAGGAGAATCCCTTGCTGATTGATAATATGATTTTCGAGGCATCAACATCCCCCTAGCCCAAAACCCCCTCCTCTCTATCTCTATCCCGTCCTCTCCCTAGACCTTACTAACCCGGTATCTCTTAGTCTCTCTCTCTTCCCTACACCTCCACCTACCTCTAACCACACCTCCCATCTCTCTTTCTCACTCCCTACTAATAAAACCCTCTCATCTCTCTCTCTCTCTCTCCTCCCCCCCCAAACCATTACTAACCCTCTCTCTCAGTCTCTCTCTCTCTCTCCCCCTCTCTAACCCCCATCCTATCCCCTTACCCCTAACTAACCCCCCCTCTCTCACTCTCTCTTCCTTGCTTCTACACCTCTCTCTCTCTCTCTCTCCCCCCCCCCTCTCACTCTCTCATAATCCCCCTTACCCTATCACTACATGATGATGATGATGATGATGAAGATGGAGATGACAGTGATGATGATGATGATTGATGATTGATCATCATCATCATCATCATCCTTTTCTTTATCATCAATATCATCATCATCATCATCATCATCATCATCACCACCATAATCTTCATTTTCATCATCCTCATCGTCATATTCTTCATCATCATCATCATCATCATCCTCATCACCATCTTCATCATCATCATCGTCATCTCCATCTTCCTCATCATCATCATCATAATCATCATCATCATCGTCATCGTCGTCGTCATCGTTGTGATCGTCATCACCATCATCTTCATCGTCTTCATCATCATCATCATCTTCACCGTCATCATGATCATGATCATCGTCATCATCATCATCATCATCATCATCATCACCATTTTCATCATCATCATCATGATATTCATCATCATCATCATCATCATCATCATCATCATCATCATAATCATCATCATCATTGTTGTCTTCATCATCATCATCATAATCGTTGTTGTCTTCATCATCATCATCATCATCATCGTCATCACTCTCTCTTCCCTGGTTTTACACCTCTCTCTCTCTCCTTCTCTCTCTATCTCTATAAACCCCCTCTCCCTCTCCCTCTCCCTAACATCTCCCCCATCCCTAACCATCCTACTCTTTCTATCTCTCTGCTACTCCCCCTTGCCCAAAACCCCCTCCTCTCCCTATCCCTTACTAACCCAGGCTCTCTGAGTATCTCTCTCTCTTCCCTACACCTCCACCTACCTCTAACCATGCCTCCCACCTCTCTTTCTCACTCCCTACAACTAACACCCTCTCTCTCTCTCTCCCCCGCAACCATTACTAACCCCCTCTCCCAATCTCTCTCTCTCTCTCCCCCTTGCTAACCCCCCTCCTAGCCCCTTACGCCTAGCCCCTTACCCCTATCCCCTTACCCTCTCCTCTCTCTCTCAATCTCTCTTCCTTTCTTCTACACCTCTCTCTCCCCCTCTCTCTCTCCCTCTCTCTCTCTCTCTCTCTCCCCCCCCTCTCTCTCTCTCCCCCCTCTCTCTCTCTCTCTCCCCCCCTCTCTCTCTCTCCTAATCCCCCTTCCCCTACCACTACATGATGATGATGATGATGATGGTGATGAATATGGAGATGGCGATGATGATTGATGATTGATCATCATTATCATAATCATCATCATCCTCTTCTTTATCATCACCATCACCATCATCATCATCACCATCATCTTCATCTTCATCATCCTCATCATCATATTCATCATCATCTTCATCATCATCATCATCATCATCATCACCATCTTCATCATCCTCATCCTCATCATCATCTCCATCTTCCTCATCATCATCATCATCATCATCTCCATCATCATCATCGTCATTGTGGTCGTCATCACCATCATCTTCATCGTCTTCTTCTTCATCATCATCTTCATCATCATCATCATCATCATCATCTTCGTCATCATCATCATCATCATCATCATCTTCGCCATCATCATCATCATCATCATCTTCGTCATGATATTCATCATCATCATCATCATCATCATCGTCATCACTCTCTCTTCCATGGTTTTACACCTCTCTCTCTCTCTCTCTCTCTCTCTCTCTCTTTCTCTATAAACCCTCTCTCCCTCTTCCTAACCTCTCCCCATCCCTAACCATCCTACTCTTTCTATCTCTATGCTAATCCCCCTATCCCAAAACCCCCTCCTCTCTATCTCTCTCCCCTCTGCTCCCTAGCCCTTACTAACCCGGGCTCTCTCAGTCTCTCTCTCTTCCCTACACCTCCACCTACCTCTAACCACACCTCCCATCTCTCTTTCCCACTCCCTACAACTAACACCCTCCTCTCTCTCTCTCTCTCTCTCCCTCTCTCTCTCTCTCTCTCCTCCCCCCCCAACCATTACTAACCCCCTCTCTCAATATCTCTCTCTCTCCCCCCCTCGCTAACCCTCCTCCTAGCCCCTTACCCCTAACTAACCCCCCCCCTAGCCCCTTACCCCTAACTAACCACCCCCCATATCTAATCCCTAAGCCCCTAACACCAAATCCCTATTTAACCTCCCAACTCATAGAAACTATTAAATAAACTATTGAATAAGGTTTTGATGATTACAATAATGTTAGCGCGTTTTGGAATGAAGAAACACTCTTGCGTTTTGTGCAAGTAGGCGTTATTTAGCCGTGCACCAAACATATTAAATGCCTAGAATTTTTTTAACATTCTAGAAACGCGTGCGGGTTTTGTTTGTCCATAACGCTAGCACGTTATGTGTGTCCATAACGTTAGCGTGTTTTGTCTGTGCAAACATTCAGCAGAATGCATTTATACCTAGAATTTTGTGTTTTGTCTTCCCGTCTTCCATACAGCATAATACTTCAGAATCAACATTCAAGGAAATTGAGGAAGCTCAAAACACTCTATGTTCACAATCAACAAGCTTGAATAGGATTCTACAATTAGCATTTGGATTTGAGGATTCTACATTCACAATTAGCAAGCTTCAAGAGGAATCTACATTCATAATTTCAAGCTTCAAGAGGATTCTACATTCACAATTTCAAGCTTCAAGAGGATTCTACATTCACAATTTCAAGCTTCAAGGGGATTCTACATTCACAATTTCAAGCAAGCTTGATGAATCTATATGAACACAAGTGAAGAAGAATCTACATTCACTATTGAGCAAGCTTGAAGAATCTATATTCACAAATGAATAATTTTCTATATTCACAAGTGAGGTAGAAACTTTACTTTCACATTTGAGCAAGATTGAGGAATCTATATTCACAATTGAGAAAGAATTTGGATATTTGAATAGTTGAGCACACCTCTAGAATCTATTTTCTTAGTATTGCTCATTGTGGTCATGGGGAATTCATGCAATTGAAAAAGGAAATCGGCAAGGAAAGAGAAGCCTCAAGAAACCATGGAAGAAGTTAGAGAAAATAAAATATTAGACACGTGGAATCAAGGCATTCCATGGAAACTCATCCAATTCCAACCGTAGATGATACCACGGTTGTTCCTACCCATCCACCTCAAGAAAATGAAGAAATTCATTAGAGGGGTCCTCAATTTCAACAACATTTGATGAACAAGCACCCCATGGCACTAGTCAAGAAGTAAGACGTAGGTGCTCATCGGGGGATGTTTCATTTCCCACATCAAGTCAACCTCAGAATATGGTAGTGAATGAATTGTTGGGTAATGGTTATACAAGCAACGAAGTTAGAGAGGCAATGAATGAAGGATTTACAATGGAAGAAGAAAATGTTATGGAGACCATACAAGAGAATGAAAGACAAGAGGATCCTATTGAAACATCAGAGCGCCCTTGTGATGTTGTACATGCTCTAGTTCCAACACCCTTACCTCCATTAGAAAATGCACACCGAAGAACTCTGAAACATATACAGGTTGATGAAACTCTCATTAGTTCACTTGAAGGTACGTTGTCTAAACGTGCTATTGCTTATCAAACTCGACAAACACTTGATAACTTTTTTTATTCGAAATGTGATGGGGACAAGTGCAAATTATTTTTATCATTGTTAAAATATAGGTCTATGGATGTTGTTAGAAGAACGTTAAAGATAAAGATGACCAAAAAGTTAGAAGCAAGTTCTCATATTGTTAAAAGTTTAGTAGATGCATTTAGTACAATTGGAAAGAAATCTCACTCAAAAGATCACAATGCGGCTCGTCATGTGTTGTCACAATCAATCGTGAACAAAAACACTAGTGCACTTCGTTTTCTTAAACGTACATCCAAAATTATTAATTTGAATGTGAAGACACTTCGTAGGTAATGTGTTAGCAGAGAACAACTTGACACCGGTCAAACAGATGTTTGGGCCTTCATTGGAAGGTTTTCACGCTCTGATATGAAGCACATTGATGTGGTAAGGGGATTCGTGCAAACTTTTTGACATGACAACACTAGACCTTCTTCCAACCAAAAATATGTATTGAAATTGAGAAGGGGTTCAAAGGATTGTGAACCACACATTAAACATTTTCTTGATATGACACCAGCATAATTATATGAGAGATTTAGGAATGAACATAATGAACTTGACTTGGGCCAAAGATCCTTTGAAAAATGAAAACCATGGTATGTTAAAATAAACACAATTCGTAACACATGTTGTTGTCGATACCACATTGATTATGGTTACTATTATGACACATATACATATATTTTTTGTGTATTGCATAACACTCTTGTGCAGGAATGCTCAGCTACATTACCACCGATGCCATCTAGAGACTTTATTCATAGCATTTTCTGTAGCAGGCCAAACGATTGCACATTTTATCAAAAAACTTGCATAGATGGGACATGCCCAAGGTGTGGTGCATTTGCATTATTGGAAAAATGCATACATGTGACCAATGAGCATTAACTTGGGAGGCAGGAGGTGAACTTGCAACCATTCAAATATGTCATGAATGATATTGATGGAGGGAACGAAAGAAAAAAGATACAATTGGTCACTTCTCAGGTTAGTAATGAGCTATTGGATACTTGTTGGCTCTACATATGTTCTTTAAACTTTACTTGATAGACCCAGGTTATGCGCGGTTCAGGGAACCAACAAAACCCCTTTTCAATGGCCCTTTCGACAACAGTCTATGAACAGTCTAAGGTCTCACCCAAAGTGAAGTTATGGGGAGGTTGTGGAATCAGGTTTCCACAAACGGGTGATGCGTGCTTCAATGGAATGGTGGACAACATGAAGTTCACTTGCTTAGCGGTTACTGCTTATACTATGGAGCATCCAAGGACTGCGCGAGGTGGGCTGGTCGTTTAACAATAGGACAATGCAGTGAAGACTGTGCTTCCTCTTCAACACTTGTGCAACCTTGACAGAATTTACTTAGTGCAAAATGACACATTCAACAACATAATTGACTAGAAGCCTTGCAGACTTATACGATATGGCAACGACAAAGTAACAAAGCACTTCCGGTGCTGCGCTTCGGGGAATCACACTATACAGACTTCACTGACTATGTGTTTACCCAATACTCAACTTATGCATTCATCTAACTTAGAAATACTTGTGCATTCAACATTCATTGACATATGTCAATACTTAACATATTATTCCCATCATTTATCCTTATGGCGAATACATATAAAATAAAGAACACATGAACTCATAAACAAGGTCTCAACCATTCAACATAAGAAAATACACAGATGCAAATATATAACCAATCACATAACACAAGGAATTAACGTGGTTCACCCCCAAAATGGGAGCTATGTCCAGAGGAACTGTTTTTATATTATCAATGGGAAGGGTACAACAGTTCCAGTCTGTGCACACAGCTGCAGACTCTCTTCTCTCTTCAGTAGGTCTCCACGCACACAACTAGCCTTTTACAATAAGTTTCTTCACAGAGATCAATATTCAACAATAGTCTCACTCCCCTCTAGAGATTAACCCTTTCCCTTACAAAATATGCCCTTATATAGATCGTTCCCTTAGGTCACATCTTTACATTCATGATGGGCTCAAAAACCCTAACATTCCCAAAAACTAGTGTGGTTACTCTACTAACTAGGCCTGTTAGGATTTGATAGAGACTTGTTGTCATGGCCATCCTTCTGTGCATGGTCACATCGCTTTCATCCCTTCTATCGAACGCATGCCGATGGGTCGCTTTCACCCCACCGTTCCTTCTCTAACGGCTTCATGCAGCCGATTCATGTAGTGATTCCTTTTACCGATGTGACCAGTAGCTTTCCCTCTTCACCACTCCTTACCCGCCTGCTGGGAATCATGGAGTATATTAACCAAAATAGACTGTCGATCGGTATCACTGGAATTTATACCGTTTTTCATCCAAAACTTCTTCCATGCTGCAAATTCTCGGAGCTGGCAATTCACAACACTGTATCTTCGTAGAGCTGGTACTCCGCAGTGCAGTAACTTCATGGTGTTGAGTCTCCTACCTTGCTGATGTTGTGCTGCGCTATCTCCTCGCAACTCCCAAATCTGTCTTATCCAGAATTGGCTTACTTGGGCCAGGCCCAACAGGCCCCTAACACTTACATGTGGCTCTTCCTTGAGCCACTCGCCATAGGTTCACTTCGCTGTGTTTCTCCTGGATGATCTATCTTTGCAGTGAATTCTTGATAAGTTGCGGCTAGCTTCACAACTGTTTCTTTAACATCCTGCTCAACTACCTTAACCATTGCCAACACATCTAGTGTTAGATCTTCCTGAGTTTGTTCTTTCACTATTTTCTCTGATTCTTGGAGTTCTATCAGCTTCTCCTCAATCTCTTGTGAGATAGCATGACCTTCTTCCTACAGGGGTTGTGATTTATCTCCAGCTTCAGCCTCCCTTTCTCTTAACACTTGAAGTTCCCTGCTTTAGGTATTTGAATTTCGCAAATCGACGAGAGTCTCTCTCTTGGATGTAGATTCTTCATCTCTGCGTTCAGAGCGTCTAACACTACTTGTTTTTCCTATAGGCTCGTTTGGACTTGCAGTAGCTAAGGGTCCTCTTGCAGCGCAGTCCAGACTCTCGTTGCTTCATCCAGCAAGCTCTTACACTTATCTATTTTTCTAGATATGTTCTCTGTGGCTACTTTCATTTCTGCTTGTCTAAGCTCGATCCGATTTGGTGGTGTCTTCGGGACATTTTGTGCTTCCAAGGGTAACACTATTCTCTTTATAGTCTATCTCCATGTCCTTCATTTTAGATTTAAGATCGCTCACTACCGAGCCAATCTTAAGGATAGTGTCTGCAAGCTCTGGCTGCTCGTCGCACTCTAGTATTTCTGCGCAAACTGAAGCGATAGTCTACTTTATTCTTCTTCGCTGCTGCTGCTCGCTTTCAAGTGCCTTAGCCTTCTTTGCACTTGCTTCCTGCAACTATCTATAATTTTCTTATAAGTCCTGGTGTTGGATCAAAATTACCATATCTCTATCATGCACTTCCTCCACAACCTACAAGTGTAGATTATGTAGGCCTTCGACAGGTAGCATTGCGATATCAATATCCACATGCTCTATTCTCTACGCGCTCGCAACTATTTCATCACATGGTAAAATTACACTTAGTGGGTCAATTCTAACGATGCACGGTTTTGGTGCCATGGTCAGAGCTAAAGGTGTTTTCTCCGGCTGAGAGGTTGTCTCCTGAACTTCGTTCTGATTCAGATTCTCGAGCAAGTCTTTTTGTACTTGCTCCATCTTCGTAGCTATGCCTTGCAAAGTTGTGAGATTCTACTGTAGACTCGTCTGAATTTCCTCATTCTTGCTGTCTTTTAGCACAAGTGATTCATCCAGATATTGGCTTACTTTGCTCATGATGAGGTCATAATCATCATCGTGAAGCTTTGTCTATGATGGCTCCTTTGTTGCTTTATGTTTCTTCTTCGTTCCTTTGTCCTGCACAGAGCTTCCAGGCTCCTTCCTTTTTCTGTTGGTGACTCTTCAACGATCGTTGTCAGTATTGGGTTAATTTCGTCTGAGTCACTATCGATGACCATTGGTCCTTTGACCTTCCATTCATCTGGCCATTCCTTCATGATGAGATCGATATCCGCTTCGTCCATGTGATAGTTCCCTTGGAACCATTTTGGGTTCCTTTTCTGTGCCTTTGCTGAAATATAAATGGAATGCATGTGAGTTCGAAAATTCAAAGTGCGAATATACTTAGATGTTACCTCTTTGGAGATGCATGGTGTTTGAACAATGACATCGCACAACTACTCGTAGTATGTGAGGAATATTTCATTTGAAGCGTGTTTTCGCTCCAGTAGCATATTGCCCAAAGATTTGCATATCTGGGTCCTCGACAATCATTGATGTTAGACGAGAGACCAACATAATTCCTTGGCTCCTTCTAGCCCACAAAGGAAATCAAAAATATTAACCAGCTATAGTGAAAAGCAGCGCCATTGACCTAAGTTTCGCGGACATCGTCCAGAAACTCGTTCAGTAAATATTGACACCAATTGAATTTTCCTCCCTACACCGCCTTCATACCGAGGTGAATTGCTCCTGCTAGTACTTTTGTCGGTTGTGCCTTCCGCAATATTTTTCCTACGAGCAATTGTACTATGAATCTTATAGCATCATCTTTTAAGTCATCTGTGACGAAGCCTCTTTTTCCTTTTGGAATATGATATTCCTCCTTCATCTACATGGTGATTTCCTTGTCTCTGGCTTTACTGGCAAATAACTGTTTAGGTTCGTCGCCTCACTTGCTTAACCCAGTGATCCGATGGATCAGGTCTATATTGAGGTCGACATGTCTGTCCAACCAAAGGTAACCTTGGTGTGTGCGCTATATCATTGTATGCACCACTGCATTTAGGTCCGGACTTCGGTCGAAGTGTGGAAGTCTCAACAGGTTTAGAAGCCCTGACTCCACAACTTTGGATAGCCAGCTCTGCGCTGCCAACAACGGGTTGTTATTCACATCCATCTTCCTGCACATATATCTGTCAGGTTGAAAATGCGGGTACTTCGGCTCATCTGGATCCTTTTGCATTTGAGGTAAGTTGTAGTCTTCGAACTTACAGTCTGCGAGCTTACCCAAGAAATTTGCTTATGGTTTTACATGTTTGGACATGGGCGGAAGTGGTATGTCATACTTGGCATTTCTAGCGAGCTTTACCACCGGTGCATATGCTGCGCGCAGTGAAATATACTCTGGGGTCAAGGATAATGGCATTTCTTTGTCCTTTGGTGGAACATCTGGTATCTTGGAGCCCATGATCTTCATCTTTACTTTCTCGGCTATGGGTTCCTTACCCTTGCTTTGCATTGGTGTAGAGTGTCATGGTGATCGACGTGAACCCTGGCCTTGTTCTGTGACGACCTTCTTAGCAGGGGTTCTCATCAACCCTTCAAGGCCAGTTTTTTTAAACTCCCTCACAGCCTGCTCGATTGTGGACTCCTGGTCAACGGTGGAATCGTAAGACATTCATTGAAACTTTCTCTGTAGACTCACGAAATCACTTAGTGTTCACTGTAAAATGACTGAGACTATGGCGTGCTGAAAAATTTAAAGGTTTTGGTAATGCTTGCGAGTCCAATGTTGACGATATTTATAGGCGCAATTAGGCTTAGCCGTGCCCATAAATGGCTAGATAAGCATTAATTGTTATGCATGTTGGCCAAATCCTCCAAAGATTTCGGTCATTTTCTTCATTAACTGCTTCAGAATGGCTAATTTTGCATTAAATGCTCAAGCGACGTCGGCAAATTCACTGTATAATGACTAGTTTTCAGCTCTAACAACTATTTTGAGGTGTTGCGTCGAACTGCGCAGACGGGTCTTCATCACTCCCATCCCAGTTCAGTCCGCGGTGCTACTTTTCTTCATACTAGTATTCGTATCCGTCATGTTTCTTTTGATTTGTGTGGCTTCCTTTTGAACTTCGCCACTGCGCGGTTCCTTTTTTCTTTTCTCTCTCTCTCTCTCTTTTTTTCTATTTGCTCTACACTAATACATTTCATTGAGTGTTATGTGAAGTAGGACTATCACTGTAGGGTTTTAGTCTACTTCCATTAACCAATCCTGGTAGGTTGTCTCCAACTAACATGGCTAACTGAGCTGCGCCACCATTAGTAACATGCATAACAATATATGGGCCAAGCCAATGAATTTTAAAATTTCTAGGAAATTTCATGAATTTTCTATCACACAAGAGGACAAGGTCTCCTACCTGGAATATTTTCTGCTTGATATGGCAATCATGCCATGCTTTTTCTCTATCCTTCTACACTTGCTGGTGAAAGCCTGCAATGAAGCAATCTAACTCCAAACCAACCAAGTGTAGAAGCCTTTCTTGCAATGTCTCTTCATCAGCCATGTCTGTGAATGCAACAATCCTTAAGCTTGGTACAATGTACTCCAGAAGCATCATAGCTTCCTATCCATAGACCAATTTGAAAGGTGTATGGCCTGTCAGTTTCTTACAAGTTGTTCTGTATGCCCATAATACAGCGGGATGCACAGATCCCAATCATCTCTATTTGTGTTGCATACTTTTGTCAGTGCATTATCCAACACTTTGTTAAATGCCTCAACAGTTCCATTGGCTTGAGGATGGTATGGCGTGCTCCTCTGATGATAAATCTGAAATTATTCAGTTAGTACTGCAATTGTCTTATCAAAAAGTGAGTGCCTTGATCACTCATTAGAATTTTTGGGCATCCAAATCTAGTAAGGATATTCTCGAAGATGAACTGCGCGGTAGTAACTACACTACAATCCTTCACTGGTTTAGCTTATGCCCATCTGGTGAGATAATCAGTCACGGTGATAATGTATCTCACACCAGTTTTTTTCCCGATGGGTTAATAGGTCCCATGAAATCAATAGCCCACTTGTCAAATGCTTGTAAAGTCAACTGTGGTTTTAATGGCATTTCATCTATTCACGATGGCTTTCTTGTTCTTTGGCATACATCGCAACTCTGGCAATGTTCCTTTGAATCTTGGTGTAGTGTAGGCCACCATAGCCCTACTCTTAGTATCTTCTGCGTAGTAGCTCTTCATTCGTAGTGACCTCCATAGACACCTGAGTGTGCCTCCGCCAAAATAAATGGCTTCTCATGCTCTAACACACATCTACGCAGCGCTTCATCCGGTCCCAACTTGTATAACTATCCTGCTATGATAGTGAATTCTACTTCTTTGACTACCAGCTACTTCTTCTACTGCGTAGTGAACTCAGTGGGTGCCAATCCCACAGTAAAAAAATCGACGATATCTTTGTAATACTCGTCTTCTATCTGTATGGCAAATAACTATGCATCAAGAAGATTGTGTTCAAGATTGGTGGGTTCTTTGCCTGATTCTATCCTTGAGAGATGGTCAGGTCCTAGATTCAGTCTACCTAATTTAACAATGATCTCAAAGTCATACTCTTGAAAGAGTAGAAGCCATATGCATATTCTCCCCCCTAACACTGGCTTATTGAACAAGTAATTCAAAGTTGAATGGTCAGTGTAGATGGAGAAGTGCTCACCCAATAAATAGTGTCTAGATTTTTGGAGTGCGTAAACCATATCTAGACCTTCTCTTTCGATGGTCGTGTAGTTCTTTTTGGATGAAGCTATCTTTCAACTTGAAAATGCAATGGGGTGATCAATTCCCCCTTCACCTAGTTGAGCGAGCACAATGCCCAACGCTATATATGAAGCATCAACATGTACGTGAAATGGATTATTCCAATCTGGAAAAACAAGGATCGACGCAGTTACCATTTTCTCCTTTAATGTGTCTAGTCCCTTTTTGCATTCTACATTCCAGATGAACTATGCTTCTTTCTTTAGAAGTTTCTCCATTGGCGTGGTTATCTACGCATAGCCCTTGATGAATTTTCTGTAATATCCTATATGTCCCAAAGTTGTGCGTAGTTGCTTAACTGAGTTAGGTGCAGGTAAATTCACAATCACTGCGATCTTCATAGGATCAACCATCAGACCTTGTTTGCACACAATGTATCCTAGTAGTATACCATAGGGTACATAGAAAATGTATTTCTTCAAATTCAAGGAGATTTGATGTTGTCTTCATTTAGCTAACATCATTCTTAGGTTCTCATAATGGTTCTTCAGCAAACCAAAGACAGCCCAGTCATCAAAATAGACTTCTAAGAACTTATGGATAACATCCTTAAATGTTGTAACAACTACTCTGGAAAACATGGCAGGTGCATTCTTCAACCCAAATGGCATGACTATATACTGATATGAGCCCCATTCAGTATCAAAAGTGGTCTTATGCCTATCCGCCGAATCTATTATAATCTGACGGTAACCAGAAAATCCATCAGTGAATGAGTAGGCCTCATTTCCTCCAACATTGTCTAGTACTTCATTTGTAAATGGAGTAGGAAATGGGTCGTGTAGCGAAGCATCATTCAGCTTCCTTAGATCTATGCAGATTCATATTTCTCATTTTGTCTTCTTATCCTGGATAACCATAAGGCTTATCCACTTAGATTCTTCAACTGGATCAATGATCCTTGCATCGAGCATCTTGTCGAGTTCTGCCTTGACTCGTTCTTTGTATATAGGATTCAGTCTATAAGGTCTCTATCTGATAGGATTCATGCATGGATTGAGAGGTATCTTCATCATTCCCAAGTCGCCCAAAATTCCTTTCATTTCGGATAACTTCGTCGGAAATAGATCCTGATATTCATGTAGAAGGTCTGCGATCTGCGCGACCGTTTCAATATACCAGTAGTCTCCAATGGATGTGAACTTTGGCTCTTCACTTGTGCCAATATCAACCTTTCTTGTTTTTACAAGGCCGCTCATGTCTGTAATTTCTAATGGAGGTCCCTCTACATTGCGCGCTGCCTCTGATTCAGGTATATTAACATTGCGCGGATCCTCCTCATCGCTCTCCTCTGGATCTTCTTCATCTTCAGCGAGGTTATAACACTCAAGGGCATGTTCTATCGTTCTTTCCCATTCTAGTTTTAGGTTGACAGGTTCTTTTATGTCTTCCATTATCTTATCTTTGATGGCCTCTGTTGATGTATATGTAACTTCGGAATGTATTTCTTCTATGTATTTCATATATATTTATTGTACGCTTATTAAAGATGTGTTATTCCTCTATAAGGAAGTGTCGTCATGTGGATTGACAAGTGTCGCAAGTGTGTGTACTTGCCGATGGGTTATTAGACCACCATGTGTGGGGTCTGCCCTGAAATATATATTATATTGTGGATGTACCTAGCTAGACAAGTTGGCCCCATAAGGTCACTGGGAAAATAGGTTAGTATAAATAGAGATCGGAAGATCTCTATTTTGATCATTTAGAAAGACACACTTCTCTCACTCAGAAAGTGGCACACTATTGGGGAGGAGGATCATCTGCTACTAGGAGACTATCTCAAGTGTATTTTGGTTGTACTTTGGTTGAGCCATTGCTCTCTCTATCTCTGAGGAAGTTGTGGGGTTTTTCACCTTAGGTTTTCCCCATGGAAACTCTGTGTCTCTTGTCTCTCGTGCTTTTGATTCTTGTGATGTTTGTCATGCTTATTTTGATTGTTATGCATTGATATACTGTATGTGTTATTCTCTCAGTAAAGATCCTAGAGTATTGTGAATTAATGCTCAAAATTTAATAGCCTCTAATGGCTCGTTTGCACTTGGGAATTCTTCTATGAATATCCTTTCTTTGATAACCTACAGAGCCTCATTTATGCTTATACAGTCATCTTCAAAACTGAAGGTTCTCTCGATGTTTGCAATTAAAATAGACCAATCTCTGGTTCCTCTGCGAAGCTCTGCATCTATGTACCAATTATTTGGAATCTTCTCTAGTGTGTGCACAAACAGATGAACCCATTCTGTTTGTGGTTTGTGTACACGTGTTTGTGAACAAGTCTCTATGTGATCCCTCAGATTTTTTTGTCCATTATACTTCATCATGGTCAACACAGGTTTCTCTACGAATCTGATTTGCATCATATGTTTGCACTATTCCCATGTGGTCAAAGTGTCCTTATGCGCGGCCGACCATCTGGAAGGTGTATCGCATAGTGCTATATCCAATGCTGGTATGCGATGTTCAGCTGAAATTGATACAATATATTCTTGCAAAAATGTATAGACGTTAGTTGAACCATCATAAGTGGGGACCTATGTTCCAATCCAACACAGTGATTTGGTGATATGCACGCATCCTCTTGCAGATACTTCATGCATGTGAAATCTAAGCACATCAGATCTATTGAAAAAGTAAATCAATTACAACATATGCATAAAGAATAATGTGTAAAAACGGTGCAAGAGAATTGCATCAGTGCTCTATTGAACTCAGAAGTAGAATACAATACAAGATGCAGTCACAATGACTGAATAACTCGAATTAACCAAGGAGGTCATTTGAAATAGCTGCATGGAATAGATTGGATCCACTAGGAGTCCTCATCATCATATCAATGGAGTCATCACTGCACTAGTAACGGTCAACCAGGTGTCAAACTGAGTCTAACTAAGTGTGGTAGGTGTAGCTGGCACATGGAGGCACTAACTAAATGAAGGAGGCTCAATGGAGGGCGCATAAGGAGCTAATTGGAGTATGTCCGTCCCCGACAGTATGCTGAAGGTGACTTGGTCATCTTATATGACCAAGCTAAGGAACCCCTGGGGGCAGGAAAGTTTAACCCCATGTGGCATGGTCCTTACATCGTGAGACGTGTCCTGGAAAAAGAAGCCTATAAATTAGAAGACTATTAGGGGACTATCTTGAAGGATCCTAGAAATGGGCTCTACCTCAAGCAGTATTATGCTTGAACCTCTGGTTTAGGCTGATACTTTTGTATACTATTGCATAGTTGCTTCTGTACATAGTTTAGATTTCTTTTGGTTTTCGGGTCTGCTGATTAGCTTCCGTTTGATTGATAGATGTCAGCAGAGTTTCCTACGTTCTTAGAATTCGAGAATGGTGCTAGTCGTCATACGCAACAGCTTGCTTCTGTTGCCTGGGTTATTTTCTCACCTGACCACCTAGTTGTGTCCTCAGGAGGTGCTTGCCTTGATCCTACGTCTAACAATGTGGCTGAGTATAGTGCCTTCATTGAGCTACTTTGGGATGCCATTTCCCATGCGGTCCAGTCTTTAGAAGTCCGCCTGGATTCACAACTAGTTGTGTCTCAGCTGAATGGGCAGTACCGTGTGTGAGATCCTACGCTACTACGAAAATTCCTAAGGGTAAGACTCTTGGAATGATATTTTGTTTCAATTACATACATACATGTTCCAAGAAAAGTTAATCATATATCTGATGCATACGCTAACTATGTATTAGATTGGCATTTGTCACATTCATCATGAAGCATATAAATATAAGAAGACATTCATACATTTGTACATAAATACACATAGTAGAATAAGAGAGCAAAAGTTTTATATATATAAATATGTCCAAAATGGTAGTGTCATACAAAACTGGAGCCCGTAGCCCTCAAAAATATACATATTGATACAAAAATGAGATCCTGAGATATCTACTCCCTACGAGGAGGCCTAGCTGCGATCCCGACAGGATGTGTCTCATAGAAATACTGAAATGCATTGGATACCCGCTGCAGTAGCCGCACCCAGTCACCCGGAACCCCCACTACTTGGCGTTGCATGGCCTTAGGTAGTCTTGCCACCTCTATCTACGGAACCCTAGCAACCATCCATGTGAGGTTGATCCGCAAGATCTGTAGTGTGTGTCCTACTGCACCATTGCCTACCTCCTCACCCCTACCCCGACGACCATGTCTCGGGAAGCCATCAGGTCTCACTAGGCCTTTGTCTGTGAGCAAACAGTCAACCATTAGAATATGATACTACCACCAAAAATAGTTTTGCATTTACATCTATAATAAAAAATCCATAAAAATTTAATACACAAAAACTTAAAAAGAGTACTCACCAATGTCTCTGAACGCTGCATCTAGTGCAAGTGGCATGTCCCTATCCTGGTGGAAGTCTATCCCTACATAGGGGTAGTCCTCTATGGAAATGACCTACCGGTCCCACCAACGGAAAAAATCCTCGGTATATGGTGATTCCAGACGGCCACCACCCCGTTGTGTCAAGACCTCAGCCCACCGGGTCAGGGCTAGATCCTGAAGACTGTGAGGAGGGACATCCACCCTTAGACTAAGCCCTGGAACCCTCTCAAAGAAGAAGCTGCATAGGATACTCCCATACCTGAAGTTTTTGGCCTTCCATTCTTTGCATTCTGTTAGTTGGGTCTTCATAGACCCCAGCAGTGTGTTACACCAGTCAAACACTATAGGCTGCATGCATTGTGATGCATAGAACATCACCGGCCTCGATTCCTGGTGCAAAGCTTTGGATCCCGTGATCCGCACTAAGGTAGCTACAATGATCTTCATGCTGAGATTCACTATGGCATTGATGGGCACCTGACTTCCCACCGTGCATTTTTTTGCGGTGCAATACCGCACTATGTAGTCAAGGACGCTGATCCCACCACCCACAGTACAAGACCGAAGACTAGCCTCCTCACCTCGACGGGACAAACCGGTAATGAAGTAGATGTAGTCCACTTCCAGTGTGAGGAATTTCCCATTGAGATTGAAGTTTTGTGCCTCAACATGCCAATAGTCGATCAAGTGCCAGAGTAATAGGTTTTGGGTCCTCAAACCCCCTATACTCCAGAATTTGTACAACCCACATGCTTGCAATGCCTGTTATGCTTGCACATCGTTGCGCATGGCCTCATCAACTTGGTCATGCTCCCTCTCCCTCCACTCTAGAAACATCCTGGAGTGAGGAAAACAAGCATTTTAGTTAGATTCTTTTAAAAAACCAACTACATGGCCGTACCCGTGGGATAAGTTGTATACAGATGTGGGTACCCGCGGTCAGCCTTTGCATTGACTGTGAGTATTTTTCCCTACCCGCGACCCGCATAGCTACAGATCGCGGGTAGTGCCGAATCCATTTAGGGCTTGGCCAAACAAAAAATCCCACCGCTGAAAAATCAAAATGAAAGCATTGAAATAAAAGGTATGGATGATACTACCAACCTGCTCCGGACGGTTCGATGAACGGTCGCTCCTAACTCCTAGAATCAGCAACTGAACTTTCAGGTGAAAACTAACCAAAAAGCTCCAAATGGGTGAATAGTAAAAATGAATTGTAAATTGTAATTTTTTATTACTAGTTATAATTTTCAGGACCCACTTGTTTATAGTTTTTACCGTTTTGTGCCGTTATGGACTAATATAATGTCTTGGAGTAGTATTTTTTCATCAGATTTCTTCGGTGAAAGCTGTTCTAGACCATTTCACACCTACGACAGGTACGTTTCACACCCGGCATATAGGTTAGATGCCATTTCCATGTGCATTATGCAGTTGACCTATTGACCATTTTCATAAACCCTAGGTGCGACCCCGCTTCGTAATTAACACGGAACCTTGACACTGCTATAGAAGTGTCGTTACACAGCGGTAGGGCTTTTCCAAACATGGGTACCCTAGTTAGGACCCCTTTGTACATTCCGGTGCCCATGCCATTGTTTGTCCTTAGGATTGGGAGTCCTTTGCAGCTACGCCATGACATTGCGATAAAGACTCATACTCTACTTTGTCTTATGCTGGCCATCTCCCTTAAGGACTCCCCTCAGTTATATCATGTTGTGATTGCATTGCATCATCCTGCTTGCCGCTTGAGCCTCGTTCCGGCTCCCGCTTACTCAGTTGTTAGCCTCGTGCCTGAGCACTTTTCCCTGTCGAGCCCTGCAGAGCTTATATTTTCCCTTCACAATTTGATCACCTTTTGACCCTGACGGAACATTTCCCCTGAGTGTCCACATCCTGCACGCATTTCCTTGCATTGATCATAGGTATGTTCCACTGCTTGGAACTAGTCTGCTCGCTTTTTGACACTCGTTACCTCACTTGTTGTACTATAAGCAATTTTATTCTTTTTCAAGCTTTTCCCAAATATGAAAAAGACCTAAAAAATCAAATATTCCAAAAAGCTGGACGGGATTATGGTTACTACTTCTTGTTGGAAGCTATTGTGTCGCCTTTGAATAGAGAATTCATTCCACTCCGTACATTATGAGTCAGGACTATAGTTGGACCTTAGGAGGTGTACTTGTTTCTCAGTTTTCTCCACCGATTGGTTAAGCTTCCAGTCATTATGGAGCCCTTTGTGATGCCTCCTGCATTGCACAGTTTATGTCAAGTCTATGCTACCTGAGTCTATCCATCTGCTCATGCTCTTGTTCAAAGGAAGTCCTAAAACTAGTGTCGGCCACTCCTCAGATCTCTTGACTATTGCATGTCGGCCATCCTTATTGACTCAGTCCGTTTCACCTGAGTTCTTCCAAATATTTCAACGTAGCTGGTACCTCGTGTTGGTTGATGGGGGATGCCTTAATGCCCTCCTTCCAGCGAGTCTCGTTCTGTCGACTTCAACCCATTTATTCTGGGACTTGAGGCTTAGAGTTCGGTTGAGTACCTTGAGGCTTGCAGTCATTAGTGGCAGGTTCTCTCGCCATCGACAGTTTTGGGAATACATCAATGTCCCTTGATCGATGGATTCATCCTAGTGTTCGACTTCAACTCATTTATTCACACTTCGATGATTGTGCTATGTGCCTTGATGTCCATTTTTATTATTGGTGGGTTATCTCGTGTCTGTTAACGGTATACATCATTGACCGGTAATCAGACGATGTCACATCAAGTTTGACCCCAACTCCTTTATTCACTTGATGGGACTTGCACCGTCGAAGACTTGTGTAGAAGACCCCAGGCGATAGTGGCATTCAGTATGCTACTTATGATTTTGACTTTACATATGAGATATCACCTCTCAAATATCAGCAGTTTGTACCTCTAGTTTGCACCAGTTGTTTCCTTTTCAGCAGGAGAGCATATCTTACTATAGAAGGATCATGGCTATGATCACTTATGACATGTATTCACTACATACTGCCTATTCATGGCCATTGTATCAGATTGTTGTACTACCGACATGTATTCAGGGATACTATTGTATTATGACGAGTGAGATGCTCTTTCCACTTGTGTCTCCATTACCCACTTCTGAGTTTTATAATGTATTTTGGCCATTGTAGCATCATTCTCTGACCTCACACATTAGGGGGCATCTGTGACAACGTAATCTTCCACCTTGTGAGCATCAGCATTCTTTGGCCTATAGGATCCATTTCACTGACTCAGATTCACTTTATATCCTTTAGGCATATGTTTTCCTCATTTTTCCTCTGATCCACTTGTTGCATCACTATAGAAAGCATACCCACGAGTTGCATCACTATAGCCCACGGGTATCAAGTAAAATGGTAAAAATCACTAGTTTATTACTTTTTACTCCCAAAAAGCGGTCATTGGGTGACCTTTGGCTCTCCATCTGCCCAAGTAATGTCTCGATGTGTCCTTTCACTTACCTTTGAGAGGACTATATATTGAGCACATATGGCTTATGGATGGGAGGAGAAAGAAGAGCAAGTGAACTCTAGTGGATTTTTGCCCTATCTTGAGTCTACACTCATTGATCCTTGCAGTTGTGAACCCTTTATGTTCACCTTCCAAACTCCTATCTAGTTTGAGTTTTCCATTCATGGAGGATTGAAGTGGTGGAGGTACAAGTGGATTGATCCAGATCTTGGTTCAAATTGGTTGCTGGCAAGAGGTCGTATCACATTGTACTTCTTCTTGTTTATTAATAGAAATACTCATATTCTCATCCATTAATGTTGTAAATGTTGTTTATCTTACATTGGGTTGCATTTACTTGTTATATCATGGGCCATTTCTATTGATGATGTTAATGCCATTCATATATTATATGTACTTGTTGTATATTGGCTGTCAAGACTAATTTGCAGATTCAAGTGCACGGATTGAAAAGCTCCAATGGGGATCTACATCAAACGTTTGGATTGAGGTTGGTTATCTTCTTCATATCTTAGCATTGTCATTTATATAGCATAGTTCTGAGAATTGAGTTGATTTCTGGTAGTCACCTGTCTGTTGTGGTATACCCCAAGCCATAATGAGTTTTCTCCAACACAGAAATCGCGACTCCGCTGGGGAAAACATCCATCTTGGGGATTTTTTGAGCATTAGTCCATAATTAGAGTTGTTGTTTGTCGAATCTCTGTGTCACTTATCTGTCGTTGAGATACATTATAGAAAACGTATTTTTTCTGAGCCATTGGACTCTCTGTTTTCCAATTTACCTTTCCTCACCTGCGGGCTAGCTTAGCTCTGCCCACGTATACTCACCTCTATTTACTCTACTGCTCGCAGGTACCCATAGGTATTCCTTTGACAGTAGCGTACAACTCCATCTTTTGTTGGTTTATGACCTTTGGTTGTTGCTGGGTTGGTTTTGGTTGATCCTGAGTCTTTTTTGGCCTGTTTCTTGACTGTTCCATGCCTTGGTTGTGACCAGAACTCTTCGTTTCTCTTGGTTGAGCCTTGTTGGTTTTTTACCCATCTTTGGATTTAGCCTTGTTGGTTTTTTCCTTTTGAGCTTATTCCTTTGGCTGAGTCTTACTATTTGGTATCTGACTGGTTGTCTTAGTGATCTCCTTGGCATATCAGTGACTAGATAGTAGGATTTTGCTTGCATTTTTCATTTCCATATATTGAAAAATACAAAAAAATACACATAGTTTTTGCATTTTCCTTTCGTTTATAAGAGAAAATACAAAAAAAATAAAAATTGCTTTTATGTATTGCATCTTGCATTAAGTGCTTTCCGCCTTCATTTAGATTCTGATTGTGCATTGAAAGAAATATAAAAGGATTGCATATTTATTTTGGAATCGTTGGTTTGATTGTGCATATTAGGGGCATTGTTTTCATTGGATAGATGAGTCTAGGATTTGACGATTTTTCATACCATTGAGTCTTACGCATCACTAGTTTTACGATCATATCCCTTGAGTAATCATAGCCATTAAAATTAACGCTTAATCTTAAAATTGATTAGACCGATTTTATTATTAGGGTACGCCAACTAGCATAGGTTTAGAGTCTTGGAATACATCATTGTGAGTTAACAAGCCAAGACTACTAGATGAAACATTAGGTGTCTGACCAAGGAGTAGAGGAATCCATGGTATAGATTGGTGTTCTCATGAAGCTCTACTCAAGCCAGAGTTAAGCACGAGGTCACGGGAGGTTGATTGAAGGGATATCCCTCTGATACCGGCTGAACGTGGCAGATATTTCCAGGATTTGTTCGTATCTGGGGCTACTGGAGGTTTGTCCTCTTGTGCTTCGAGCTTAGATACCCTGCCCATACGACGAATCCCACCTGCGACTGTCCCCCTGAGCATTGGTTATATTTCGGTGACCATAGTTTCCTTACCTAGGTATCGCACAAGGTACTTGCAGTGGTTATATTGTTTGTGTCCTGAGTCAGATAGGGATTGGACAGCACAGTTGTGTTTGTGCAGTGGACTTGACCCTGTACACGCAGTGAAGCCTAGGTGTCTCTATAACTGATTCTGTTACCTTCGGCTATAGTTTGGGAGTCTCAATCCTCTCCTAGGCGAGACATACCGGCTCTAGTGTCGGAAGCTCATTTAGCCACTCTGTTTGTCTGCTCTTGGCTGTAGTTTCTCTAGGTGTGTGCTTTTGATTTACTGTTTTTGATCGATAGTTGGCCTTTAGGGGATGTTTTGATTATATATTCTCCTCAGAGATATTGTGGCGCGGAGCCCTACTCTCCACCGATCCCATCGTTTGGCTGGTTTAAAGCCGACCGAGGTTTCACGCCGTATTGCTAGAGGACGCTGGAGGGCTCCCTCTGAGTCTTCAGATTCTTACGAAGCTTATGTTCACAACGTCATGGATGCTACACATTCCGATACTAAGGAAAAACCTTATACTCCATCGGGTAGAGTTGACCACACTTCCGATCCCCATACTCCTCGTGAGGAGTGGGGAGGTGATCCACCTGAGACTCAACCTGGTTCTATTTGGCCTAATCCACTTGAACGAGATCCATTCGATCCTTCGAATTCGGATAATTATCTTTATGGAATTCCAACCTTACCCGAGGACGAAGAACAGGATGATCCATTCGTTCCTTCATTTCCATGCAGTTATCGACACTGAATGCCTGAGTTACATGACGACACTGGTCCTACGATCAACCCGACAACACTCTCTTTTGGTATGCCTAGTCATAGTATAGTTGAACCTTCCACTACGTTTGGTAGTCACGCTGGCACTAGTCATGGTGTTAGCCATACTATACCCACTGGGGGCACTACGTTGTCCACTCACACACATAGTATGGGGACTGGTCATGTTCCTCCTAACAATGCTAATGTTGGAAGATGACTACCTCCTAGGATTGCCCAACCTAATAGGAACGTTGTTCGAAACACGACTCGCCATCCACCACCTAATACACATGCCACTACTCGTCAACCCAGGACTACTTTTACGGATGTTAATGCTCCTCCCAACCACGGGGGTGGACATATGCCACATACTTTTACATCCACTTCCGCCACTAGTAATGCTAATGTAGGGGGTGGGAATATCTCCTATCCACATGGGAATCATGCCACCATCCCTTCTACTAGTCACACTAATATTGGAGTTGGGAATACTTCTCATGCTTCTGGTCACCACACGACTGCTCAAGCTAATCCTAATGCTGGGGGTGGGAACATACCATACCATTATGGTCATTACAACACGGTTCCCGCTATGAATAGTACATATATGCCTCATACTCATGGTGGAAACCCTTACTACAACATAGTCGGTGCGGGACACGAGTATAAACCACCACCCTAATATGGTGCCCAAAACACGCACATACCTGCTTACTCTCAAATGGGTCATGAAGGAGTAGGTTATCAATCCTATGGCTATTGGTTAATATTAATGTTATTTAATTTACCTCAATTTAATTATCAACCGGAGGACGTATACTTTGAGCTACTACACTGTATGTGTCAGCAAGGTAGTCTCAATGCTCATACTTCAAGAAATTCTAATCTATTCACAAACAAAAATAAAATTGACGAAGCTATTACTGTACTGAATGATCAATGCTAAGGGTTCCTAAGTCTGTCATAAAGAAAAGAAAATCAATTTGCTGACCCCTATGTTACCTACAACAATCTTTCAAAGCAATATGAAACTACAGTAATCTTCCAAAACAATACTAGGCTACAGCTATCCTGTATAGGAAACAACTTATTAAAAAGAACTTGTTCCAACCTTGCTTACCAATGAATATGCTGAGTTAAGACTGCAATCCTGATGCTAAACTTAGACAAACATTCCTCACTCACAAGCAATTTTTTAAATGAAATCTGTCTCTGCTTTCATCTTAAACCACTCACACACAGTTGACAAAATGAAATCTCACCTACTGCTACGTTCTATTCATATAATAGAATGTTGGAACTATTCAAAGAATGCACACCAATAGGTACTGAAACCGTTTGAAGTATACACACTCACTCTAATCTCTGTGGATCGTGAGACTGGTGTTCACTCCTAAGAAACAACGCTATAAACCATAATTTCATTCAACCTCAAAAAGCATGAATCCAACTCTTATTTAGCCAGTTCAAAATGGTGTTTGAAGAAAAACCCTAAATACTCTGAAAGTTTGTAAACCCTCTGCTCATTCAACAATCTACTGCAACTTTGGTTAAAATCCACACACTATGATTCGAAAATACCCTACAGTCTGATAAAATTGACAAGTATTGGAGCTATTCACTATTCAATGTCACACTACCAATAAAAGAAATATGAAATTTCAATCTATTCTCAACCTTCATTAAATCGATTCTACAATAAATCAAATCAAATTCATCACACAGTTTGTAAATGCCATAACCCTGAACAGAGTCTTTGAACAATAACTATAACCATCAATAGTCAATCCACTCTGGAAGTAAAAGAGAGTTAAAACACAAATCTACTCCTGAATCGATTCTATAGGCTAGATTGAATGCAAATGATATTAATTAATGTTCTGCAGACATACATTCCATTTCAACTCACAAATGAACAAAACCATTAACATTCCATAAAAATAGTGTCAAAGGATAAAAACATTACTCTACTTACTGCAAAACAAACAATACTTAAGTACAAAGGTTTGGTGTTGAAGGTGGGCTCTGCCCTCAACACCTGCCAGTCTTAAATCAAAGTCTTAAAGAAGATAAACGCTGGATCTATTAACAAAAATAGAGTTTTACAGTCTTCTCTGTGTATCCATCCTTACTTAGGGTTTCAAGGTTCATTTTATACTGAAAATACAAAGTAAAATCGTCCTTGAAGCAAGGATCGATCCAGCTAACAACCCTACACCTATCTCGCCATATATGAACCAAAGATGGAAGTTCAAATCCCCTGAAATCCACATACTACTAAAGATGGAAAACAATAGCTCCTTGAACGAAGGACATCCACGAAACAACACCTGAGTAATATTCATAAGCATCTGGAAGGTGATGTGAATCCGAGAGAAATATCTCCACTGTGGACCGAATCCCCCAAATCGCTGGTTCAACATATCTTCTGTGCACCGATACCACTACATGGAAGAAACAAAGACTCATTAGTTGACCAAGTATTTAAATGGAAACTTAAAGTTACATTACACACATAAAAACAAAGCAAAGTAATGAATAAGCAATTAAAAAGTCACTTACCAAAACCTAGCAATGTTGATCTTTAAAAAGGCATAATCATGTACAAAACAACACTAAATAAGGCTGACTAGCACTTAATCTCATGTGACTTAAAACTAGAAATATGATGCTGAATAGTCAAAATAGGAAGCCAACAATGGCCATGGGAAAGCTTATGGTCCGTCAGGTCCTTATTATCAGCAGTTTAATCCTCATGGTCAAGCTTTTGGTCCATCTTATAACACGGTTCCATTTCACCAACCTTTTATGGGGGCTTATAATCAAGCTTTCCAGCCTCAGCTCTCGTTCCTCGTATGTTTGAATCTTCTGGATCTTTCAAAGCTCACGAATGATCCGGTGTGTCATGACCCTACTTGGCCCCCGGTCCCTACCAAGATCCCTTTGGACATTCCTAAGTTTGAGGGGAAAGGTGGTGAGGAACCGGGAGATCATGTCATGACATTTCACCTTTGGTGCTCCTCCAATTCATTGAATCACGATTCCGTTAGATTGCGACTATTTCAACGCATTGTCACGGGGGCAGCTGCGAAGTGGTACATCGAGTTGCCTGGAAATACCTATAGGGGTTTTAATGAGATTGCTTTGGTTTTCTTAGATCATTTCCATTTTCCGGTTCGCTATGATACTAGCTCTAAATGTTTATCTACCTTTCGTCAAAATAAGGCCACACATATTTTTGACCACGTTCAAGAGTGGCATCAGTGGCAGAGGTTAGTGAAAGCCAACATTCCTCCAGAGTTCCTGTTGGAATGGTTCCTCAAGTCTCTACTCCCATACATTGCTAAGGATGTTTCGATGTCCGGCATTGTGACTGAGGAACAAGCTATCTTGAAAGTCCAGCAGTTAGAATTATTATACTGTCAGTCTGGCATTTTGTATGACATCATCCCCGATGCACTGCGTACACGTCCTGAGCCCACATCAGTTCCTAGACAGCATGCCGATGGCATCATTGGATCTACAAGCACTCGCCCCATAGATTTGGTGGCTAATCAAATGCAGAATTTGTCGCTAATCCATTCTACTCATGGACAAGTTCACACCTTGTCCACTTCCACCCCATCGTCCGATGTGCACAGTGTGCAAACGACAAACCAATCAAGTAACTAGCAACCTGGTGGTAAGAAAAAGGGGATAAATAATCGCAAGGGTGGAAACAATGGGAATAACAATAGCAATCGCAATACCCCCCCGTAAGGATAATGCCAACCCTCCTCGGGAAGGTGGAAATGCTGGTGAGGATCGTAAACCTAGGCGTAAGGTGAAGTTTCCTTGCAAGCTTTGTAGAGAAGACCATCTTACTCACTTATGTCCTCGTATTGAAGAAGCGTCGAAGAACTTGGCACAGAGCCCAGCTGTGTTGAAGGATCCCCTACCTCATCACCAAAACATGGCTTCGCATGCTCCCACCACCAGTTATGGACCTATTGAGACGAAAACGTCTTCTTCCAATACTAGTGGTTATGGATGTGTGAACATGGTTCAGTCAGAGGTTAGTGTTGCCACTCGTCAGCGCGATTATGATGCACCACAACCCAATTTGGGGAGTGAGCCTCCCCCTCTTCCTGATAATTCCTTGCATATCATGAAGCCCTCCATTATGCCATGGATACCGAAAGGTGTTCTCAAGCGCTCTACACATAATCCTAATGCTCGAGCCTCCCACAACTACTCCATCGTAGAATATTTGGGCCAAACTCCATGCGCCATGTCGGCTCTTGATGTTTTGCAAGACTGTCCTTCTCAGAAGCATGCTCTTTTGAGTGCATTAGGTGTTCAGGATGGGGGAAGTCCCACTGTTATCAAGTTCAATACTACTAATTTCCAACCTCACTTACCCTACCATGTGGTTTTTCAAATCCAGGTGATGTGCCTTCATAGTTTTGTCAAATGTACTATGGTTGACGAAGGTGCCACTGCGTCAGTAATGTCGTTAGCTTTTTGGAAAGCTCTTGGCTCTCCTCCCCTACTCGCGTCTAGAACCACGCTCACTGCATTCGACGGTCATTCATTTAAGCCGCATGGAATTATCCCTTCCCTTGTTGTCTCCTTGGGAGGTAAATCTGTGCCTATTGAAGTCAAGGTGGTTGATGCACCCATCGACTACAACCTTTTACTGGGTCAGAATTGGATGTATGCCATGAAAGCTGTCGTGTCCACTGTATTCAGAGTTATCTTCTTTCCTCACGAAGGCAATATTGTCACCATCGATCAGTTGGATTACGTTAACTCCTCTTCCACAGCATCCACGGGATCCATAGTCCCGCAGGTTACTCATTCTCATCCGACAACTGGGAATATGGGCATTGGCATGTACCCTTCATTGATGGGAACTTATGATTTTGCCGCACCTGTGAATTTTATTGGAACCATTACTGATGATGCGTCTCCTCCTTTGCGTAATATGTCATTCTGGACTTCTTATTTCTATGATATGTGGACTTTACCATCCACGAGTTCGATGTCTGGAAACATTTTGCATGTCGGGATGTCTATGCTACTGTCTGTAGCTGAGCTTGCTTACCAACATATTCAACAAGCCACTGCAGAATCGGATCTCTCTTCTTCCCAGACAATCGAGGAAGAGCCCGTTACGCTGCCCGTTTGGGCAGCCAACTCGTCTTGTTCCCATGATTGCCTCGATGATACTTTTCCTTCTGATGAAGCTATTATGGAGGCCATGTGTGGTAGTGAGAGACCTTGGGAAGATATGCACCATCGCTCTTATTTCCTTCCCAAACTCGAGCTTGCCAAATGAGAAGAGTCTAGGATGACTCTAGCAGAGATGGTTGGTCACCCTGTGGATATTTTGGAGTCACATGATGTTTTTGCAGAAGGGAATATGGCTAACATTTCGCCAACTATGTCGATCAATATCTCTCGTACTCCCGGAATAGTTGAGAATGTCTACATTGGTGACGATTGCACTCCTGAGGAGATTGCTATTTACACTGAATTGTTTACAGAAATCCGGGAAGCTTTCGCCTGGTCATATGAGGAGATGCCAGGAATAGACCCCTGCATTGTTGAGCATGAGATTAGAATGTATCCCAACACTAAACCGGTTCGACAACACTTACATGTTGTGAACCCTAGAAAAGAAGCCGCTATTAAGGCAAAGGTGGAGAAACTGCTCAAGGCTGGTTTCATCTACCCCATTCCCCTTACCGAATGGGTGTCAAACCCCGTTCCTGTGGATAAGAAGCAGGGAACGATCTGTGTATGCACTGATTTTAGAGACTTGAACTGTGCATGTCCGAAAGACAACTTCCCCACACCATTCATAGATCAGATCTTGGATTCTTGCGTCGGAAGTGAGATTTTTTCCTTCATGGATGGATTTTCCAGATATAACCAAATTCAAATCAAACCCGAGGATCAACATAAGACATCTTTTATTTGTCCTTGGGGAATGTTTGCATATCGGAAAATTCCCTTTGGCCTTAAAAATGCCGGAGCCACATTTCATTGTGCCATGACCTACGCCTTTCACGATCTTAAAAAGATTATGGAGGTTTTCTTGGATGATCTTGCCGACCATTCCCACAAGAAAATGGACCACCCCAAGCAGCTCTACATGATTCTCGAATGATGTATACGATACAAGATTCGATTGAATCCTAATAATTGCATCTTTGTTGTCAGGACGGGTCGCCTTTTGGGCTTCATAGTTTCAAAAGAGGGTATTAGAGTCGATCCTCTCAAAGTTGAGGCAATACTTCAATTGCCTCCTTCGTGCAATTTGTTACAACTTCAAAGCCTCCAAGGGAGAGCCACTTTTCTACGCCGTTTCGAAGTCAATTATGCTAATCTTACCAAAGGTTTCGCGCACTTATTGAAGAAGGAAACACCTTTTATCCAGGATGAGCGAGCCCAACAGTCTTTCGACGCCCTTAAGAAAGCTTTGGTATCAGCCCCTGTGCTTAGTCCACCAGAATTCGCATGAGATTTTATCCTTGATGTGGCCGCGTCTCAAGAGACGATTGGCATGGTCTTGGTTCAGGTTGATGATGCACTTGTCGAGCATGTCATCTATTACCTTAGTAGAAATCTAGTAGACGTTGAGCTAAGATATACTCATGTGGAAAAGCTGGCGCTTGCGACTGTCCATTCAGTCCAGCGGTTACAACATTACATTTTTCTTAGAACCACCATAGTTGTCACGCATATCAATCCATTTCAGTTTGTTCTATCACGATGCCTTATCGGGGGGAAGTATAATAAATGGATTGTTATCCTACAGGAATTTGATCTCGATTTTGCTTCGGCAAAGTTGGTGAAATCATTGGTATTTGCTGAGCTTATGTCGGACCTTCCAAGACTTGATGAGGATGTCATTCATGAATATTCCTTTGTGGATGAGCACTTATTTCTTATCTCGTCAGAGGACCCTTGGTATGGGGATGTCATTGTATATCTCCAAACTTTGAATTTTCCTCCGCACTATTCACGAGATGAGCGACGGCGTGTGAAACATCACGCTAAAGATTATACTATCGTCAGTGACACTTTGTATCGCCGAGGAAAGGACTCTATTCTCCATCGTTGCTTAACTCACGAAGAAGCAGAGCGGGTGCTTAATGATTGCCATGCTGCGGCGTGTGGCGGTCACTTATCCGGGCTTGCTATAGCCCAATGTATTATGCGAGCTGGTTATTTTTGGCCTTCCATCTTTAAGGATTGTGTTAATGTTGTGAAGAGATGTCACCCTTGCCAAGTGTTTTCTCGGAATATACGCTCGCATACAGCACCCCTTCATCCGGTCGTCACCGTCGGTCCCTTCACCAAGTGGGGGGTGGATTTCATGGATTACAAACCAACTTCGGCTGGGGGGCATCACCATATCATAGTGGCCGTGGAATATTTTTCCAAATGGGCTGAGGCCATGCCTACCATTAAAGCCGATGGTGCTACAACAGCTCACTTCGTATTCAATCAAATTATCACTCAGTTCGGTGTTTCGAAAGAGATTGTCACTGACCATGGCAGTCACTTTCAGAACAAGATGATGGAGGATTTGTCTCTCAAGCTTGGGTTTTGTCAAGAACACTCATCTTCTTATTATCCCCAAGCGAATGGTCAAGTAGAAGGAATCAATAAGTCTTTGAAGACCATTCTCCAACGTACCATCCAACAAAGCAAGACCAATTGGCACATCATGTTATATCCTGCTTTGTGGGCATATCGAACCGCAGTCAAGACTGCCACCGGGTTCTCACCATTTCAGCTAGTTCACAATGTGGAGTCACTTTTACCGATTGAATGCAAGATCCCTTCTCTTAAACTGGCCATAGAGCTCCTCCCTGATATGGCGGGTCTTGAGCAACATTAAATCCACCTTGAGCAACTTGGGGTGCAACGTCAAGATGTCGCTGTGGCCATAGATGCCAACAAACGTCGTGTTAAGGTTCATTACGATAGGTCTGTCCGTCCCCGGTAGTATGTTGAAGGTGACTTGGTCCTCTTATATGACCAAGCTTGTGATATCCCCCTCTTTTCGTATGCTATTGTTTTGTAAATATGTCACATTTTGTAAATGGACATGGTGAGGAACTCAAGGCCAAGGCCCCACCAGAGGTCCTTGAGTATATATTTGGTTAAACCCATAATTTTAGATATATTAGTTTCCAAGAAGATATTTAATTATTAGGATATTATTTGGAAGTTAATAAAGACTTTATTGAAATAAAGCTAAGGTTGTATACTACAATCTCATATGTATATAGTTATAACAAATATGAAAGATATATTAAACGACAAAGAATGGTGGTATGCATAGTACGTTTCACCTTATTTAGTATTTATAACCGTTTTTTATTATTTTGTCTCCTTGAGAGAAGCACTCATCGATTACCACATTCTCTCATGGATGGAGCACTTTCCACGACAGAGCTATCGCCATTTAAAAGATGGGACATTCTCTATTTCGTAAAGAAGGAAAAATTTATGTTTAGTTAATGGATGAAAGAAATCGCAGGCTTTAAAATAGCCACTTGTGAACTTAGAGGAGGTCGGTGTCTACGAAGGCTGCCAGTTGTATGTTCCCTGGTTGTTAGTTACAAATCAGAGATTGTTGTAGTGAGGTATTAATTAAGCAAATCTTGCTTCTCGAATGGGAGACTAACAACCTACTTGGGTAAGAAGAGTGGAGTGGAGTTATAAGTGCGAAGAGTGGAGTGGAGTTATAAGTGCTCAAGATTGATTTAAAAGTTGTTACTGCTCCACCCTGCGAGATTCAAGGAGATTGTCTCCTTATTGGAGCTCTTACATAATGTCACTATAACTATTTGTTTAATGGGAAAACACACCTACTACTTACCTTGCCACCTGGCCCATTAGAAGGCGCATGAAGTCTAGAGTCACCACCGAGATCCTAGGGAGAGGTGGGGGAAAATCTGGAGTTTATATTAGCTCACTGGATCGATCCATAGGGGGGGTAGTTAATTCACCAACTATTCGAAGAGTCGGGTGAGAAAGGTCACCTATCGGGAGGCAGAACGAGGCTGGAGTTTTACATAATGAATTCTGCAGAAACTCACATAGGCGAGATGCACAGAATTCATGCGGGGATGGATCTTGGGCTTTAAGAACACCATTAGCAGTCAAAGTAGTGATGTTACAGTGCAAGTATCTACATTATCGGGATCCATGTAAAGATAGGGATCGACATCATCTCAAGAATTCCAGATCGCAAAAAGTTAAGAGGAATAATTCCAATATCTAGGCTTTAAGAAATTGTAGTTAACAGACATATCTCGGTAAGTGCACTTCGCTCAGTCATTATGGTTGCTAGAGAGAGAACTCAATAGTTATGTTAATTCCTTGGAATGAACAGGATTAGATTCTCTCAGACAAAGTGATGTATGTATGGGTAGCCGAGGATGAATCTGTTAAAATAAAGTTTTACCATAAATCTCTGCACATTTTATTGGGCGCAGCCGTTTCAGTAATTAGAGTCAAAAATTTTGTTTTACGCTTAGAACAATTTGATTTCAATACTTATTAATGACCTCTGTCTAGTCTCTAGGACGCAGCCGTCTCTTAAAACTGTGTAGAAAAACCCTGTCTATACCTGGAAATGAAATATTCATCCATTATAATAATCGTGTACCCCAGAACTGAAGATTTAATGGTTATACAGGCTTAACGTTCAGGAAAATAGATGGTATTTGCCGTTGTCGATCTCATACCCTGATAAACGTTTGACAATGCTTTATTACCTTGAATTCTGCTCGAAATATGTAGACTGTGATTTTATATGGTTATCTGCCAAAAACGCATTGATTATATTTCTTTCCTCTTTATTAAAATCTCTGTTCGGAATGGAAATTGTTTAAGATAATAAGAGTCTGTAATTTGGCGAAGATGCTTATTATCCGAAACCCTGTACATAGACGAAGTCTACGCCCTGTATAGAAACCTTGTTCTACATCGCCGAGCATCAAGCCATAGGATGGTCCCGGCGTCTTTAACCACCTTTGGAATCATGTTAACCATTTCCGTTCTGAGCATCTAGGGAAAAGATCTTAGGATAAATCTTGTTTCGGTGCACAACCCAAAGCTCAGACTTTTGTGTATCCAGCTAACCTATTTGTGGGTACAATGATGAACAGTACTCGACGGAAACAAACTTTTAGAAGGGGAGTCGATCTCCAAGTTCAACTTAAGATCCGAATTGGCGGTTCTGTCCTTTGCCCGGAAGCAGGCGTATATCACGGGAATATCTTTCCCTTATGCACAGAACGACTCTCGATCTAACTCTCAGATTAAAACCATGAAAATCATAAACTGTCGTTGCCATTCAACTCTCTTCTAGAATTAAAATCCCCAGGCTCTGTTTTTATGCTTTTGTCCTGTAGGGAGAAATCGTGAAACTTTGTGTTGGATGATATATCCAGATTATTAATATGCCATACTTTAGAATCGGTGAGATCATTCAGGTGAATTGATCTCTGACTTATTTTCTGATGTTAGCTTGAGCATTGGAAAATGCCCTGTAGGCAAAAGGCATTGAGAAAGTAAAAGTAAGTTTTGTAACGTATGCATGGCAGATTGTATCCAGTTATTTAAATAAAGAAGAAAAGGTGGGTGCCTCATTGTGCTTGAGTCCTCCTCTCTGCCATCTGTTTGTTTTTATATATATAGTTAAATTAAACCGTCGTGAGGGTGATCTCCTTGTGGAGAATCGATCCCTTTAAATACTAGATTGATTATATATTTTATATAGATCTGTTGAGAAGCTGGAAATCTCATTTTGGAGAATCGACCCATGCCCAGCTACAAATCTGTTATGTTAAAATATAGTGGATGTAGTTCCACTGTTTAGTCATCTATGAACATTGTTTGCTTGACAGAAAACTACTTGAATTTTGCATCTCCGTATTATATATTTTTGTACAGCTGAGTTTTCACTTGGGATGGAAATCTACGCATATAGAGGTTGCTTGAGCGATATGATCTCTACTGGATTTAAATATCTGCATGCATTGCTTGAAGAAATTCTTATTTAGATTTCAACCTACTGTGTATTATAGGCTTGGAAAAAAATCCCATAAGAAGATAATTTTATGTGTATGCTCTCGATGAGAGTGGCGATTATTTATGGCGACAACTATGTCGCAAGATGTAATCTCTTTCAAGAAGAGTATAGTTTGATTTGAGAATGATCTCCCTCTAGAGGAGGAGCTGGAAGAATAGCGACGTTGAGTTGCATAATGTATCCCTTGACTTGGAATATTACAAGATTTGACCTGCCTTTGTGGACGTAGCCCAGCCGGGGTGAACCACCTATATCCTTGTCTCGATTATGTGTGTTTAAAATTTGGCTTATTGTTTTATTCAATTGGGATGTGGTGTTAATTTCTTTATGTCCACTTCTAGATGTATGAGATAAATTATAAATGTTGCATTCTAAATGTATCTGATAAATTATAAAGGTTGTATGTAGATGTATGATAAGTTATAAGTGTCATGATTTTTCGGCAGGACAATCTTGTCCAGTTAAATGTATGTGGTGAAAAGAATAATAAATCAATAGAAGATGTTATTTGGTGGATTGTTGCAAAGTGTTACATAGGGTTGTTTTATTTATCTTTATTATGTGATGTGAAAGGAAATTTTTTTTTAATTCACTAAATCCTAACATCATTATTTGAGGAGATGTTACATATGGTATCAGAGCACAGGTTGCAAACACTCGGGCATAGTTGGGCTCAGTTGAGGAGATAATATAAGCTGGTCAAGGGAACTCCATCGATAAAGACGCAAACAAAGGATTTAGGTTCCAAAGAGTCAGCAAGAGGTAATCGACAAGATTTTTTTTTAAATCGCAAGTAAGTATACTTCACTTGTTGAAGCATTCTAAAGGAAAAGCATTGTCTATATGTGAGTATTTATATGTTTTCCCCCAAAGTTGAATGATCTTCTATTTAGGAATACTAGAGGATGAATATCTCCGCATGCTCTACAATTAGTTTCATTAAATGATAAGAAAGTATTCTTTAAAAATGATTAAATAGTTGGAATATGTTCCTATATTTACCTTGGTGATCTTGTTAATATTTTCATATACGTTGATCGCAATGATAGTAATAAGAATCATAGGAGCGTTGCATGTTCAAAAGTTCATAAACATATTTAGGATTATGTATCAAATGAAAGATGTACATTCATATCTGGTCGATTGATGCCATTGGTAGGGCTTTAGTACATATATAAGTCAAGTCATAGACATTCATCATAGGTACTTGATTGTTTCAATCATATTTATGAGGATAAGAAAAGTTCTAGGCTTGGAAAGGTGACTATATAAAAGAAGACAGGATAGCAAACATATGGAATCATAAGGATTGAATGAATGATGGTTAGGTCATTATGAGAAGGATTGGAAAATTGTCATGAATTACCTAGTTATTGATTTCACGCATTTATGTTGGGACGATTGTATTAAGTATGTGCACGAGATTGTAGGGTGCAGGGATCCTTATCATGTTAGAAAAATGCATAAATGGTACTAAGGAGTAACTCCTGAAATTCTCTTTATTGGCTAAATGTTATTGGGAGAAGGTGTAGAAGATGTTTGTACATTATATTGAATATTACATGTGATGGTTTCGATATAGAATATTAGTTTTGTGTTCTTCCTTAATTGTTATGTGACATGGTAGAAAGAATGATTAGTTGATGTTATAAATATATAACCTTCAAGGTTAATGTAAGTAATGTTACTATCCAAACCATAGATGGTTAGAAGAGTTGTAAAACTTTTACGAATGATTAACAAAGGGTCATCCTCAAGGTAAAAGATTGAAAGGATAGGAATTTACTTCATTTGGTTTAAATGGACATTCTACTGTGAGAAAATTTCTAGGACTAGGAAATTGCCATCCTTGTGAATGATGTTCATGACCTTCGACTTAACTCTACAAACGAGTATCCTTCGTCATTATAACCTTATCTGAAGATTTCAAGGGATAAAAGAGAATAATTGTTAAGAATCCCCTTGTCTCTTTGCAGTATAGGATTGTATATAATAATGAAGTATAAATGTGTGACATGGGAACACGCGGGTAGCCTTGCTTGAAGGTTCAAAAGGATGATGGTTATAATTACTCAAGAAGTATGCATGTGTATTCAAAATAGTTGAAAAGATGCTTACGATGAAATGTTATGATATTCTATTTTCAGGAATCCTTACTAGGAATGTTGGGATACTGGGAGTGGTTGACAGAAGGATTATGCCTTCATGTGGTCAAAGCTTTGTGTTATATGTATGGATGCTTGAAAATCCGTTAAAGAATGCATGAGTATCTTTTATATATACCTCTTACGTCAGTAATTTCTACTAAGATAGACGTGGGAAACAATGAGTAATAGTGATACTTTTATTTTTGCTCAATAATTATGCCGACTTGCTATTCATGTACAGTTATATGTTTTCTCAAATTGATTATTTTGTTAAAACGGATAGATTATTGGAAACCTAGAATCAACATGAAATAAATACAGGTTAGTAGGATGCGGTAATCTTCTGACGTACTTATGTTGCCACAAGGAATGACTGTTTTTATTTATTATGTGTCAAGGAAAACATTGCTGACATGGAATTTGCAGGGTAGATCGGAAGTGATCGTTGAGACAGTAATCGAAGTAAACTGGACCCTCGGCAGATGAAGGGAGCTATGCGGTCGCCTTTGCAAAGGTATATGGTTATCATTATAAGGTATGCAAGTATGTTTTAGAAGATTGGTTATTCCTATGTGATATTAGTATATACAAAAGAGAAGTTGTATAACTAAAATAGAAAGTGTATTTGAATGGTGAAGGATAACATTCGAGGTTAAGAAATCATAATGTCCACGGAAGAATATTATTTTTTTTTAAGGGATTATGTAATCCTATTAAGTAAGTGAGTTATGCTTTGGATGGAGAAAACGTTTACTGCAGATGATCAAGTATGGATATGGTAGTTTGAAGAATGAATGATTTTCTTAATTACAATATTTGATTTTGTTATATAAAGTGTTACTAACAATTGAATTTGGCAGATGGCCAAAAACTCGGTGGAACTTGTTGAAAGACAAAAGCTTAATACAATATGCGTGGTACAATAAAGGGATGAGGATGAAAGATCCACATTGCAGTTTTTATTATTGTTAATTATTGTTGAAGTAAAGAGCTAGACCAAATTGGTCCGAGAAATTGTAGGGTTACAAAATGTAATATGACGAAATAATTGATGAATTTGAATGAGATTTTCCTAGACTCAAGCGAGGGGGATTGAGGGAAATGAATTCCTGGACTCAAGCGGGAAGGCTTGAGGGGAATTATGGAAAGGTACGTTAAAGGCACTGAAACACTCCCGAGAAATCAGGGAGTTGACAGCCGCTAGGATTCTTGAAGGAATCAACAAGCGGTAAAGACCTAGGCAAACTATAAGAGAATGCATATGCGGGAGGCAGGACGCTGCTTAGTATGCATGAGAGAAAGTATTGCCGCGTGAGCACTGTGGTGTTAGGCAAGAAATCTATGAAATAAATTGCTGTGTGAGCACTGAAGTGTTAGGCAAGAATTTCGAAATGATTGTTGTGTGAGCACTCGGGTGTTAGACAAGAATTTTCTGGATCAAATGAATGGTTTGTTGTGATTAAGCTCATAGTCTACATTCCTGGATAACTTGAATTGTGGGTGCTTATGATAATAAAAGCACAAACAACGATTAAAATATACTCCATAAGCTGCAAATGTTATGTTACAATAAAAGACTCAGTATTTATGAACATGAGTCTGATTATGAAGTTGAAGATAAGTTTTACAGTTTCTTTGAATTCAGGATTAGGACGAATTGCTCGAAATATCCACACCGAGGACGGTGTTAATTTTAAAGGGGAGGAGGATGTGATATCCCCCTCTTTTCGTATGCTATTGTTTTGTAAATATGTCACATTTTGTAAATGGACATGGTGAGGAACTCAAGGCCAAGGCCCCACCAGAGGTCCTTGAGTATATATTTGGTTAAACCCATAATTTTCGATATATTAGTTTCCAAGAAGATATTTAATTATTAGGATATTATTTGGAAGTTAATAAAGACTTTATTGAAATAAAGCTAAGGTTGTATACTACAATCTCATATGTATAAAGTTATAACAAATATGAAAGATATATTAAACGACAAAGAATGGTGGTATGCATAGTACGTTTCACCTTATTTAGTATTTATAACCGTTTTTTATTATTTTGTCTCCTTGAGAGAAGCACTCATCGATTACCACATTCTCTCATGGATGGAGCACTTGCCACGACAGAGCTATCGCCATTTAAAAGATGGGGCATTCTCTATTTCGTAAAGAAGGAAAAATTTATGTTTAGTTAATGGATGAAAGAAATCGCAGGCTTTAAAATAGCCACTTGTGAACTTAGAGGAGGTCGGTGTCTACGAAGGCTGCCAGTTGTATGTTCCCTGGTTGTTAGTTACAAATCGGAGATTGTTGTAGTGAGGTATTAATTAAGCAAATCTTGCTTCTCGAATGGGAGACTAACAACCTACTTGGGTAAGAAGAGTGGAGTGGAGTTATAAGTGCGAAGAGTGGAGTGGAGTTATAAGTGCTCAAGATTGATTTAAAAGTTGTTACTGCTCCACCCTGCGAGATTCAAGGAGATTGTCTCCTTATTGGAGCTCTTACATAATGTCACTATAACTATTTGTTTAATGGGAAAACACACCTACTACTTACCTTGCCACCTGGCCCATTAGAAGGCGCATGAAGTCTAGAGTCACCACCGAGATCCTAGGGAGAGGTGGGGGAAAATCTGGAGTTTATATTAGCTCACTGGATCGATCCATAGGGGGGGTAGTTAATTCACCAACGATTCGAAGAGTCGGGTGAGAAAGGTCACCTATCGGGAGGCAGAACGAGGCTGGAGTTTTACATAATGAATTCTGCAGAAACTCACATAGGCGAGATGCACAGAATTCATGCGGGGATGGATCTTGGGCTTTAAGAACACCATTAGCAGTCAAAGTAGTGATGTTACAGTGCAAGGATCTACATTATCGGGATCCATGTAAAGATAGGGATCGACATCATCTCAAGAATTCCAGATCACAAAAAGTTAAGAGGAATAATTCCAATATCTAGGCTTTAAGAAATTGTAGTTAACAGACATATCTCGGTAAGTGCACTTCGCTCAGTCATTATGGTTGCTAGAGAGAGAACTCAATAGTTATGTTAATTCCTTGGAATGAACAGGATTAGATTCTATCAGACAAAGTGATGTATGTATGGGTAGCCGAGGATGAATCTGTTAAAATAAAGTTTTACCATAAATCTCTGCACATTTTATTGGGCGCAGCCGTTTCAGTAATTAGAGTCAAAAATTTTGTTTTACGCTTAGAACAATTTGATTTCAATACTTATTAATGACCTCTGTCTAGTCTCTAGGACGCAGCCGTCTCTTAAAACTGTGTAGAAAAACCCTGTCTATACCTGGAAATGAAATATTCATCCATTATAATAATCGTGTACCCCAGAACTGAAGATTTAATGGTTATACAGGCTTAACGTTCAGGAAAATAGATGGTATTTGCCGTTGTCGATCTCATACCCTGATAAACGTTTGACAATGCTTTATTACCTTGACTTCTGCTCGAAATATGTAGACTGTGATTTTATATGGTTATCTGCCAAAAACGCATTGATTATATTTCTTTCCTCTTTATTAAAATCTCTGTTCGGAATGGAAATTGTTTAAGATAATAAGAGTCTGTAATTTGGCGAAGATGCTTATTATCCGAAACCCTGTACATAGACGAAGTCTACGCCCTGTATAGAAACCTTGTTCTACATCGCCGAGCATCAAGCCATAGGATGGTCCCGGCGTCTTTAACCACCTTTGGAATCATGTTAACCATTTCCGTTCTGAGCATCTAGGGAAAAGATCTTAGGATAAATCTTGTTTCGGTGCACAACCCAAAGCTCAGACTTTTGTGTATCCAGCTAACCTATTTGTGGGTACAATGATGAACAGTACTCGACGGAAACAAACTTTTAGAAGGGGAGTCGATCTCCAAGTTCAACTTAAGATCCGAATTGGCGGTTTTGTCCTTTGCCCGGAAGCAGGCGTATATCACGGGAATATCTTTCCCTTATGCACAGAACGACTCTCGATCTAACTCTCAGATTAAAACCATGAAAATCATAAACTGTCGTTGCCATTCAACTCTCTTCTAGAATTAAAATCCCCAGGCTCTGTTTTTATGCTTTTGTCCTGTAGGGAGAAATCGTGAAACTTTGTGTTGGATGATATATCCAGATTATTAATATGCCATACTTTAGAATCGGTGAGATCATTCAGGTGAATTGATCTCTGACTTATTTTCTGATGTTAGCTTGAGCATTGGAAAATGCCCTGTAGGCAAAAGGCATTGAGAAAGTAAAAGTAAGTTTTGTAACGTATGCATGGCAGATTGTATCCAGTTATTTAAATAAAGAAGAAAAGGTGGGTGCCTCATTGTGCTTGAGTCCTCCTCTCTGCCATCTGTTTGTTTTTATATATATAGTTAAATTAAACCGTCGTGAGGGTGATCTCCTTGTGGAGAATCGATCCCTTTAAATACTAGATTGATTATATATTTTATATAGATCTGTTGAGAAGCTGGAAATCTCATTTTGGAGAATCGACCCATGCCCAGCTACAAATCTGTTATGTTAAAATATAGTGGATGTAGTTCCACTGTTTAGTCATCTATGAACATTGTTTGCTTGACAGAAAACTACTTGAATTTTGCATCTCTGTATTATATATTTTTGTACAGCTGAGTTTTCACTTGGGATGGAAATCTACGCATATAGAGGTTGCTTGAGCGATATGATCTCTACTGGATTTAAATATCTGCATGCATTGCTTGAAGAAATTCTTATTTAGATTTCAACCTACTGTGTATTATAGGCTTGGAAAAAAATCCCATAAGAAGATAATTTTATGTGTATGCTCTCGATGAGAGTGGCGATTATTTATGGCGACAACTATGTCGCAAGATGTAATCTCTTTCAAGAAGAGTATAGTTTGATTTGAGAATGATCTCCCTCTAGAGGAGGAGCTGGAAGAATAGCGACGTTGAGTTGCATAATGTATCCCTTGACTTGGAATATTACAAGATTTGACCTGCCTTTGTGGACGTAGCCCAGCCGGGGTGAACCACCTATATCCTTGTCTCGATTATGTGTGTTTAAAATTTGGCTTATTGTTTTATTCAATTGGGATGTGGTGTTAATTTCTTTATGTCCACTTCTAGATGTATGAGATAAATTATAAATGTTGCATTCTAAATGTATCTGATAAATTATAAAGGTTGTATGTAGATGTATGATAAGTTATAAGTGTCATGATTTTTCGGCAGGACAATCTTGTCCAATTAAATGTATGTGGTGAAAAGAATAATAAATCAATAGAAGATGTTATTTGGTGGATTGTTGCAAAGTGTTACATAGGGTTGTTTTATTTATCTTTATTATGTGATGTGAAAGGAAATTTTTTTTTAATTCACTAAATCCTAACATCATTATTTGAGGAGATGTTACAAAGCTAAGGAACCCCTGGGGGCAGGCAAGTTTAACCCCATGTGGAATGGTCCTTACATCATGAGTCGTGTCCTGGAAAAAGGAGCCTATGAATTAGAAGACTATGAGGGGACTGTCTTGAAGGAGCCTACAAATGGGCTCTACCTCAAGCGGTATTATGCTTGAACCTCTGGTTCAGGATGATGCTTTTGTGTACTATTGTATAGTTGCTTCTGTACATAGTTTAGATTTCTTTTGGTTTTTCGGGTTTGCTGATTAGCTTCCGTTTGATTGACAGAAGTCAACAGAGTTTCCTACATTCTTAGGATTCGCGGATGGTGCTAGCCGTCATACGCAACATCTTTCTTCTGCTGCTTGGGTTATTTTCTCACCTGACCACCTAGTTGTGTCCTCAGGAGGTGCTTGTCTTGGTCCTACGTCTAACAATGTGGCTGAGTATAGTGCCATCATTGAGCTACTTCGGGATGCCATTTCCCATGGCGTCTAGTCTTTAGAAGTCCGCCTGGATTCATAACTAGTTGTGTCTAAGCTGAATGGGCAGTACCGTGTGCGAGATCCTATGCTACTACGGAAATTCCTAAGGGTAAGACTCTTGGAACAATATTTTGTTTCAATTACATACATACATGTTCCGCGAAATGTTAATCATATATCTGATGCATACGCTAACTATGTATTAGATTGGCATTTGTCACATTCATCATGAAGCACACAAATATAAGAAGACAGTCATACATTTGTACATAAAAACACATAGTAGAACCAGAGAACCAAAGTTTTATATATATAAATATGTCCAAAATGGTAGTGTCATACAAAACTGGAGCCCATAGCCCTCAAAAATATACATATCGATACAAAAATGAGATCCTGAGATATCTACTCCCTACGAGGAGGCCTAGATTCCACCTCAACAAGATGTGTCTCGTAGAAATACTAAACTGCATTGGCTACCTGCTGCAGTAGCCTCACCCAGTCACCTGGAACCCCCACTACTTGGCGTTGCATGGCCTTAGGTAGTCTCGCCACCTCTATCTATGGAACCCTAGCAACCATCCGTGTGAGGTTGCGCCGCAAGGTTTGTAGTGTGCATCCTGCTGCAGCATCCCTTGCCTCCTCACCCCTACCCCGATGACCATGTCTCGGGAAGCCATCAGGTCTCACTGGGCCTTTGTCTGCGAGCAAACAGTCAACCATTAGCATATGATACTACCACCAAAAATATTTTTGCATTTACATCTATAATAAAAAATCTATAAAAATTTAATACACAAAAACTTAAAAAGGGTACTCACCAATGACTCCGAACGCTGCATCTGGTGGGAGTGGCATGTCCCTATCCTGGCGGAACTCTATCCCTGCATAGGGGTAGTCCTCTATGGCAATGACCTGTCAGTCCCACCAACGGAAAAGCTCCTCGGTATATGGTGATGCCAGACGGCCACCACCCTGTCGTGTCAAGACCTCAGCCCACTGGGTCAGGGCTCGATCCCGGAGACTGTGAGGAGGGACATACACCCTTGGACTAAGCCCTCGAACCCTCTCAAAGAAGAAGTTGCATAGGATACTCCCATACCCGAAGTTTTTGGCCTTCCCTTCTTTGCATTCTGTCAGTTGGGTCTTCATAGACCCCAGCAGTGTGGTACACCAGTTAAACACTATAGGCTGCATGCATTGTGATGCATAGAACATCACCAGCCTGGATGCCTGGTGCAGAGCTTTGGATACTGTGATCCGCACTAAGGTAGCCACAATGATCTTCATGCTCAGATTCACTATGGCATTGATGGGCACCTGAATTCTCACTGTGCATGTGTTTGCGGGGCAATACCGCGCTATGTAGTCAAGGACGGTGGTCCCACCACCCATAGTACGAGACCGAAGACTAGCCTCGTCACCTCGACGGGACAAATCGGTAATGAAGTAGATGTCACCCACTTCCATTGTGAGGATTTTCACATTGAGATTGAAGTTTTGTGCATCAACATCCCAATAGTCGATCAAGCATCGGAGTAATAGGTTTTGGGCCCTCAAACCCCCTATACTCCAGAATTTGTACTACCCACATGCTTGCAATGCCTTCTATGCTTCCACATCGTTGCGCATGGACTCATCAACTTGGTCATGCCTCCTCTCCCTCCACTCTAGAACCATCCTGGAGTGAAGAAAACAAGCATTTTAGTCAACTTCTTTTAAAAAACCAACTACACAGCCGTACTAGTGGGCTAACTTGTATACAGGTGCGGGTACCCACGGTCAGCCTTTGCATTGACTGCAAGTATTTTTCCCTACCGACGACCCGCATAGCTACAGCCCGTGGGTAGCACCGAAGCCATTTAGGGCTTGGCCAAATAAAAAATCCCACCACTGAAAATCAAAATGAAAGCATTGGAATGAAAGGTATGGATGAGACTACCAACTTGCTCCGGACGGTTCGATGAACGGTCACTCCTAACTCCCAGAATCAGCAACTGAACTTTCAGGTGAAAACTAACCAAAAAGCTCCAAATGGGTGAAGAGTAAAAATGAATTGTAATTTGTAATTTGTTATTACTATTTATAATTTTCAGGACCCACTTGTCTATAGTTTTTACCATTTTGTGCCGTTATGGACTAATATAATGTCTTGGAGTAGTATGTTTTCATCAGATTTCTTCGGCGAAAGCTATTCTGGACCATTTCACACCTACGGCAGGTACGTTTCACACCCGGCATATAGGTTAGATACCATTTCCATGTGCATTATGCATTTTACCTATTGACCATTTTCATAAACCCTAGGTGCGACCCCGCTTCGTAACTGAAACGGAACCTTCACACTGCTATAAAAGTGTCGTTACGCGGTGGTAGGGATTTTCTGAACATGGGTACACTAGTTAGAACCCCTTTGTACATTCTGGTGCCCATGTCGTTGTTTGTCCTGAGGATTGGGAGTCTTTTGTAGTTACACCATGACATTGCGATAAAGACTCATACTCTACTTTGTCTTATGCTGGCCATCTCCCTTAAGGACTCCCCTCAGTTATATCATGTTGTGATTGCATTGCATCATCCTGCTTGCCGCTTGAGCCTCGTGTTGGCTCCCGCTTACTCAGTTTTTAGCCTCGTGCCTGAGCACTTTTCCCTATCGAGCCCTACAGAGATTATATTTGTCGTTCACAATTTGATCACCTTTTGACCCTGAGGGAACATTTCCCTTGAGTGTCCACATCCTGCACGCACTTCCTTGCATTGATCATAGGTATGTTCCACTGCTTGGAACTAGTCTGCTCGCTTTTTGACACTCGTTCCCTCACTTGTTGTACTATAAGCAATTTTATTCTTTTTCAAGCTTTTCCCAAATATGAAAAAGACCAAAAAATCAAATATTCCAAAAAGCCGGACGGGATTATGCTTACTACTTCTTGTTGGCAGCTATTGTGTCGCCTTTGAACAAAGCATTCATTCCACTCCGTACATTATGAGTCAGGACTATAGTTGGACCTTAGGAGCTATACTTGTTTCTCAGTTTTCTCCACCAATTGGTTAAGCTTCCAGTCATTATGGATCCCTTTGTGATGCCTCCTGCATTACACCGTTTATGTCAAGTCTATGTTGCCTGAGTCTATCCATCTACTCATGCTCTTGTTCAAAGGAAGTCCTGAAATGAGTGTCGGCCACTCCTTAGATCTCTTTACTATTGCATGTCGGCCATCCTTATTGAGTCAATCCGTTTCACCTAAGTTCTTCCAAATCTTTCAACATAGCTGGTACCTCGTGCTGGTTGATGGGGGATGCCTTAATCCCCTCCTTCCAGCGAGTCTCGTTCCGTTGACTTCAACCCATTTATTCCAGGACTTGAGGCTTAGAGTTCGGTTGAGTACCTTGAGGCTTGCAGTCATTAGCAGCAGGTTCTCTCGCCATCGACAATTTTGGGAATACATCACTGTCCCCTGATCGATCGATTCATCCTAGTGTTCGACTTCAACTCATTTATTCACATTCCGATGATTGTGCTCTGTGCCTTGATGCCCATTTTCATTATTGGTGGGTTATCTCACGTTTGTTAATGGTATACATCATTGACTAGTAATTAGATGATGTCACATCAGGTTCAACCCCAACTCCTTTATTCACTTGATGGGACTTGCACCGTTGAAGACTTGTGTAGAAGACCCCAGGCGATAGTGGCATTCAGTATGCTACTTATGATTTTGACTTTACATCTGAGATATCCTCTCTCAGATATCAGTAGTTTGTACCTCCAGTTTGCACCAATTGTTTCCTTTTCAATAGGAGACCATATCTTACTTTAGAGGGTCATGGCGATGATCACTTATGACATTTATTCACTACGTACTGCCTATTCATGGCCATTGTATCAAATTGTTGTACTACCAACATGTATTCAGGGATACTATTGTATTATGACGAGTGAGCTGCTCTTTCCACTTGTGTCTCCATCACTCCACTTCTGAGTTTTATAATGTATTTCGGCCATCATAGCATTAGTCTCTGACCTCGCACATTAGGGGGCATCTGTTACAACGTAATCTTCCACCTTGTGAGCATCAGCATTCTTTGGCCTATAGGATCCATTTCATTGAGTTAGATTTACTTTATACCCTTCAGATATATTTTTTCCTCATTTTTCCTCTGAACCGCTTGTTGCATCACTATAGCAAGCATACCCGCGAGTTGCATCACTATAGCAAGCATACCCGCGAGTTGCATCACTATAGCCCGCAGGTATCAAGTAAAATGGTAAAAATCACTAGTTTATTACTTTTTACTCCCAAAAAGCGGTCATTGGGTGACCTTTGGCTCTCCATCTGCCCAATTAATGTCTTGATGTGTCCTTTCACTTACCTTTGAGAGGACTATATATTGAGCACATATGGCTTATGGACGGGAGGAGAAAGAAGAGCAAGTGAACTCTAGTGGATTTTTTACTATCTTGAGTCTACACTCATTGATCCTTGTAATTGTGAACCCTTTATGTTCACCTTCCAAACTCCTATCTAGTTTGAGTTTGCCATTCATGGGGGATTGAAGTGGTAGAGGCACAAGTGGATTGATCCAGATCGTGGTTCAGATTGGTTGTCGGCAAGAGGTCGTATGACTTTGTACTTCTTCTTGTGTATTAATAGAAATACTCATATTCTCGTCCACTAATGTTGTAAATGTTGTTTATCTTACATTGGGTTGAATTTACTTGTTATATCATGGGCCATTGCTATTGATGATGTTAATGTCGTTTATATATTATATGTACTTGTTGTATATTGGCTGTCAAAACTAATTTGCAGATTCAAGTGCACGGATTGAAAAGCTCCAACAGGGATCTACATCAAACATTTGGATCGAGGTTGGTTATCTTCTTCATTATTTTAGCATTGTCATTTATATAGCATAGTTCTGAGAATTGAGTTGATTTTTGGTAGTCATATGTCTGTTGTGGTATACCCCAAGCCATAGTTAGTTTTCTGCAACACAATGACAACTTTGGTTTCCCCATATATACCCATGTATGCTTCGTCAAGACATTTACTTCAGATCCTAGATCAAGGATGATCTCATCCATCTCATAATCTCCAATTTTTGCACTTAGCCTCATTTCTCGGCCTATTCTCTTATGGGTTTTGATGTGGTGAACTGTGCCATGAGCAGTATTCGTGCGACTACATTTCTCATAGTGGTTCAACAAATTTTGTATTTCCACCAAAGCATCTTTGCTCTTCAGCAGCTTCATATAGCTCCGTAGGAACTGCACAACAGAAGTCCCTATTTCTACTGCAGTACTCGTTGGATAATACGCTGCTGGCATATCCGTTCGTATGTGCTATTTCACTTCACAATGGGATTCTTGGACTTACAGGTGCTAGTTCTTTGAAGGTATCACTCACTTCTGCAAAGACTTCCTTGTTTCTTTCTAGATTGAAAGTAGGTGCTTTCCCAGTATATTTTCTTATCCAGACCCCATCAGTAGGTGTCTGCTTCGTATGGTGCTCTCCAGAAGTCGAAGCTTTTGGTTCTTTATCTCTTCCTTTCGCAGTACCACTTCGCGTCACAGCATTGATGTTTGGATCCCTTTTTCCTAATGCGATCATCTGAACGTTTGGGTTTTGTGGTTCTTTTCTTCTTTCTTGCATTCTTGCTTGTAACACTAGGCATGCTTCAATAACATGGTCAAAATATTTACAGTATCTACATGTAGTAGTAGCGTTTGTACAGTCTCGAGAAAGATGGCCAGGCTGAGCGCAGTTATAACAGATCATTTGACCTCTTCCTCTTCCTTGTTCTTGTCCTTGTCTGGTGTTTCTTCCTCTTCCGCAAAATCCACCACGGCCTCTATATGCGCCTTGATCATACTGTGCATTTTCATGGTGTTGCAGTGTTTCTTCTTGAACTCTGTACACATTGTGCTTCCTTTCTTTCATCAGGTCATATGCTCTACAGTTGGATTCATCATGTCCAACTGACTTACAGAAACTGCAATATAGATTCTTAGGTGTTCTCACATATTTATGGATCAAATAGAAATCCTCTAGTCGATGTCCTCTACATCGACAGATTTCACACCATGGTCCTTGTTGGTGATTTAGTGGATTTGGTGCACCACTATCAATGTAATCCTTGAAAACTGGACAGTTCTCTTTCGAGTGTCCCTCTGCTCTACACTTCGTACACCAGATCTCTTCTCTAAATTCCTTGCATTTCTTAATGTCCTGGAGTTGTAATATTAAGGTTGCTAACTGGTTTTGGATCTAGATCATTCCTTGACTTGTTTCTCCCATCGGCGAAGCTTCTAGCTTCATCGTGATATCTAAGGCTTCTGTCTGCGATGCAACCTTCTGTTGCATCTGTTGAAATATTGTAACTTCTAAGAATATTATATTTGTACTTTATTATTCCGGAGATGTTTATTCCTCCGTCAGATTGTGGTAACTTGGGTTATTAGACTTCCCTAGTGGGGGTCGGCCCTGTATGTGTTATATGGGTCAAAGGGTTATTAGACCACCCTAGAGGGGTCGGCCCAGTCAGTTGTAATGGGGTATTTAACCCAATGTTTAAATACGAGCCTACATGATTTGTGTAAAAGACAAGTCGGAGTAGTGTATAAATAGAGGAGGTGTATTCCTCATTACACACACACTCACTCACTTGAGAGTAGCGCACTTGTGGAGGAGAGGTCTGTTATGGTGGAGGAGGAGATCATGTCTTTGGTTTGTATATTTGTATATTGCTGGTCATCGATATTGAGGAAGCTTTGCTGGGTTTTATACCCCATGAGGGTTTCCCAGGATAAATCTGTGTCTCTTGTGTTTATGCTGTGCTTGTTGTTTCTTCAGTGATCCTGTATATGCTATTATTGTGAAATGGAATGTAATGCTGCTATTTTCTGTCATAGCATATTAAATCTTAACATGGTATCAGAGCTAACCTGAAGGAAGGCAATGTATGGCACTTACGACACTTCCTTCACTTGCGACAATTTGAAGGTTTGGGTTTTACATAGCAAAAACCATTCATCGTGGAACTTTCGCTATAAATACATTTTGGGGAAGGTTCAGGATCTGAAACCTTTACAGGTCGTAGATAACATCCCCCGGTACCTTGTGTCCAAAGGGCACCCTCAGATTCGTTGTACTTTGTGAGTTATGATCACTACATGTTAGGGTTTCTGCCTCTTCTAGATCTCAGTCAAAATAAGGTGACCTAGGAAAAAAGGTCATAACTTGGGCTAGGAAGCTCCAAATGAAATTTCATAAAAAGTGACAGGTAGTACACAGACTTTACTATCTCAAGAAATTTTTTCAGAGGCTGAAACTGAACCAATGACACGTGGCACGCCATACAAGTTCGCTCTCCTGTTTTTTCCCATAAACAGGTCACGTTTCGACACTTGGCATAAATCTCTCTCAGAAAATCCAATTAAGGTCAGACCTGTCGGGATGGAAAGATGACAGGTCAGGATACAACAAAAAACGTTTTCAGACCCTATGGAGCAAAAAGTTCGGAGTTACAGTAGAAACAATCAGGTACATATTTCTGTCAAAACAGAATTATTTTTGGAGCACCTTCATTCATGGCTTCCGGAATTTAGGGTTTCATAGAAAGTTAGAATTTTTGGAATCGGAATCCACGGCTGAATGCTACTCAGGAAAATCGAAATTTAGAGTCCAAGATCGAATTTTTTGGTTGGGTAGAAGACCGTGCTTGATCAAACCCCAGTTCGGGATTTTGATCGGAAAGATGGAAACTTAGGGCTTCAGCAAAAGTTGGAATTTTTGAAGTCTGTAACCACGGCTGGAAGCTCCTAAAAAAAATAAGAGTTTAGAGCCTTGGATCAAACATTTTGATTGGGTAGAAGGGTGGGCTTCATCAAACTCTAGTTCGAGATCCTGTCCAAAAGATCCAGAAGTTTCGAAGGCAATTTTGAGGGGTCAAATTTTGGAGATTTCAAAATTGAAGTATGCTAGTTTGATCAGCTCAGCAATACACATCCTTCCATCCATTCAGAAGTGTGAAAGTCAAAGATTGAATTTTTAGGGTTTCTCTAACGAACCCTAATCAAGCTCCATATCAAGTTTCAGGGGGAGTTGAGGCTAAGGCCTTACATAAGAAGAATACAAGAAGTCTCGACAGGTATGACTTAAGGAGATACAGGTATGTCTTGAAATCTGATTCTTGATTAAGTTCATAATATGTTTGTCCTCATATTATTCAGGTCAGTACAATCTCGATTAATGTTAGAATTGTCTTATCACCCTAGTAACAGTATGAATGCATGTGAATGATAGAAGACATTCATTGTTTAGGGCTATATGATTGTACTAATGCACTGTGGTATTGTATGAGGTTGATGTTGTCTGCTAACAAGATACAGGTACATCACGAAAGACAAATCAAGTTCCATGACCATGATAACATGAAGACAAAGACTCATCCACAATCTTTGATCACATAGAAGTTCTACTTACAAGGTATGTATGACTTTATTCTATTATGCTTAACCTATGAGATATGCGGGTTCCAGCATAGGATATCTAAATCATTGAAGAGAACAAAGAAGATATTGATTAGGTATGTTAGACATAACTAAGCAGGTATACTAATCCAGGTATGTTTTCCTATGTCATGTTAGAATCTTACCTTGTGTTAGGATCCCTTATATAAATATACCTGGTATGATTGGTTATGCTTATTCATAAAGTTAGTAATCAAGGGTTTATGCATATTATGTCTCTTATCTTGGTTGATGATTTAACTAACCAGATCAAACAAGAATATGTATGAGTAAAAGAAGACTTCCCTGACACCTTGAATATTATCTATAATCATGACTATACATATTCAAGATTATTTAGAACTATAATGTTTTGATAACATTGAAATATATTAATGAATGTATATTTGTGTATGAGATCATGAGGATGACACTTGAGCATGCACAGTGGTACATAATTAATAGAAGTTCAAAAGACATATAGAAGATCAAGTGGGAGGCAACCACACAAACATAAAAGATAAGTATTTGAGTTGTTATTTGAAATAGTAAATGATATTGTCTGTAATAGGTTGTATGCATATTTGTATTCCTATAATATATCATGCTGAGTGTAAACATTCATAGAGCATTGAAACAATATACTACTAATATGCATATGATTGGTAAGTTGGACAAACATTCCATTGTTGCTTGTCTAGAATGAAACCTCTGTGTTGACATGCTGAGAGCTGTGCACACTCTCGATAGTATGTTCTGGTAGAGATGGAAGGCATCTAGATAGCCACTGTATGCATGCAGGATATGGAAAAGTGTTGTGCCAAAGTATTGGTCAAGATAGTTGCATAAGTATGTAAATGATATCTGTATGCATAATAGGTTATCATGATTTCATGATTATGAAATATTACTAATCATGTACTTAATTTTGATTTGTAGGAAAGATCATGAAGAATGATGAACACCGAACAAATGATGGATGTTCAACAAGAAGATTTACAAATCAAACAAAATATAGAAGGATCGTGGCTAGAAGATTCTCTTAGAAAGAGGAAGAGAATCATGACGAGATGTTTGCTCCAAGTGACTAGATAAGACCATTCTCTTAATGATGTAATTAAAGAAGAAGTGTGAATCAGGTTCTGTATGGGTACCCAGGATCGATAGTAAATTGATGAGCTTAATGATCACCATGGGTGATGTGGATCTCGACCTTTGCTACAAGGTTGAATATGGTTTCTATACACAGATGACATGGATGCAAGAAGGAACTCACCATAGAGTTTGAATGATGTTGAGGCTCATATCAGTATACCCATCTAACAAGAGATGGCACAAATAGATGGCTGCAGAAATGGAAATGAAAGATCTCAGATTGATGCATTACTTCCTAGGTCTGGAAGTATGGAAAGGCTCAGAAGGAATCTTTCTCAACCAGGGAAAGTATGCTAAAAAATATTGAGAAGACTTGATGTGTTGGAATGGCCACTCTCATGGATTCCAACTTGAAGCTGTTAGCGGATGACTCATCAAAGTTAGTGGATATAACTCTGTACAGAAAAATTATTGGGTCATTGATGTATCTAACGAATACTAGGTCAGATATATTCTTTGCTATGAAACACCTTGAGACAGTATCTAGTGGAACCTAGACGAGTTCACCTGATAGCTGCAAAGCATGTGTTGAGGTACCTAAAGGATACGATAGAATTTGATCGATGTTATCTTGGAGATCATGACTTCAGATGGCTACATAGATGTTGATTGAGCAGAAAGTGTATCAGAGAGGAAGAGCACATCGAGAAGATGTTATTGTCTGGGATCAGCCATGATCTTGTATTTTAGCAGGAAGCAGTCTAGTGTGGCTCTCAGCACAAGCGGAATATATGGCTGCTTGCTCTGCTAAGTTGTGAAGAAGTATGGCTTCAGAATTGTTTGACTTAGAGATAGACCCAACTATGATCCTATGTGACAAACAGAGTTGTACCAAAATGGTAGAGAATCCAGTGTTCCATGATAAGTCAAAGCACATAGAGATCTGACATTTCTATATACAAGATATGGTGCAGAAAGGAATTAAAGTTTGAATTTGTAACAAGTTGCCGATGTACTAACCAAACCTCTACCTCAAGTAAAGTTTTCTGAGAAAAACTTAATATAGTTTAGAAGGACCCTCCTCGAAAGGGGGAGTGATGTGATCACTTATGATGAGATTGCCCACATCGACAGTGAGGTCGATGATGTGAATACCTATATTGGTGATGCTGATAGAGAGGTTGGTGAACGGTCCTTAGACAGGGTCTACGTGTGAAAATCCTCACAGCAGATCTAAGAGATGATGTATCTCACAAGAGAATAATTATGATTAAGCAAGAAAATAGAAGAAGAGTGATACATGCAGTATAATGAGCAACAGAATAATATGGTACAGTAGAACTCAGATAGAAGCAATAATACTTCGGTCATACTGAATTATTAATCACAAATGGACATATAAATAATACAATGCATGAGGAATTTGAATGCCTAAGGTGGCAATTCGAATTAGCCTTCATGGAGTGATCAAAGGATCACTGGAGTGTCATCGGAGCACAACTAGGTGTCCTCATGATCATCGGAGCGCAACTGGAAGTCTTCATCATCATCAGTGGAGTCATCAATGCTCAAGTAACTATCAACCATCAGTCAAACTAACTCTGGTAGGTGTAACTGATTGTAACTCAATGTAACTGAGTGTAACTCAATGTAACTTAGTGTAACTGAGTGTAACTGAATGTAACTAAGTGTAACTGAGTGTAACTGACTGTAACTGACTGTAACTGAGTGTAACTGAGTGACAACTGGACTGGTAGGTGAAGGAGGGCGAGTTGCTCCCTAAAATCAAGGAAGAAGGGCGCATTAAGCAACTGGAGGGCTAAAACTGAATAGTGAGAAGCTCCTGGGGGCTAGCTAACTGAGGGCTAGGTGCTGGACTGATGACTGGGATGCATGCAAAATGCATGCAAACCCTAGAATGCATGCAAAACCTAAAAGGTGCATGCATGACTGAAAATGTAAATGATCAAAATACTGGTGGGACTAGGATGGAGTATAGGAATATCCTAACACCCCCCCTTAATCCATCCTGGGCCCTGGTAACTAAGACCAAAGGTCACCCAATACAATGAATAATAACAATCAATAAACCAAGGAAGTGGGAAAATTTCATGGGAAACATACCCCCTCCTCAAAAAATAGACTGTAAGGCACACATAAAAAGTAAAAGCTCCAAACTCAAGCATGTGTGATGCTTGGTCATATGTCTGGAGGTAGCTTCTTCTTGGGAAGAAGTGGATCATGCTCAAAAAGCATGTGCTTGTACTTGCTCTTCAGATCGAATGTGATGAGAACAAATCCAACAATATTAGAATGATCCTTGAACCTGTGATTCGAATCAGCTGAGGTAGGATCAAATTTTTGAATGTGCATATAGTCCTTTGTCTTCTCCTTCCAACCACCATGGGTGAGATTATGCCAAAAAGAACTATTACATGTTTGCTTGAAATCAAAATCAGATTTAAGACTTTCAAAACAGTTTCTTGAGATCTCCTTTGAACCAGCAAGGGTGAGATCAAAACTATCATATGCATGAGAAATTATCTCAAGCGGGTGGCAATGGCCATATTCTTCAATAACCTTCTGAAAGCATGTGCTAATGATCATATAGTAGTAAATAAGAGATGTTTGCTGAAGAGGAGTGAATGCATTACCTCCAATAGCTGATGTTACCTCTGAAATAATCATGTGATCATGATGCAAACCAACAAACTCTGGTGCAAGAGAGGATTTAGGACCTTCTGCAATATCTAGAGTGTGAACTGGCACAGAAAGAGAAGAAAGTTTGAGCATGAGCGGAGAATCTGCAAGTTCTTTGTCAACAACTTCAATATGAGATGATACTAGTTCATGATCTGAGAGATCATCAAGGGGAGTGAATGCAACATGATCTGAGAGACCATCCAGTGGAGCAAATGCATCACCTTGCTTGCTTTTGAAGGGATTTGGACCAAATCCATCATTCTTTTTACCGAATCTTTCATCCAGATGAGCCCATAACTCTTTTGGAGTTTCAATATCAATGATGGTCGGGTACAATATGTAATCAGTCATAGCAAGCATCATTCTTCCAATGTGCATGTCACCTTTATTCAACCATTTAATCTTCTTTGTAGAGGATTCGAACTCTCTTTCAAAATAGCAATCAAAGAGATCATGGCTCTTCAAATATGCTATCATTCTTGGTTTCCATTCATCATAGTTGAATGGAGAAAGAGGAGTAATTTCTTCTAAATTCATTGAAGTTGTAGAAGACCTGCAAAAACAATATAGAATAACTGCAACTGCTGAACTCGAAATCTTGGTAATAACCTGCAAAAAAACTCTCAAGAATGGAGATAAACAATACTCTCAACATGCTCTGATACCATGTGAAAATCCTCACAGCAGATCTAAGAGATGATGTATCTCACAAGAGAATAATTATGATTAAGCAAGAAAATAAAAGAAGAGTGATACATGCAGTATAATGAGCAACAGAATAATATGGTACAGTAGAACTCAGATAGAAGCAATAATACTTCGGTCATACTGAATTATTAATCACAAATGGACATATAAATAATACAATGCATGAGGAATTTGAATGCCTAAGGTGGCAATTCGAATTAGCCTTCATGGAGTGATCAAAGGATCACTGGAGTGTCATCGGAGCACAACTAGGTGTCCTCATGATCATCGGAGCGCAACTGGAAGTCTTCATCATCATCAGTGGAGTCATCAATGCTCAAGTAACTGTCAACCATCAGTCAAACTAACTCTGGTAGGTGTAACTGATTGTAACTCAATGTAACTGAGTGTAACTCAATGTAACTTAGTGTAACTGAGTGTAACTGAATGTAACTAAGTGTAACTGAGTGTAGCTGACTGTAACTGACTGTAACTGAGTGTAACTGAGTGACAACTGGACTGGTAGGTGAAGGAGGGCGAGTTGCTCCCTAAAATCAAGGAAGAAGGGCGCATTAAGCAACTAGAGGGCTAAAACTGAATAGTGAGAAGCTCCTGGGGGCTGGATAACTGAGGGCTAGGTGCTGGACTGATGACTGGGATGCATGCAAAATGCATGCAAACCCTAGAATGCATGCAAACCCTAAAAGGTGCATGCATGACTGAAAATGTAAATGATCAAAATACTGGTGGGACTAGGATGGAGTATAGGAATATCCTAACACTACGTTGACGAGGGGATTGCATCATCCTTGAACACATGTTCTAAAAGGATCCGTAGACGTATGGTCTCCGAGAATGAAGTCCCTAGTGGACAGGTGGGGATTGTATCATCCCTGGGCTTCAGTCCTAAATAGATTCGTAGATAGATGTCTCCGAGAATGTGGTCCCTAATGGATGAGGGGATTGTATCATCCTTGAACTTCAGTTCTAAATAGATCCGTAGACAGATGTCTCCGAGAATGTGGTCCCTAGTGGACGAGGGAATTGTATCATCCCTAGACTTCAGTTCTAAACAGATCCGTAGACAGATGTCTCCGAGAATGTGGTCCCTAGTGGACGAGGGGATTGTATCATCCCTGGACTTCAGTCCTAAACAAGAACCGTAGACAGATGTCTCCGAGAATGTGGTCCCTAGTGGACGAGGGGATTGTATCATCCCTGGACTTCAGTCCTAAACAGAACCGTAGACATATGTCTCCGAGAATGTGGTTCCTATTGGACAAGGGGATTGTATCATCCCTGGACACATGTCCTAAAAGAGACCCGTAGACATATGTCTCCGAGAAAGTGGTCCCTAGTGGACGTGATAGGACTGCATCGTCCCTGAGCGTTTGGTTCAAAATGTACGTGATAGGATTGCATCATCCTTGGACTTATGTCCTAAAGTGATAAGGACTAATCATCCTGTAAGTAGATTGGGATTGCATCGTCCCTAGACATGGTGAGGTTTCTTAAAGTGATAAGGACTAATCATCCTGTAAGTAGATTGGGATTTCATCATCCCTAGACATGGTGAGGTGTCTTAAAGTGATAAGGACTAATCATCCTGTAAGTAGATTGGGATTGCATCGTCCCTAGACATGGTGAGGTGTCTTAAAGTGATAAGGACTAATCATCCTGTAAGTAGATTGGGATTGCATCGTCCCTAGACATGGTGAGGTGTCTTAAAGTGATAAGGACTAATCATCCTGTAAGTAGATTGGGATTGCATCATCCCTAGACATGGTGAGGTGTCTTAAAGTGATAAGGACTAATCATCCTGTAAGTAGATTGGGATTGCATCGTCCCTAGACATGGTGAGGTGTCTTAAAGTGATAAGGACTAATCATCCTGTAAGTAGATTGGGATTGCATCATCCCTAGACATGGTGAGGTGTCTTAAAGTGATAAGGACAAATCATCCTGTAAGCTGATTCAGGATTGCATCATCCCTAGACATGGTGAGGTGTCTTAAAAGGATAAGGATTGATCATCCTGTAAGTTGATCTGGATTGCATCGTCCATAGACATGAGAGATGTCTTAAATTGAGAGGGATTGATCATCCCGTAAGTGGATCAGGATTGTATCATCCTTGGACCTATGTCCTAAAGTGAGAGGGATTGACCATCCCGTAATTGGATCATGTGTGTTGCAGGGTATGATGTTGTTGTGTATACTTGTATCGGTGTGGATACTTGTATTGATGATGTATACTTGTATCGTTGTGGATACCTGTATTGATGATATGTATACTTGTATTCATGAGGATACTTGTATTAATGATATGTATACTTATATTGATGAGGATACTTGTATTGATGGTGTGTATACTCGTTATGATCTAGATGATGATGATGCTAATCGTGATGGTCTAGATGACGATGCCATTGATCGTGATGATGATGCTGTTGATCGTGATGGTCTAGATGACGATGCTGTTGATCGTGATGGTCTAGATGACGATGTTGCTGATCGTGATGATCTAGATGATGATGCTGATGATCTAGATGACGATGCTACTGATCGTGATGGTCTAGATGACGATGCCGTTGATCTAGATGATGATGCTGATGATCGTGATGATGATGATGTTGATCGATAGATCCAAACGATGAGGCTGTTGATTGAGTGATCCTGATGATGTTGTTGTAGTTGTTCGAGTGCTGCAGAAGATGAAGACTCGATACTGAAGATATTGATGTTCTAGTATTGAAGATCTTGAAGATGTTCCAGAAATTGCTTGAGTTACTGATGATGATGTAAAGAAAGCTTCCAATGATTTATAGATGTATCATGTATGATGTTGATGACTCCTTGCTTGTGCAGATGTTGTTATAATATCCTTCTCATTAAGGGGGAGTGTTGAAATATTGTAACTTCTAAGAATATTATATTTGTACTTTATTATTCTGGAGATGTTTATTCCTCTGTTAGATTTTGGTAACTTGGGTTATTAGACTTCCCTAGTGGGGGTCGGCCCTGTATGTGTTATATGGGTCAAAGGGTTATTAGACCACCCTAGAGGGGTCGGACAAGTCAGTTGTAATGGGGTATTTAACCCAATGGTTAAATACGAGCCTACATGATTTGTGTAAAAGACAAGTTGGAGTAGTGTATAAATAGAGGAGGTGTATTCCTCCTTACACACACACTCACTCACTTGAGAGTAGCGCACTTGTGGAGGAGAGGTCTGCTATGGTGGAGGAGGAGATCATGTCTTTGGTTTGCATCTTTGTATATTGCTGGTCATCTATATTGAGGAAGCTTTGCTGGGTTTTCTACCCCGTGAGGGTTTCCTAGGATAAATCTGTGTCTCTTGTGTTTATGTTGTGCTTGTTGTTTCTTCAGTGATCCTATATATGCTATTATTGTGAAATGGAATGTAATGCTGCTATTTTTTGTCTTAGCATATTAAATCTTAACAGCATCAACGGTAGTCTGATATGAGGCAACAACGCAGCTATGAACCACTCTTGGTGTTGTTGTGGTGCTATGTCGAAACTGAATTGGTCTAATAATGCTTTAAACTTATAGTCAAATTCCCATATTGTTTCATTAGTTTTTTGCTTAATCTCTTTTAGTTTTGTTATACATTCTGATTCAGATTTTGGTTTCTTGAACTCACTTAAGAGAGCAACCTTTATATCTGGTAGGGTTCTATTATGTCAAACAGAATATTTCATGAACCAAGTTAATTCTCTATCTCTGAATGTAGTGATGAGTTGTGCGTGCTTAATAGCATCATCCTGGACTTGTTTGACACTCCACACGGCTTCACATAGAAACCAATGCTGCTCAGGGTCTTCTAGACCCGTACCTTTAAATATTGGCAGCTTAATATCGTTAGTCATTCTCCTTCTAGGTGGTACATTGTTCGGCGCAGTGGTCTGAGTGGTGTTAGGGATGTTATTGCGCGGAATGTTCTGGGTTGGAATGTTCTGGGTTCTCACTCTGCGGTGTTACTAGTATTGATGCTCTGAGGATTGGGAATATTAACAACTGGAGGTTTCTAAACTGATGGATTGTGTGGGATAGGAGGCGCATTATTAGCCACTGGAGGATTCTGAGGTGTAATGGGATGATAGGTAACTAATGGAGGTGTTGTCTGTATATCAGTCTCATATTGGAACTCAGTTTCTACGCAGAGTTTATGTTCTTTAAGGTTCTTTTCTGTACTAACCTTATATCTTTTACCACATCTTAATACATGAATTTCTTCTTCTGTATCACTGTAATTATTATCAACCATTACAGACTTAAAACAGCTATGAATCCTATTGCACTCTTAAAACGTATTTCTCAGCTAAAAGCATTTTGATATATAAACTCATGTTGTTGACGTACTTACCTCTAGAACCTTTGAAGACCTCAGCTTCTGCTATGCTGTAGGAATTCAACATGTCCACAACAAACTCTATCATGAATCCTTCTAGAATACTGTCAACCGAAAAGTCAATTGCTCACGAGAGTGGACTATCTACTGCTTTAAGCCTCTGAATAAGCTCTGTGTTCCACTCGGTAGGTGCTCCTTCTTGGAAACAGTTCTTTCGCTCTACGAGTCTTGAAAACCACTCGTGCAATTCGTTTCCAAAGTTTTCGAAGAAAATTTCATGAATATCTTCCCACAATTATTTGTTTAACCATTTGACATTAGATAGATGTGGATGTCTATTCTCCTTTTTGGCAAAATCCCTTTCTGTCTTGTCCACCAAGTTCCATATTTCCATTTACTCGAGATTCTAATTTTCGGTGCTCATCACCAGTTAAAGCGCGACAACAGAACCATTTGTTGGCTCTTCATATGTTCTTTAAGATTTACTTGATAGACACAGGTTCTGCATGGTTCAAGGAACCAACAAAACCCCTTTTCACCAGCCCTTTCGGCAATAGTCTGTGAACAGACTAAGGTCTCACCTGAGGCAAAGTTATGGGGAGGTTGCAGAATCAAGTTTCCACAAGAGGGTGATTTGCGCTTCAATGGAATGGTGGACAGTGCGAAGTTCACTTGCTTTGCGGTTACTGCTTATACTATCGTGCATCCAAGGACTACGCGAGGTGGGATGGTCGCTTAACAACAGGACAAAGCATTGAATACTGCGCTTCCTTTGAATTTACTTAGTACAAAATGACACATTCAACAACATAATAGACTGGAAGCCTTGCAGAATTATACGATATGGAAACTACAAAGTAACAATGCACTTACGACACTGCGCTTCAGGGAATCGCACTATGTTAGGAACCTATGTCAACCCTTCTCTTTACTATGTTAGTATATTGTTGTTGGACGCATATGCTTTGTAAGTCGTCCCGTAGTATTTGTTGATCCATAGTTTATATTAGCCCATAGTATTGACCCATAGTATTGGACGCATATGCTTTGTAAGTCGTCCCATAGTATTATATGTCCCATGGTTTTGACTCATAGTATTGGGCATAGACTTAGTATATAAGTGTGTGTTGAGGTCATTGAAGGCACCGTGAAGTTAATTGCATTGAGCTTGCTCAAAGGAGGTTGCCCCCTCGAAGTGGCCTGTGATCAATATTAAAGTGATTCTGTTCTGTTATTTCTAATATCTCGTGTATTTGCATTAATTAATTATTGCAGGTTCATCACATCTGGTATCAGAGCTGTTTCTTGGGCTCATTGGGTGGAATACCTGCCAAATTTTTTTTCGCATCTGTTGCAGCTTTAGATCTGGGAATAATCCCTATCCGCTTAACTGTGGGAAGTACTTGGGCATAAGCCCTAAAAATCAGTGTGAGGAGTACCACAAGAACCCCAAAGTAGCTGGCCCATTGAGAGGACCTGCCAGCGAAAAGGGTAACGACCCCTACCTGATTGACTAGTTCCCACCCGTGAGGTAAACCAAGAGCTGTCATTTGTGGCAAAGAGGTTATCAGTCTTACCTGAGCCATGGAGTGACAGGTACTTCCCCAATACGCAAGCCGTCAGACAGCATTGGTGGCCGAGTGAAACACCTAAACTGTTACGAAGCCGTACATACCTGGGATCCATATCTATTTTCAGTTGAACTATTGCCGATCACTTCCGCTCCAGATCCGGCCATTTCATATCTATTCTGAAAGTCATTCTAGATCCAGTCACCGTTTCAGATCCAGCCATTTTCGATCCCTTCCACGCCGTTGCAGATCCATCTGTTGCAGATCCCTTCCGCGCCGCTGTTGCCGATCCATTTCTATAAAAAAAAGAGTATAAAATTCAGTTTTTTCTCCATATATCCCTTGTTTTCACTCTGTTTCCCTTGAAATTTTTGGGGAACCCTGTCATTCCATTCTGCATATTTCATTCCTGAGGACCCTATCCTCAATTCCCCTTCCGAAAGCCCGAAATCCCACATTTGTCTATTTTTAGGGTTTGCCATAACTTCCTCAAATTTCACCCAATCACCTTCAAATTTTAACACAGAGTTCCTTTCTGCTTCTTTGTCCCTCTCTGTCAAATATTCTCATTCTATCACCTCGCTTCTAAAATCCCCCTTTTTTCTTTCTTGTCCTTTCGACAGTGTCCAAAATCTAGTCAAACTCCAGTTACCCATCAGATTGTTTCCCCAATCCAAATTTCCCTTTACTAAATCAGCTTCTGTTTATGTTTTTCTACCCATTCCACCAAAAAAAAAAAAAAAACCTGGTTATGGTTGTCACCCGTGCAGGAGCACACACCATGGAGGAAGCACTTGCATCCATCCAAACCAAACTCCAAGATCTGGATGAAAAATTTCTCAGCCTCCATCTTCAACATTCAACCATGAACAATACCAGACAACCAGAATCTTTTGCAACCACTGGGTTCTCTTCTTCCAGCAATTTTCGTGGGCTGAAGCTTGATTTTCCTCGCTTCAATGGTACTGATTTGACTGGATGGATATATCGAGCAGAACAATATTTCAGTCTGCATAATACTTCTGATGCCCAGAAAGTTCCACTTGCATCCTTTCATTTGGAACAGGAAGCCCTTCAATGGTACCGTTGGTACATCAAGGCTCATCTCGAGCCAAACTGGACAGATTTTTGCTAACTCATTTTGCCACGATTTGGTCCTAGTGCTTTTGATGATTTCACAGGAGCACTCACTAAACTTCACCAAATTGGCATAGTGAGAGAGTATCAGACAGAATTTGAGAAATTGGCCAATCACACAGAAGGATTGTCTGATGAATTCTACAGGAGTTGTTTTATCAGTGGTCTCAGGGATGAAATCCGCTCAGAGTTCAAAATGTTTTGTCCCAACACAATGATGGAAGTCCTAGGGTTGGCTAAGCTGGCCGAGGACAGGATCGCAGTTCAACAACGCTCCAAACCCACCTTTGTTCCCTTCAGAAATATGGGTTCCTAATGAACTCCCATCACGCCTTCTCCTCAACCAACTCCTATCAAGCATTTGTCTGAAATAGAAATGCAGGCACACCGAGAAAAAGGGATTTGCTATAATTGTGATGATAAATTCACTCGGGGACATAGATGTGTTCACCAAAATCTCTATCTCTTGGATGTGGATTCTTCGTCTGCCTTAGAACTTGGTGAAGAAGCTCCAGATACAGTAGATGATTAGGTCGACATTCAACACCCGCCTGTTGACACCCCATCTCAGGACGACCCACCCGAGATCTCCCTCCATGCTGTAACTGGCGTCACCACCCCACAAACAATGTGGGTCAGGGGATACTTCAAGAAGCTCCCTCTTACCATACTCATTGATTCTGGTAGCACTCATAACTTCATTGACCCTCGGATTGCCAAACAGGTTGATTGTTTGTCCATCCTTGCTCCAACTTTGAAGTCATGGTTGCCAATGGGGGCACCTTACCTTGCAAGGGGAAGTGTCACAATGTTTGTATCTCTATGGAAGATTATAACCTACGCTCTAACATGTTTTCCTTGTCCTTAGGCGGATGTGATGTGGTTTTGGGCGTTCAATGGTTACGCACACTTGGCCCCATCTTATGGTATTTTGCTGAACTTTAGATGCAGTTTAAAGTCAATGGGGCACAACACAAATTTATGGGCTTACAACCAGGGTCTCTCTGCATCATCAGTTCACATCGCCTGGAAAAAATCCTTAAGAAGAATTCACATGGTGTCATCGCTCAGCTCAATTCCATTCAGATGCACCCATCAACAGTCTCCACTACTTCCTTGGATAGATATGCAGGTATCTTCGCTGAACCAATGCACTTGTTTCCTTTAAGAGACTTTTCCGGCAAGAATTTAGCCACATCTACCTCTCAGCAGGAAATGATGGCTATTTTGCATGCAGTACAGAAGTGGCAGCCATACCTATTAGGGAATTATTTCTGCATCAAGACTGATCTCCAGAGTCTGGAAAATTTTCTGGAACAATGGGTCTCCTCCCCAACACCCCTGAAATGGGTTATCCAACTCATGGGTTATCCCTATGTGATCACTTACAAGAAGGGTAAGGACAATATGGTGGACGATGCTCCTTCTCACACAATTGATGACCCAGTTTGTCTTACAGCTCTTTCTTTGCTTGTTCCAAATTGGTTGCAATATGTTCAACCGGGCTCTCTCTTCTATGAACTCCATGCTTCTTCATCAACAAGGCACTCTGGGTTCTGCAAAATGTATGACCGGGAACAATGTAACTTCTTTTGGCAGGGACTAAAAATGACAATTCAACAGATGGTGGCTGACGATGATACTTTCCAAGTCAACAAGGGTGAAACGACACTCCTTTCGGGATTACTCAAACCCTTGCCCATCCCTACACAGCTTTGGCCAACTATTTCTATGGATTTCCTAGCAGCGCTCTGGTGGTACAATACCACATCTCAAAGGACACCATATAAGGCAGTCTATGGAAAAACACTGCAGTTCTTCTTCCATTAACCATTAGCAACTCCTCATTTCAAGAAATTGACTTGGTTCTTCGAAACCGCGATCAAATTCTTCTCATTCTGCAGGACACTCTTCACATGGCCAGAATTCGCCTGAAACAACAAACCGATCAGCACCGTTCTGAGCGCATTTTCCATGCAGCTGACAGGGTTCATCTTCATCTATAGCCTTCCAAGCAATCCTCCTTGACACTCCAAAGGCATCAGTGGCATGAAATGCAACCCGAGGATGCTACCGGGGAACCACTCCTGCAGATTCTGTAGCAATTTCTCCAACCAAAGCTTTGAGGACAAATCTTTTTCTAAGGGAGAGGGGATGTTAGGAACCTATGGAAACCCTTCTCTTTACTATGTTAGTATATTGTTGTTGGACGCATATGCTTTGTAAGTCATCCCGTAGTATTTGTTGATCCGTAGTTTATATTAGCCCATAGTATTGACCCATAGTATTGGACACATATGCTTTGTAAGTCGTCCCGTAGTATTATATGTCCCATGGTTTTGACTCATAGTATTGGGCATAGACTTAGTATATAAGTGTGTGTTGAGGTCATTGAAGGCACCGTGAAGTTAATTGTATTGAGCTTGCTCAAAGGAGGTTGCCCCCTCGAAGTGGCCCATGATCAATATAAAAGTGATTATGTTCTGTTATTTCTGATATCTTGTGTATTTGCATTAATTAATTATTGCAGGTTCATCACACACTATACAGACTTCGCTGACTAAGTGTTTACCCAATACTCAACTTATGCATTCATGTGACTTAGAAATACTTGTGCATTCAACATTCATTCAGATATGTGGATACTTAACATATCATTCCCATCATTTATCCGTATGGCAAATACATATAAAAGCAAGAACAAATGAACTCATAAACAAGGTCTCAACCATTCAACATAAGCAAATACACAGATGCAAATATATAACCAATCACATAACACAAGGAATTAACGTGGTTCACCCCCAGAATGGGAGCTACGTCCACAGGAACCATTGTTAAATTATCAATGGGAAGGGTACAACAGTTCCAGTCTACGCACACAACTGCAGACTCTCTTCTCTCTTCAGTATATCTCTGCGCACACAACTGCAGAGTCTTTTACAATAAGTTTCTTCACAAAGATCAATATTCAACAATAGTCTCACTACCCTCTAGATATTAACCCTTTCCCTTACAAAATATGCCCTTATATAGATCGTTCCCTTAGGTCACGTCTTTACATTCATGATGGGCTCAAAAACCCCAAGGTTCCGAAAAACTGGTGCGGTTACTCTGCTAACCAGGTCGGTTAGGCTCTGATAGCGACTCGTCGTCGTGGCCATCCTTTTGCATGTGGTCACGTCGCTTTCAGCCCTTTGGTCGAATGCATGCCAATGGGTCGCTTTCACCCCATCGTTCCTTCTCTAACAGCTTCATGCGACCGGTTCACGTAGTGCTACCTTTTCCCGTGTGACCGGTCGCTTTACCTCTTCATCACCCCTTACCCTCCTGCTGAGAATCATGGAGTATATTAACCAAAATAGACCGTCGATCGGTCTCACTGGAATTTATACTGTTATCTGTCCAAAAATTCTTCCATGCTGCAACTTCTCGGAGCTGGCACTTCACAACACTATATCTTCATGGAGCTAGTACTCTGTAGTGCAGTAACTTCGTGGTGCTGAGTCTCCTACCTTGTCGACACTGCACTGCGCTGTCTCCTCGCAGCTCCCAAAACTATCTTATCCAAAATTGGCTTACTTGGGCCAGGCCCAACAATACTATTTTTTCTTTAGATTGCAATTTCATATGTAACAATCTATTGATATATGTATTTATTGTTGATCTACCAAGTACAGGTTTATGAATTCATGGAGGAATTATTTGGAAAGACACAACAGTATGTAAAGCATGTGCATGTGGCTTGTTAGCAATATGAGCAATTTAGAATGTGCAGGGATACATTTCCTATTGGGAATATCCTGTTAGTGGTCGATTTTGCAGAAAACTACACTGTTCAACTACAAAATGAGATTCAAAATCAATACTATCACTCAGACCAGGTCATCCTAATGTTCCATATCACCTATTGACATGGGGAAGATAGTATTGAATACAACAGGGTTATATTGAAGGAGTATCACTTCTACATAAGTGATGACAAGTGTCATGACTTGGCTTTTGTGCAACACAACTTTCAAATGTTCTACAATCACTTGAAGGATAACAGTATACGGATGGAACAACATTGGATTTGGTCTGACGGTTGTGCACGGAAATTAAAAAATTCCCGTGTATTCCAATGGTTGTGTATGCTCCATAAAAGGCACAAGGTGCCACATATTTGGAACTATTTTGAGACCATATATGGAAAAGGCGAATAAGATCGAGCAGGTGCATGCATAAAGATTGCATTACAAAGGTAATAAATGAAGTGCTTCAGTCATGGTGGAGGGAGCAAGAAGGAAGGAAGATCACTCGACCAGGAAAGCACGTGTACATAGATATTTTTGGGAGGTGGTGGATGTAGATCGATCACATTTATATGAGTGCAAGACCATCCAAGGAACTCATGCATTTCATTCAGTTAGAATGTCGGACAATGCTATACTTGAAAGGTGGTGAATGTCATGTTTTTGTTCTCCATGCAGTAGTGGTGAATGGGATGAATGTGAATCCATGGATTGGGTTGATGGTTGGGACCGTGTATTACTCCCCATTGGTCAATAGATAGCTACAGAATTATCCCAGTTGGAGGAGGACCAATCAATTATTTCACTAGACTATGACAACATATCAGATATCATACAACAAGGTTCGATTAATATTTTTATATTTTTGACAACTAGTTGTGTCTAATTAGCTATGTATATTTTTTATATTTTTGACAACTAGTTGTGTATAATTAGTTGACTGAAACGTTGGAACTATATTTTCTCCAGGACACATATACGCAATGGTTTCCCTGAGACGCAATGCATGGCACACTGACTATTGGCTGGCACATTGCTTAGAGGGGAAGTAAACCCTAAATGTCCCATTACGGGACTCAGAGGACAATGATTTTCTGATTGGGTCGATGGTTATAAAGGGAGAATCTTTGAACCAGGTTTCCCACTCAACAAATAGAAAAGGGTATACATATGAAGATTATAGACCAGGTGATATTGTATACCATTATACAAACTTAGTTATTGGCACAAACCTCCAGCTGCAAACAATGCTAAGGAAGAACTCATCAAAGGCACAATACTTATTGCCTTATTTTGAGCACGAGAGGTTAAAGGAAACCATTGGTATTCGAGGTGATCCTGATGGTCTAGTTGAATGACCATAGGTAGGTAATCTAGTATGTGGTTTGCATGTTTTATTGTGTACTATGTTATAGGTATGTGGTGTACATGCATGCTATTATTATTTTTCATGGTCTCATTGAGTATTGACATTAATATTTTGACTATTGCAGCCATACATTGATAGATTGATAAATTGTATAGACTTGGTACAACTTGATAAATTGCACAAGTTTCGTCATGGATTTGTTTTTTTTGTTTTCTTCTCCCATCTAAGTAAAACATAATATCTGCATCCTCATAACCATTTTTCTGCTCACTAGCACCATCACCATCTTCATGCTCATTATCACTATCCTCGTGGTCATGGTCGCAATCACCATGCCACCATCAACATCACCACCGTGCTCTTCCTACCCATGTTGTCACCATCACCATCCCATTTTTCACCATAAGACTCTCATCCATCGTCCACACAAATATAACGTTAGATACCTAATTTCATCACCCAGAAACCTAGAAACCTAGACGCCCAAGACTTGATCATGGTGTCCATGTTAAACTTGAATTCCAAATAATCCTATGAGAGGGATTATGTCATGTTGTTTGAGCTCAAGAATGTTAAGTTTTGAATTAAATCCATTGTCCCCCCAACCATGTTTACTCAACACTTATTTTTAGTGCAAAAAACCTAAAAGAGCAAATTCATAAAATGTTTGCATGAGAGTTTATGGACAATGTGCTCATGGAAGGTTCCAGCTGGGAAATCTAGCCATAATTCCTCGGTCGATGAGTTTGCAAAGTTGACCCCCATGTTAAAAAATTGCACACTCCCTTATTGAGAAAAACCCTAGTTTCCAAAATTGACCTAAAAGTTGACACCTAGGCCATGGGACCAGCAGAGAGGGGCACCCATAGCACTATTTTGATGTCCTGAATCCAACGGAGCCAGCGGTTTGTCGATCCGAGCCACGGTATTCATTCTATGGTTCGTTCCATATCGCATCCAAAACACCTTCAGGGACACCAGTTGGATACCTACTAGGGCCATAGAATTCCAACCGTGGAACAAAACTGGGCTCCGGTGAATCCTGCAAGTGTGTCTAGGAAGGTTCCAGCTAGGAACGCTAGCCATAAGTCCCGGGTCGATGATTTTGCAAAGTTGACCCCCATGTGCAAAAAATGCACACTCCCTTACTGAACAAAACCCTAGTTTCCAAAATTGAACTAAAAGTTGACACCTGGGCCATGGGACCGGCGGAGAGGGGCACCCCTAGCACTATATCGATGTCCTGAATCCAATGAATTCGATGGTTTGGCGATCTAAGCCGTGGTCATAATTCTATGGCTCGTTCCATCTCTCATCCAAAAGGCCTCCAGGGACACCAGTTGGATACCTACCGGGGCCATAGAATTCCAACCGTGCAACAAAATCAGGTTCCAGTGAGCCCTACAAGTGTGTCTAGGAAGGTTCTAGCTGGGAACGCTAGCCATAAGTCCTCGATCGATGATTTTGCAAAGTTGAACCCCATGTGCAAATCTGCACACTCCCTTACTGAGCAAAACCCTATTTTCCAAAATGGACCTACAAGATGACACCTGAGCCATGGGACCGGCAAAGAGGGGCACCCATAGCACTATATTGATATCCTGAATCCAATGAAGTTGAAAGCTTTTTGATTCGAGCCACGGTCGTCATTCTATGGCTCGTTCCATCTCGCATCCAAAAGGCCTTCAAGGAGACCAGTTGGATACCTATTGGGGCCATTGAATTCCAACCGTGCAACAAAACTGGGTTCCGGTGAGTCCTGCAAGTGTGTATAGGAAATTTCAAGCTGGGAACGCTATCCATAAGTCCCCGATCGATGATTTTGCAAAGTTGACCACCATGTGCAAAAATTGCACACTCCCTTACTGAGAAAAAATATAGTTTCCAAAATTGACCTAAAAGTTGACAACTCGGCTGTTAGGAACCCATGTCAACCCTTTTATTTACTTTGTTAGTATATTGTTGTTGGACGCATATGCTTTGTAAGTCATCCTGTAGTATTTGTTGATCCATAGTTTGTATTATTGTTGTTGGATACATATGCTTTGTAAGTCATTCCGTAGTAATTGTTGATCCATATTTTGTATTGTCCCATGGTTTGTATTGACACATGGTATTGACCCATGGTATTGGGGCCTAGACTTAGTATATAAGCTGGTGTTGAGACCAATGAAGGTACCGTGATGTTATTTGTATTGAGCTTTCTCAAAGAAGGTTGCCCCCTCGAAGTGGCCTGTGATCAATAAAAGTGATTCTGAGTTCTGTTATTTCTGCTATCTTGTGTATTTTCATTAATTAATTGTTGCAGGTTCTTCACATCTGGTATCATAGCACTTTCTTGGGTTCGTTGGGTGAAATTTCTACCAATTTTTTTTTCTCGCATCTGTCGCAGCTTCGGATCTGGGAGTAATCCCTATCCGCTTAACTATGGGAAGTACTTGGGCATAAGCCCTAAAACGCATTGTGAGGAGTACCACAGGAACCCCGAAGTAGCTAGCTCATTGAGAGGACCTTCCAGCGAAAAGGGAAACGACCCCTACCTGATTGACTAGTTCCCACCCGTGAGGTAAACCAAGAGTTGTCACTTGTGGCAAAGCGGTTATCAGTTTTACCTGAGCCATGGAGTGAGGGGTACTGCCCCAATACGCAAGCCGTCAAACAACATTGGTGGCCAAGTGAAACCCATGAACTATTAGGAAGCCACACATACCTGGGGTCCATATCTATTTTCAGCTGAACTGTTGTCGATCACTTCTGCGCCGTTTCAGATCCATTCCAAGCCATTTCAGATCTAGCAGTTTCAAATCCATTACGGGTCGTTTCAGATCCATTCTGACCATCGTTCCAGATCTAGCTGGTTTTTTTTATCCATTCAGCGTTGTTTCAGATCCATCTATTGTCGATCCCTTCCACGTTGTTGCAAATCTATCTTTTTCTGATCCCTTCCATGTCATTGCAGATCCATTCTATTTTTTGGCCATATCTCCCTTTTTTTCACTCTGTTTCCCTTGAAAATTCCCTGACACCCCTGTAATCCTATTTTTCATATTTCATTCTCAAGGACCCTATCCCAAATTCCAATTCCCAAAGCCCAAAATCCCGCATTTGTCTATTTTTAGGGTTTTCCATAACTTCTTCGGATTTCACCCAATTGCCTTCAAATTTTACCACAGAGTTCCTTTCCTAATTTTGCTTCTTTGTCCCTCTCTGCCAAATTTTCTCATTCTTTCACCCTGCTTCTGAAATCCTCATTTTCTGCTTCCCTATCCATTCGACAGTGTCCAAAACCTAGTCAAACCCAAATCACCCTTCCAATTTTTTCCCCAATCCATATTTTCCTTTATTGAAACAGTTTATGTTTTTGTTTTTCTACCCACTCAAAAAAAAAAAAACACTCCTAGGTATGGTTGTCGTCCGTGCAGGAGCATAAACCATGGAAGAAGCACTTGCAGCCATCCAAGCCAAACTTCAGGATCTGGATGAAAATTTTCTCAGCCTCCATCTTGAGCATTCAACCATGAACAACAAACGACAGTCTGAGTCTTCATCAGACAATGGGTTGTCTTCTTTAAGCAATTTTCGTGGTTCGAAGCTTTAATTTCCTCGCTTCAATAGTTCTGATCCAACTAGATGGATCTATCATGCAGAACAGTATTTCAGTCTGGATAATACTTTTGATGTCCAAAAAGTTCCACTTGCATCCTTTCATTTGGAATAGGAATCCCTTCAATGGTACCATTGGTACATCAAGGCTCATGACGAGCCAAAATGGACAAATCTTTGCCAAATCCTTTTGCAACGATTTGGTCCTAGTGCTTTTGATGAATTCACCGGAGCACTCACTAAACTTCGTCAAATTGGCACTGTGAGAGAGTATCAGACAGAATTTGAGAAACTAGCCAATCACATAGAAGGATTGTCTAATGAATTCTACAGGAGGTTTTTTATCAGTAGTCTTAAGGATGCAATCCGCTCAGAGGTCAAAATGTTCTGTCCAAACACAATGATGGAAGCCCTAGGGTTGGCTAAGTTGGCAGAAGACAAGATTGCAGCCCAACAATGCTCCAAACCCACTTTTGTTCCCTTCCAAAATATGGGTTCTCAACGACCTCCCGTCCCGCTAGCTCCTCGACCAACTCCTACCAAGCATTTGTCTAAAACAGAGATGCAAGCACGCAGAGAAAAAGGGCTTTGTTATAATTGTGATGATAAATTCACTCAGGGACATAGATGTGTTCAGCAAAAGCTCTATCTCTTGGATATGGATTCTCCGCTTGCCTCTAAAATTGGTGAAGAAGCTCCATATACAATGGATGATTAGGTCGACATTCAGGAGCCACCTATTGACCCCCCATCTCAGGATGACCAACCAGAGATATCTCTCCATGCTTTATCCGGCATCACCACCCCCCAAACAATGCAGGTCAGGGGTTACTTCAAGAAGCTTCCTCTTACCATACTCATTGATTCTGGTAGCACTCATAATTTCATTGACCCTCGGATCGCCAAACAGGCTGATTGTTTTGTCCATCCTTGCTCCAACTTTGAAGTCATGGTTTCCAATGGGGGCACCTTACCTTGCAAGGTGAAGTGTCACAATGTGCATATCTCTCTGGAATATTATAACCTTTGCTCTGACATGTTTGCCTTGTCCCTAGGAAGATGTGATGTGGTTTTGGACATTCAATGGTTACGCACACTTGGCCCCATCTTATGGGATTTTGCTGAACTTTGGATGCCGTTTTTAGTTAATGGGAAGCAACACAAATTTACGGGCTTACAACAAGGGTCTCTCCACATCATCAGTTCACATCGCCTGGAAAAGATCCTTAAGAATAATTCACATGGTGTCATCGCTCAACTCCATTCCATTCAAATACACCCATCAACAGTCTCCCCTACTTCCTTGGATAGATATGCAGGTGTCTTTGCTCAACCAATAGGCTTGTTGCCTTCAAGAGACCATTCCGATAATAATTTATCCACATCTACATCTCAGCAGGAAATGCTAGCTATTTTGCATGCAGTACGGAAGTGGCAGCCATACTTATTAGGGAATCATTTCTGCATCAAGACTGATCTCCAAAGTCTGTAAAATTTCCTAGAACAACCGGTCTCCTCCCCAGCACACCTGAAATGGGTTATCCAACTCATGGGTTATGCCTATGCGATCACTTACAAGAAGGGTAAGGACAATATGGTGGCAGATACTCCTACTCACACACTTGATGACCCAGTTCCTCTTACAGCTATTTCTCTGTTTGTTCCAAATTGGTTGCAATCTGTTCAATAGGGCTATCTCTTCTATGAACTCCATGCTTCTTCATCGGCAGGGCACTCTGGGTTCCTCAAAACGTATCACCGGGAATAATGTAACTTCTTTTGGCAGGGTCTGAAACTGACAATTCAACAGATGGGGATTGACTGTGATACTTTTCAGGTCAACAAGGGTGAACCGACACTCCTTTCAGGACTGCTCGAACCATTGCCCATCCCTACACAGATTTGGACAACTATTTCTATGGATTTCCTAGCAGTGCTCTAGTGGTACAATACCACATCTAAAAGGACACCATATGAAGCAGTTTATGGACAGGCACCACCAGTTCTTCTTCCATACACCCTCAGCAGCTCCCCAGTTCATTTCTTCGAAACCGCTTTCAGATTCTTCTCATTCTGCAAGACAATCTTCACATGGAAAGAATTCGACTGCAACAACAAGCCGATCGACACCGTTCTGAGTGCACTTTTCACGTAGGTGATATGGTTCTTATTCGTCTATAGCCTTCCAAGCAACCCTCCCTGAAACTCAAAAGGCGTCAATGGCCCGAAATGCAACCCAAGGATGCTACAAGGGAACCACTCCTTCAGATTCTACATCAATTTCCACATCTAAAGCTTTGAGGACAAAGCTTTTTCTAAGGGAGAAGGGATGTTAGGAACCCATGTCAACCCTTCTATTTACTTTGTTAGTATATTGTTGTTGGACGCATATGCTTTGTATTTCATCTCGTAGTATTTGTTGATCCATAGTTTGTATTATTGTTGTTGGACACATATGCTTTGTAAGTCATCCCGTAGTAATTGTTGATCCATATTTTGTATTGTCCCATGGTTTGTATTGACACATGGTATTGGTGCCTAGACTTAGTATATAAGGTTGTGTTGAGACCAATGAAGGTACCGTGAAGATATTTGTATTGAGCTTGCTCAAACGAGGTTTCCCCCTCGAGGTGGCCTGTGATCAATAAAAGTGATTCTAAGTTCTGTTATTTCTGTTATCTCGTGTATTTTCATTAATTAATTGTTGTAGGTCCCTTACTGAGAAAAAACCTAGTTTCCAAAATTGACCTAAAAGTTGACACCTGGGCCTTGGGACAGATAAAGAGGGCCACCCCTAGCACTATCTCGATTTCCTGAATCCAACAGAGTCAATGGTTTTTTGATCCGAGCCACGATCGTCATTCTATGGCCCGTTCCATCTCGCATCCAAAAGGCCTTCATGGATACAAGTTGGATACCTGCCGGTGCCATATAATTCCAACCGTGCAACAAAACTGGGTTTCGGGGAGGCTTGCAAGTGTGTCTATGAAGGGTCCAGCTGGGAACGCTAGCCATAAGTCTCCGGTTGATGATTTTGCAAACTTGACCCCCATGTGCAAAACTACACACTCCCTTACTGAGCAAAAACCTAGTTTCCAAAATGGACCTACAAGATGACACATAGACCATGGGACCGAAGGAGAGGGGTACCCCTAGAACTATCTTGATGTCCTGAATCCAACGGATTTGATGGTTTGTCGATCCGAGCCTCGGATGTCATTCTATGGCTCGTTCCATCTCGTATCCAAAAGGCCTTCAGGGACACCAGTTGGATCCCCACCGAGGCCATGGAATTCCAACCGTCCAACAAAACCGGGTTCTGGTGAGTCCTGCAAGTGTGTCTAGAAAGGTTCCAGCTGGGAATGATAGCCATAATCCCCGTTATGTTGTACCACTTGGTCTCCATTACATTGTTGTATATATATCCAACTGGTGTCCTTGAAGGCCTTTTGGATGTGAGATGGAATGATCCATAGAATTACGATCGTGGCTCGGATCGACAAACCGTCGACTCTGTTGGATTCAAGACATCGAGATAGTTCTAGGGGTGCCCCTCTACTACGGTCCCATGGCCCAGGTGTCATCTTCTAGGTCAATTTTGGAAACTAGGGTTTTTCTTAGTAAGGGAGTGTGCAATTTTTGTACATGGGGGTCAACTTTGGAAAATCATCGATGGGGACTTATGGCTAGTGTTCCCAGCTGGAATCTTCCAAGACACACTTGCAGGACTCACTGAAACCTGGTTTTGTTGCACGGTTGGAATTCTATGGCCCTGGTAGGTATCCAACTGGTGTCCTTGAAGGCCTTTTGGATTTGAGATGGAAGGAGCCATAGAATGATGACCGTGGCTTGGATCGACAAACCGTCATCCGTTGGATTTAGGACATCGGGATAGTGCTAGGGGTGCCCCTCTCTGACGGTCCCATGGCCTAGGTGTCATCTTGTAGTACCATTTTGGAAACTAGGATTTTTCTCAATAAGGGAGTGTGCAATTTTGCACAGGGGCGTCAACTTTGCAAAAGCATCGACCCGGCACTTATGGCTAGTGTTCCCAACTGGAAGCTTCCAAGACACACTTGCACAACTCACCGGAACCTGGTTTTGTTGCATGGTTGGAATTCTATGGCCCTAGTAGGTATCCAACTGGTGTCCCTGAAGACCTTTTGGATGCGATATGGAACGAGCCATATAATGACCACCGTGGCTCAGATCAACAAACTGTCGACTCCGTTTGATTCCGGACATCATGATAGTTCTAGGGGTGCCCCTATTCGTTGGCCCCATGGCCCAAGTGTCAACTTTTTGGTCAATTTTGGAAACTAGGGTTTTGCTTAGTAAGGGAGTGTGCAATTTTTGCACATGGGGGTCAACGTTGCAAAATCATCAACTGGGGACTTATGGCTAGCATTGCCAGCTGGAACCTTCCTAGACACACTTGCAGGACTCCCCGCAACCCAGTTTTATTGCATGGTTGGAATTCTATGGCCCCGATAGGTATCCAATTGGTGTCCTTGAACGCCTTTTGGATGCGAGATGGATAGAGCCATAGAATGACGACCATGGCTTGGATCGACAAACCATTGAATCCGTTGGATTCAGGAAATTGGGATAGTGCTAGGGATGCCCCTCTCCATCGGTCCCATGGCCCAGGTGTCAAAGTTTAGGTCAATTTTGGAAACTAGGGTTTTGCTTAGTAAGGGAGTGTGCAATTTTTGCACATGGGGGTCAAATTTGCAAAATCATCGACCGAGCACTTATGGATAGCGTTTCGAGCTGGAACCTTCCTAGACACATTTGCAGGACTCACCAAAACCCATTTTTGTTGCACGGTTGGAATTATATGGCACCAATAGATATCCAATTGGTGTCCCTAAAGGCCTTTTGGATGCGAGATGGAATGAGCCATAGAATGATGACTGTGGCTCGGATCGACAAACCGTCGACTCCATTGGATTCAGAACATAGAGATAGTTCTAGGGGTTCCCCTCTCCATCGGTTCCATGGCCCAGGTGTCAACGTTTAGGTAAATTCTGGAAACTAGGGTTTTGCTTAGTAAGGGAGTGTGCAATTTTTGCACATGGGGATCAACTTTGAAAAATCATCGACTGGGAACTTATGGCTAGCGTTCCCAGCTGAAACCTTCCTAGACACACTTGTAGGACTCCCCAGAGCCTAGTTTTGTTGCACGGTTGGAATTCTATGGCCCTGGTAGGTATCCACCTGGTGTCCCTGAAGGCCTTTTGGATGCGATATGGAATGAGCCATAGAATGACGACCGTGGCTCAGATCGACAAACCGTAAAATCCATTGGATTCAGGACATCAGGATAGTGCTAGGGGTGCCCCTCTCCCCAATCACATGGCCCAGGTGTCAACTTTTTGGTCAATTTTGGAAACTAGGGTTTTGCTTAGGAAGGGAGTGTGCAATTTTTGCACATGGGGGTCAAATTTGAAAAATCATCGACTGGGGACTTATGGCTAGTGTTCCCAACTGGAACCTTTCTTGACACACTTGCAAGACTCCCTGGAACCCAATTTTGTTGCACTGTTGAAATTATATTGCCCCGGTAGGTATCCAACTGGTGTCCCTGAAGGCCTTTTGGATGCAAGATGGAATGATCCATAGAATGAAGACCGTGGCTCGGATCGAAATATCGTTGACTACATTGGATTCAAGACATCGAGATAGTGCTAGGGGTGCCCCTCTCCTCCGCTCCCATGTCCCAGGTGTCAACGTTTAGGTCAATTTTGGGAACTAGGGTTTTGCTCAGTAAGGGAGTGTGCAGTTTTGCACATGGGGGTCAACTTTGAAATTGTTTTATTTTGATTCTAGAACTAGAAATTCAAAGAATGGCAATCGAACCTACCACACTGCACCCTTGGTATATTTCTATGTCCTTAGTGTGCCACATCATTTAATAACTCCTTAGTGTTCCACTATATTTGAATTTTGAGTAATTAATGTCATTTTTAAGAATTCAAAGTTCCAAATAAAAAATGGAGACAATGTTTCATCGATGATATCCCTCTGATCCTTGCTATCTTTGTTAGATCAAAGTCACCATGAAACTTTTCCATCAAGTTATGGGGAATACTTGCCAAATCACAATGAACAACCATTACATCATCGTTTGTATCAATCAAGAACATTCAATTTTAAATACATTTTCATATGAGGATAATCCATCCTTTTTAGAAACATAGGAGCATGAACATATTATTTTCCTTCATCAAAACAACATTATCAAGGAATATCATTAATCTAGTTAGGTATTTCATTTTCCATGGATTCTGTATGATTACTTTTGCATTATGACAAGTGGAAATCGACATATGAAAGAGGTAAAGCACAAACCAGGGTCTTACATACTAGGTTTTAGTAAGGATAGGGTTTATATCTTCAATGATTTTATAAGAGTGAATTCATGACCAGCTATTTGTTAGCATATTAGAACAAACTAGGGTCTTACAAACTAGTGTATATTTGTTACATATATTTGACCATATGTACATCAAGGCCCAATGAATTTTATTACACTTTAGTTATGCATTCCTTGCCATTGTACTTGATACTTTGCCATTGTTTTTAGCATGCTAGAGTAGGCACACTTCAACTGCACTGCATAGATGCTCATGTACATATCGTTTGATGAAATATGGTAGCATTGATGAAGTGTGTAGCATCTATTAGACTTCCTCTTAGTTTCTGAAACTGTCATAGGATTACATTGATTATATGCGTAGCATGTTACTATTATGACAGAGGTTATTCAAACATATTTTGACTTATTTTGTTAACTTTTGTTTTTTCCTTGCAACATATTTGTAGCTAGGGTTTTACCCCTAGCTGGTGCAAATGAGCACCTACTAAGGAGAAGGGACTCCTTAGTAGCAGTTCAGTAAATGTAAATTAAAATGCTAAAACAAAAATATAAATTACTCTAAACATGTGCATGAAACAGAAAAAACAAGATGTAAAGAATGGCTTTTTATATTAATTTTACCTCCAATGTGAAGGTTGATGAAACTCTTGCAATGATCCAAGAGGGTTGCTCCAAGCTCCAACTTGCTCCTTCTCTTTCTCCAATGGTGGGAATGGGCCAAAAGGGGCTCTCAAGGTGAAAGTAGCTCAAGGGTGAGCTAGGGTTTCAAGAGAGATTTTGGCAGAGTAAGGGTATACTTCATTGTGGATGTGGAATAAGGGATCTCCATCACCTATTTATAGTTTTTTGGTGGTGGAGTGCTGACCCATGGTTTTGGGAACCATATGGTTTAGGGCAGCTGTATAGGGTTTTTTCCTCTTTTTCCTCATTATTTTATATTTTTTATTCCCTTTTTACGGGGTTTTTGCTATTTTTAGAGGAATTTTGGATATTTTTGGAGGAAAAAAGGGTTTTTTAGCCTTTTTGAGGCTTTTTTGATGGTTTTGTGGCCTTTTGGAGGCATTTTAGGCCTTTTGGAGGCTTTTTAGTGGGATTTTTTTGGGTTTTTAAGGGAAATATGGTAGGAAAATGGACAAATGAGCCATATACTATGGTAGATGAGGTAGTGAACACTTTTTGGGTGTTAACAGATTGCCCCCTGATGTGCGAGGGCAGGAGCTCATCGTATGGCCGATGGACATCATAAGTCATGAATGGTTTTCCTGGGGTGTGGAGAGAAGAGAAGAAACAAACTGAAGCCCGGAACAATGATCCCGAACAAACTGCAAGAACTAAAAGTACATAACCTCAATAATGGATGAGGAATCATCTGATCATATGGACGAGGCGGGCATACCCATGCTCGTATCAGGATATAACATAACAATAACAATGGGGTCCAAAAAATGGGGACCTGACATACTCATGACCTCAAATACTGACTGAGGAATAATCTCAATATATGGACGAGGCGGGCATACCCATGCTCGTATCAAGATACATAAAAAGAACTGTGAGGCCCGAAAAGAGGGACCTGTAAGATACATAGATAACCACTGTGTACATCATAAGGGTCCAGAGAGGACACAAATCTGGGACATACTGCTGGGTTGACCATGTTTGAGCTGAAGTACTGATACATTGGAATGACAACAGTGCTACTGAGGGTGGTACCAAAGGAACTGATGAGCTGCTGGATCAGAGTGACAGGGGGTACACTCGCAATGGTACACTGAACTGGAACTGATCTGGGACTGAACTGGGTACTCAAGGAAGCATATAACTGGATGGCTTCCGAATACAATCACCAACGCAGCCTGGACCTCCACGGGAACATATAACTGGGTGTTCCGAAGTGACTCACCAATGTGCTAGAGTCGGGGGAAATCCGGGGTCTTCGACAAAAAACTAAAGGGATATAACCCTATGCGATTCTCGACGATGCGATCAAGGTGCTGAAGTCGAGCATGTGAGAAACAACCACTCGGAGAGGCAATGATGACTCCTCTCAGAATGTTCCGTAGGCACTTACCACAGATGGTGATGAGTCCAAGGCGTAGGGACCTCTAGGCCTATCCTCTGGAATGGAGGTGCTGTCGTCGACAGAGGGAGACCTGCAACTATCAAGGCAATGATGTTTCCTTGATAGAAGCACGAGGTGGAGAACCGAAACATGATAGTACTGATGGAAGGACTGACCAACTGTGGGGGGACAAATGGGGCAAGTAGAGTGAGTGGACTCAAACTTCCTTTATTCAGAGTATGATAATGGTGGTGATCTGGCAGCATATGAAACTGACTGAGGGGAAAGGGATCATAGCTGTAATGGATCTGGGAGGGTAACTGGGCTGAGGGAGACTCAAGCTGGGGTAAAATGGCAGGAGACTGCAGAATACTCTGAACAAAGGAGACCTGATTGGGAGTGCTGCCGAGATGATCGATCATAGTGCCAGGGGGCACGGGAGGGGACTTCTTCATGGGTTAAGGAACTAGAAGACGTGTGTGTAAATTGATACTGTCGTGTGGATTTATACGAGCCCAGGACAGTTCATGCTCGTGATTGCTTTCAATTTTAAGGAGTCTGAAAGCGATAAGAAGACTCTGAAATGATGGAATGGTACTGTCGTGTGGATTTTACGAGCCCAGGACAGTTCATGCTCGTGGTTGCTTTCAATTTTAGAGAGTCTGAAAGCAAATAAGAAGACTCCAGGGGGTTGCTTTTTCGTATGTTTAGTCTCCAAAGCCCAAAGAAGCATAAAAGGATGCAATGAAGAACTCTTCTAGCCGGTGTGACTAGAGTATTCCTTTTTCGTAATTAGTCTACCAGGTCCGGAAAAGGGTTAAACTTATAACAGATAGACGCCCTTTCAGGTACTTTAACGAGCATGAAAGGAAGCAAGATTGCTCAGCGATCTTTTCATTTTTTTAGGAGTCAGAAAAGAGCTTAACGGAAACTCCCTAAGTACCTTTTTCGTAAAGGACTTGTCCGGCCTGAAAAAGGGATAAAATTATACCGAACAAAAGGAATGGCCAGGAAAGGAGGAAGTGTTCAATCAAGGATCAGTAATGATGACCAAGAATGAGGGTAGGGGGGAACACTGGTGGGCCTCCTTGCGGGGTGAATGAAATGGTGGAAAAATAACGAAACATTTGCAGTATGACAGGAGTGAATGGCTCATGTAAAAGTGTGGAACAATCCGATGGCGGCCGATGTGGCACGCAAATCAAGGCAGCAAGGTGTTGGGACACAATGTTGAAATTGTACCAGGTGAGAGCGAGAAACGATCTCAAGCATCATCACCAGCTCGAAAAAATGAATCCGACGATATAAAGAGTGTCAAAAATGGATAACGGCCAATGTGGCATGCAAACCGAGGCGACGGGGGGCGTTTTGGAAAAATACCCGAAAAATATGGGGGTGAGAGCGAGAAATGATCTCAAGCATCATCACCGGCTCGGAAATATGAATCCGGTAGTGCAAATGGTACGAAAAACGGAGGTCATAAGGACTCCAAAATGGTCAAAGAAAATAACGAGGTGTATAAAATCCAATATACAAGTGATATGTGACCTCAAAAATGGTTGAGATCACACATGTGAAAAAGTGAGCAGGATTAATGACCTACCCCCATGCTATGTGCATGGGGTTTGTGATTGTGGATCACATATGTGTTGGTTTGAACGATGGGTTCATTGACATGCTGAGATAAATGTGATGGGGTAGGGTCAAAATGATTGACCATGCCCCCTTTCCCAGGGTCGAGGTAATCTATTATGCCCCTTGAATCAGAGGTGTCAAGGTGGTGCTCTATGATAGTGGGGTCAAGACCAGGTATTTCGGTATAGGACCAGGCAAAGACATCTCGGAATTCTCGGAAGAGTCTTTTGTACTCCTCAATCTCAGACTCACTGCAGGAGGCTCCTAAAGTGATGAGTTCAGGAGCACCTCCTGGGGCAAAGATATCTATGTGGATAACGGGAGAGATGTTGGCCATGTTACCCTCCTCGAAAGCTTCAGGAGCAGGAATAGGGTCCTTGAACCAGTCGACCTTGGTGGGGATAAATTCTTTGGACTCAACCGTGAATTGGGTAGCTGTGCTAGAGGAGGATTCTTCTGGGATGAAATAGGAATGGTGGTGCATGTCATCCCAGGGATAATCCGGGGCAGTGAGAGCCTCAAGAATCTCCTCATCAGTACGGAATGTTTGCGTCGTCAAATCGGTTGACGAGGGGGTAGTGGTTGAAGAGATCATATAAATGGTATTAACCTCTCCTGAAGGGGAGGAGACCGGAGGGTGGATCTCCTCAATGGTGGGTGGTGCCATCTCAAGATCCAGATTGTTCATCTCATAGAGAGCCGCTCTGTAATCCGGGAGATCGGGACAATGATGTGAGTAATGCCCGTAAACACCGCATATGGCACAGGGGTGGTTAGTGAATAGGGATTTATCTTTAGGCTTGGGGGTGGGGTTTAGTTCGACAACTAGGATGTTGGGGTCGTCATCGAGCATCTGCATGTGTTCCTGCAAAGCCGGTAACTGTGGGCATTGGTGAGTCGCATGGCCTAACTCATCGCACAACGAGCATTTGGGAGGAGCACGAAACATTGGGGGTTTTTGACTGTCCTGGGAGGTGGTACAGTAGTGTAAGGTTGTGGCCCTCTGCCCCCAGTGGGTATGGGAGTACGAGGGGGAGTCGTGGAGGATGAAGGGGTAGAGACACCGGGGGGTGGCTGAGTGGTAGTAGCCATGGGTTGCACCAGTTGGAGGACGATGCTTGGTGTCGGCGGGGGAACGGGAGGCAAAAGGTACCAGACGGGTAATCCCAAGGTTAACCCAGGGAGGCTAAGGGTAGCCATGACCGGGGTGCTTACTACTCCCGATGGAGGGACTAGGAAGGGGATTATATGGATAGGTGTATCACCAATGTGGCTAGGTACCAATGGTGGTTTAGGAAACAAGGGTGGTTGATTGTTAGGTGGTTGGTTATCGTGGGACAATGTACATAAGTCAGACACTTCGGGCGTAGATGACGGGGGAGGAATGGATTGGAAGGTGGAGGTCATCGACGCGTCTGAGTAAACTCTAGGTCCCATAGAGGAAACAAACGAGGTGGTGGCACGAGAAACAGGTTGTTCAACCATGGGGAGAACATTTTCGGGTGCCGCGGGAGCACTGGGATCATAGTAGGTGAGCTGGTCAACCTTGACCACGTGTCCCTCATGGGGGAACATCATGGTGCGAAAAATGAAAGAGGCAACCGCCTGCATGGCATACATGTAGCTACGGCCAAGTAAAAGGTTATAATCCAATTGGGCATTGATTACCTCAATGTTGATGAGGACGGTTTTGCCACCTACCTGGACGAGGACATTGGGTAGGAGGCCTTGGGGCTGGGCCGACTGACCGTCGTAGGCGCGTAATGCAGTGGTGGACTGCTAGAGAGTAGGGGATCCCAACTTCTGCCATACGAATGTAGACATAATGCATGTGGAGGCACCTTCATCGATGATGCATCGATGGATGACAAGATTCCGAATGGAAACAGAAACTTGGAATGCTAAGGAGGAAGGCAGGCGTGGTTCGGATTGGTCCAAATCAAATGCCATTAAATTTGAATCATGTGGGTCAATCGCCCCAATGGCGGAGAGTAAAGTCTTGCGTTGGGAAGGGCAGTTTTTCAAGACTTCTAACACAGACATGGCTGCGGGAGATTGGGCTAAGTCATCAACGATGTTGTAGTTTGACGTAGCCCACGCATTGGGGTTGTTGTTGATACGGCGAAGCAGGAAACGAGGTGCTTTGGGAGCACTCTCTAGTGGAGGCAGGGGTATGCGTAATGCTTGATCGGTGGGATGAGCGTTAGGGGTTTTCTCAGCAGGAGGGGCTTCAGTGGTGGAGCCATACTGGTTCCGACGGGTCTGGAGGTTGACGTCAGTGGATGACATCATCAACAAGTGATGGGTTCCCAAGTCAAACATGGGTTGATCAGGAGCAACGTATGTGATCTGTTGTTGGGGTTGCACGTTGGCTTGAGGGGGAGCCAACGGCTGAGTGTTCACTACGCCTTGGGTTGGTAAGGGGTTTTACAGAACCAAAGGAGGCTGCTGAGGCTGAGGGGGGTTAGGTGGCACCTGAGGAGCTGCATGCCCTTGGCGATGGGCATCATCAACCCAAAGTTGCTGCGCTCGCTCCAAGTGTGGGCAAGCATGTGTATAGTGGCCATAGACCCCGCAAATAGAACAAGGATGGTTTGTTCACAAATTGGGGTTCTTAGCTTGCTTGGGCGGGTGATCAGGGTTTTGGTTAGCAGGGGCCGCAATATTGTTGTCGGGGGGATTAGTCGGTTGACCAGCTTGGTCTGCAGGTTGGTTATTCCCACGATTACGGCCCTTGCCACGATTTTGTTGGCCCTGGTTACGTTGGTTGTTCTGGTTTTGCTGCGGGTTCTGTTGGGCGTAAACTTGCCCTTGGGCAGCAGGTGTATTCTGAGGTTGCGTAGGTGCGGGAGTAGGCTGCGGGGGATGATATGTAGGTGGAGGCTGTGCAGGTGCAGCAACTTGAGGGGGTTGCTGATATGGCTGTGGAACGGGTTGTGGGTTTGCCGCAGGGGCTGCCTGTGGCGGGTAATAAGCGGGTTGGGCTTGTGAAGGCGCAGGAGCTGGGGCAGCTTGCTGGTGGTAGTAGGGCTGAGGTGCGACCAAGGGGGCATAAGCGGGAATCGCATGACCGAAGCATTGAGGAGGACATGAGGGTCCATGGTGGTGGTGATGTGTCATGGGAGCATACGAGTTGGTTGCTCTAGACTGTGAGGTAGCCCGCGAAAGTTCAGGGCCAAGGGTAGGACGTGCTATAGAAAATGGTTGGGGATGCAAAGAAACACGGCCAATGATACCGTCTGCAGCGTGGGATTCCCCCGGCGCATCATGCTGGGAGGACTCGCCGCGAGGGGCGTCAGGTATAATGGTATAGAGGTAACCCGACTGGGCATAAATGAGGTCGAACTGTTGGGCCTTAAGGATGGCCTCTTCTTCAGACTGGGGTCTTTCTGATGCCACATCCTTAGCAATGACAGGGAGAAGGGATTTGAGGAACCAATCTAGGAAGATACGGTCGTCCAATTTGATCTTGCATAAGCTACGGCGTCGACGCCACTCATGGATGTGGTCCGTGATGTGGGTAGTTTTGTTTTGTCTACAGGATAGGAGGATCTCAACGCCCGCGTCATAGCGGATAGGCAACTGGAAGAACTGCAGGAAGGTCGAGGCAACGGAAGCAAAGGTGGCATGGGTCCCATGGGGTTGCTCGATATACCACTTGGTTGCAGAGCCAGTGAAGGTGCGCTGTAAGAGACGGAGGTGAACAGAGTCATCCACTATGGAGTTAGAGGAACACCATAAGTGGAAAGACATGATATGGTTTTGTGGGTCCTCACCGGCCTTGCCCTCGAACTTAGGGATGTCAGAGGGGAGCTTGGTAGGCATATGAGGCCACACAGGGTCATGTCGGATAGGGTCGTTGGTCAATCTGGCCAGGTCAGGTAAGTTGAGGCTAGCCATGAATGGAAAACTGGAAGAAGGATGTGACATAGTAGTGGGTTGGACCAGGCTGGGCCCCATGCCCCCAAGTGGAGGGACACGATTTGGGATGGTGCCCCCAAGTGGGGGAACGGAGGTAGTATAGGAGGGGCCTACACCACCATCGGTAGTGTGAGCCACTGATGGAGTGGGGATAGGTATTCCCGCTGCGGGAATAGGTGCCTTGAGGGGAACGGTAGATGGGGGCCCCATGGAGGGCATACCCAAAACCGGTGTAGTAACTGGTGTAGTGGTGGATATGCCACCAATGGTCCCTATAACAAAATGAGTGGAAGTCGTGCCAGCCATGGGGCTAGTAGGGGCAATGTAAATAGGGTTCTCAGACTCTTCGTCAGAATCAGAGGTAAATTAAGGAGCGTCAAAATCTGGTGACGGGGTCCTATGTCGCTGACGAGTGGAGTCAAGTGACAAGGCTCTAGATCTGTGATGATTGGTATCAAGTGATGAAGATTTGTGGCGATGACGGGTGGTGTCAAGTGAACCGTGATGTGGGGGCTCGCCCCTGAGGCACCGAGAATGTCTCGGGGACTCAATGGTGACAGATGGTGTCGAATCTCTGTGGGTTGAGGTGAGTAAAAAATAGCTCAAAAACCCTAATGCAACCGAGTGTGCAGAAGGAGAGCTCAAAAAACAAGGCACTCAGGCCAACAACCAACTCAAAACACCCACTGTAACAGCTATGCTACAATAGGTGGAGTGTCAACAAAGTGGTCAGAATACCAACAAGCAGCAGGTTTCCTAAAAATAAAAAATGGTGAACTCACTAGACCAAAGGGAGGTAAGGGAGCATTCAAACACCTAACTAAAAGTATTCTGACTCAACTAGACATATCCTTTGCAAGGTGATGAAATCCAAGTCAGACAATATGAATAGGAAAGCCAAGTGGCTAAGATGTCCCCCTACCGGGAGGGACACCGGGTAGTCAATCCTAGAAGAATGGCAACTAAGATACCCCGTTCATGACACGTCCAGAAAGGTGAATCTGTCGTTGGGTCCTTTTACCGCAATACCCCAATACAGGGATATCCCGAGAACTGCGAAAGGTAGCCCTTCAGTTACTGAATGGAGTGCGGTATTCCACTCAGGCCTCCGGAACCAGTCTCCCGACTTCAACCCTCATAAGGGAGAGGCCCTCTGATAAACTGGTCGTGACCGTGCCAAAAAGTACTAGGAGATTTTGGTTCCTTATTTAGACAACAACTATGTCTCAAGTGTAAGTAACCGAGGGGTGTTATTGGAAGCATATCCCCCCGATCCTACCTAACTACAATGATTCTTTCGTGTTCCCCAAGTGGGGTTAGAATATTGGTTGAGCTAAGTATTTTTTAAGGCTCACTTGAATTATGTGACAGAGTGTGTGCTCGTGAGGTGATGAACCCAAAATAGAAGTGCCACAAGGGGGGCAACTTCTAACTATCAATAATACTGAATTTGAAACTTTAACTTGCAAAATTTTATGAATTAAAAATACTGAAATTTTAAAAAGATCCTGTAAAGGGAATAGAAATTATGTTGCAGAAAGGCTGTAGGGAAGTGGGGCTGCAGGTAGGACAGAGGGTTGTTCAGATGCAGAAAATATTGCAGCAAAAGTGGCTGGGCTCAAATTGGGGAAAAAATGCAGAAATCAAACTGCGGGTTTGTGGCGAATCAGAACAGGCGGACCGCGGGTTTAAGGGAAACAGACGCGTACAGGTTGCGGCTATTGGGCCGACAGAGGCAGTCAGGATGCAGGAAACAAAGAAAAAGACGTAGCTGGGTCGCGGAAAAAGGGATGACAGACGCAGTCGGGACGCCGGAAAGGGACTGAAAGCTGCAGTCGGGACGCAGGAAAATGGCCGACAGGCGCAGTCAGATCGCAGCAAACAGGCTTATTAGCCGCGGTCGGATTGCAGGTAACATACTTGAATCCGTTGGCAGGGCGTCGGAAGCAGTCTGAGAGCCTGAAAGACGCAGTCGGGACGCGACTGCAGAGGGAAAATACACGGTGTGCGGCGGCCGAAAGGGACAGCCGAAAAGAAAAAAAATTGAAACTAAAACCAGAAATTCAAATCTAGGGGAGTCGCCAAAACTGTAGCTAGGGTTTTACCCCTAGTTGGTGCAAATGAGCACCTACTAAGGAGAAGGGAATCCTTAGTAGCAGTTCAGTAAATGTAAATTAAAATGCTAAAACAGAAATATAAATTACTCTAAACATGTGCATGAAACAGAAAAACAAGATGTAAAGAATGGCTTTTTATATTAATTTTACCTCCAATGTGAAGGTTGATGAAACTCTTGCAATGATCCAAGAGGGTTGCTCCAAGCTCCAACTTGCTCCTTCTCTTTCTCCAATGGTGGGAATGGGCCAAAAGGGGCTCTCAAGGTGAAAGTAGCTCAAGGGTGAGCTAGGGTTTCAAGAGAGATTTTGGCAGAGTAAGGGTATACTTCATTGTGGATGTGGAATAAGGGATCTCCATCACCTATTTATAGTTTTTTGGTGGTGGAGTGCTGACCCATGGTTTTGGGAACCATATGGTTTAGGGCAGCTGTATAGGGTTTTTTCCTCTTTTTCCTCATTATTTTATATTTTTTATTCCCTTTATAGGGGGTTTTTGCTATTTTTAGAGGAATTTTTGATATTTTTGGAGGAAAAAGGGTTTTTTTTAGCCTTTTTGAGGCTTTTTTGATGGTTTTGTGGCCTTTTGGAGGCTTTTTAGTGGGATTTTTTGGGTTTTTAAGGGAAATATGGTAGGAAAATGGACAAATGAGCCATATACTGTGGTAGATGAGGTAGTGAACACTTTTTTGGTGTTAACAATATTTTCCTTGCAACCATAATCCTGATCAATGGGTATGAACCCTTGGAGTTGACAAAAAACACAATTTTAAATTAGATATCAAATTAGCATGCATGTGCTAAGTTCATTGAATTGTTGAAAGATATTATATTTTTTTTCCATTAAGATAATGTGTTCATAACATAATGGTGAGATGTTATTTGATCAATGCAATAAATGTAAGAGAATAAATATTGCTTAAAATGTAATTATATAAATTTCAATAGAATAATTTATCAATTTGTGGAAGAGATAAATCATCACAAGCACAAGTGGAAACTCAAGAGAAAATATGGAATATATTGTATCATGCATTGATAGTCGAATGTTTGTAATACAAAATATGGCAAAGTAGTTGGCCCTCAAATGGCATGTCAATGTACATGTATCCCTAAGTACAACAATGTGTACATGTACATGTCAAAATACATATATACAAGACTATGCGACATCAAAAATCAATCTGTCGCTTGTTTTTCCCCGACTTTCCTCTATCGACCATCTCCCTGGGATCACTCTACATCTCAGTAGTCTGCAAAAAAAATCATTATTTTTATCAAATAACTGCAATAATAACCTACCATTAACAAACTTAAAAATTAACTTATGGCCAAATTATTTATGACAAACACTCACCAAATCCTCATGGGGTATAGATGTGAGCGGTGTTCTCATGGAAGGCCTCTCTATAGTTGTGCTCTGCAAATAAAATATCATATCTCAATTAATTCAACAATTGAACATTGATCAACATGTTTGGGTAAATTGAATAAAAAAACTTGGTCATTAATGAACATCTCACCACAAGAGGAGACCCGGTCAGAACCATGGATTGAGCAGAGGGGCCAGGAACTTCTGCTGCTAATGGCTACAATCACCAAATGGGGAAATAGTTAGACATGCATGAATAAACAATATAGTAACATGGTTAAATACTGTGCATTGTGATTGTTGAAATAGTTACCTCTGTATGAATTTTGGCTCTTGTAGATGCGGCACTAATTGCAGCATAAATGATCCTTGTTAGGTGAGGGGTAGATGGATCCTTCGTGTGTCTGCTATAGAGGACATCCACACCCTTTCTAGGAGTGGAGCCTCTCTTATACACTTGTCCCTTTTGCACATTTGGACTATGAGGAGATCCAACTGATGACAGTCTCGAAAATATAGAGGTTGGTGGCTACAATCACCAATACCGATGTAGTTAGAAATGCATTAGTCAATGAAATAGCATGTATTAACAAACTGACAATAATGAAATACATATCGATGTACTTTATACTTCAATCAATTCTAAGAAACAACCTATCGTCTGTTGTGTCTCCATGGGCATGCTATCGGTTGTATTCCCACCAAGGGGGAGCTCACTAGATGAAATCATTTCCCTCTAATGGGGATCTACAACCTACAATTTAGAAAATTGTAAATATTAGATCGTGTAGCATTAATTAAATAACATGTGATAACAAAATAACATGATCGTGTAGCATTAATTAAGTAACATGTGATAACAAAATAACATGATCGTGTAGCAATAATTAAGTAACATGTGATAACAAACTAACATGTATTAAAATAATGTCATGTTGAAATAGTTACCTCAGTGTGAGAGGTTGTTGCTGAAGGTATGACAACATCTTGTAACTCAGACGGTGCTGGTGCATGAGCCTCTTTCCCCTCATGCCCTTCTGGTAGCAACTACAAGTTTTAAAATCATTAAAAAAATTAGCAATCTATATATCTGTATATTAAGGAAATATAATTTACAAATGATAGTAAATCGTTAATTGGATTTCCTCATGTAATAAAATAATGTCATGTTGAAATAATTACCTCAGCGTGAGATGTTGTCGCTGATGGTATGAAAACATCTTGTAACTTAGACGGTGCTGGTGCATGAGCCTCTTGCCCCTCATGCCCTTCTAGTAGCAACTACAAGTTTTAAAATCATTAAAAAAATTAGGAATCTATATATGTGTATAGTAAGGAAAAATAATTTACAAATGACACTAAATTGTTAACTGGATTTACTCATGTATTAAAATAATGTCATGTTGAAATAGTTACCTCATTGTGAGTTGTTGTCACTGAAAGTATGACAACATCATCTACATTGAATGGTGTTGGTGCATGAGCCTCTTTCCCCTCATGCCCTTCTGGTAGCAACTACAAGTTTTAAAATCATTAAAAATATTAGCAATTTATATATGTGTATAGTAAGGAAAAATAATTTACAAATTACACTAAATTGTTAACTGGATTTACTCATGTATTAAAATAATGTCATGTTGAAATAGTCACCTCATTGTGATTTGTTGTCATTTAAAGTATGACAACATCATCTACATCGGACGGTGCTTGTGCATGAGCCTCTGGACTATGGTCTGCATCATCAGTGCAAAGGTATTCAACCTCGTGCCCTTCTTGTAGCAACTAAAAGTTTTAAAATTATTAAAAATATTAGCAATCTATATATATATATATATATATATATATATATATATATATATATATATATATATATATATATATATATATATATATATATATATATATATATATATGTATAGTAAGGAAAAATAATTTACAAATGACACTAAATTGTTAACCACTTACTTACCTGTGTAAAATACCCAATAAAGGTATCATCTGTTTGGACAGGACCAAAGCAAGGATGGTTGCATATTGTGCATGGGTGGGGCTCTCGGCTGTGCTCATGATGTGCAGGTCTAGTGCCACTACTAGATGCTCCTCGACCACTGGAAGGTGGTGTCTCTACCCCATTGGGAGGTGGTGGATCTAACCCATTGACAGGTGGTGGCTCTACTCCACCCATAGATGGTGGCTCTGATGGCTCTTCCTGGTATATACCTTGAAGATACATGCTATGGTGAACAGCCGCCTGTGCCAACAATAGGAATGACTCCTGTGTCTCTGGGACCAACTGATGTGCACTCGACACATCTGTTTTGAGTAGATTCCTATGAGGTAGAGCTACTGGGCCATTTGGATCTACGCGCCTTGCATTGGGACACTGCTGAGGCATCCCCATCCCAACACCCTGATACTCCAAGATATAAAAATAGTTAACATGCTTCCCCATCACAAATTCTGCGTACATATTTCTCAAACAATATAGAGGAATTTCCCTGTTGTTGTGTGGTGGTGCATCAAACACCATGTACCATCAGTCTATCCAGTTATCTATGAATGATTGATATGTACAACACTCGATAGAAATGTTCCTTTTGTTTGCATTCAGGATTTCACCCGTCCGTGGATCTCTAAAGAGGGAAAACATATGTTGTTTTGATATTTCCAACTTTTTAACTTCTTTGTAGCTAAGTCCATCCTCATATTGTTTCCTCTTTCTTTCTCTGAATGCGGCAATATCTTGCAGTGCGCCATTAGACCTACTAAAGGTCTCTATCATTGCATCCAAATTGGATGCAAGCATAAGATGCCTATCATCAAAAATACTTATTGGGGCTAGAAGTTCTCTGAGCCTCTCAATTTCTCTTTGGATGTCTGAGTGTGCATCCATGGTCGTAACTGCAATAAAAAAATAAAAAAATAAATCTTTAGAAACGTATACATGTGCTATAATGACATCTCTCAAAAATAAAAAATGTACAAACTTTTTGCAACAACGAATACATTACAAACATAAATATCATCTCAAGCATACATTACAAACATAAATATCATTTCATATGACCATTGCAGGCATACATTATGGGTCCTTGCTGGAATAAGGGTGGAGACCATGCGGGCATAAAGACCATGATGATGTGGCAAAGATATGTATTTTTATTGGTTAAGGATAACATGGAAATAAAAATATCATTTGACTTATTTGAATTAATAAAAACAAAAATACAAGTCATCCTCCTAAATACATGGAAAGGAGAAGCATAAATGAAGAACAAGATGGTTGTGTTTTTTGTGTGGTGAGGGTGGAGAATTTGGGAGAGAATTCAGGAGATAGAGGAGAGCTCTGATCTCGGGGGTCAGGAAGATGAGGACAGTTTTTGGTGAAGGAGTAGCAGCAGGTGGAGCATTAAAACAATCTCTCTTTCTATATTTTCGTCTGGGTTAAAATGCGGCAGCATATTGATGGACAGAATGAAGACATGTTGGTAGAATGATGAAGAGATGACTGATGATATGGGTAGAATGTTGTGATGTGCATATGGATAGTGTAAAGTGTATGAATGGAGATATGGAAGCAGATTGATATGACATGAATAATGATGATAGAATGAAGATGTGATCTGATTGGTGATATTTGTTGATGGACATAATGAAGTTGTATTGAATAATGAGTGCTTGATGAGAATGATGAAGTGATTTGGAAACAAACAAGGGCTTCTGCTTGATGATGTATGTAATCTGCAGACTTAATAAGAGTATGAAATATCATTTGTAAATCTATGATTGTTGGGGTGTTGGTGCATGCCAGTCAGTTGCAGCTGACAGAATTATCTTGTGGTTGGTGCCACTTTGGGTTGTATCCCATTCTGGAGATTAAAGTCTCCAATTATAAAAATTTTACAAAGCTTATATCTTGTCTCTTGTAATGTGTTGATGGTAATGTGCCTTTCTTAATGAATGACATGTGATATAGTTTATTGATGAATACGATATTGAAGTGAATTTGTAATTAATGATATAAGATTTGAGAAAAGAAGTTGAAATTTTTAATAAGTGCAAGCTCACTGATTCACCCCCCCCCCCTCTCAGTGAACATTGTGTCTAACATCTTGGTGGTGAAGGAGGTAAAAAAAGATGTGGTAGTTCATCTTAGCAACAAAGTAAGCAATGTGTCTACAAAGGAGGGGAACCTAGTCCCTTGGGGTTTGGGGGATGATGTAAAATACATCATGCCATTAGGTTGGATTCACATGCATTGGTTGTAAATTTTTAGGGTAAAAGAATGCGTGGGAAAAAACATAGGGTTTGGTTGAGTCAAGTCTAGAAACGAAGCCTAGGTTATAGTCTATAATTCCTCCTCCTAGCCAAATGGTGGATGGTTTTTTTTTTCAATTTCCAATAGATGTGGAAAAAATATTGGTGTTGGGATTCAATTTCCAATTTCCATTTTAGTTTTTTTTCAAATCCCTTATTGCTTAGGTGGATGTAAAATTCATTAAGGGATTGATAGTAGGGAGGAATTAACATATGTTAAATAACAAATTTTAAAATTTTTAGTTTTGGAATTTCATTTACAAAGATTTTTAATTTAGGGAAACATAAAAATGTATATTTTTAATGATGAAGTGATGCAAGGATTTGGATGCTTACCTTTCCAATCTTCCTTGCAAGATGAAATCTACCTTGTTGAGCTTCGAAATCTCCCTCGTTGAGCTTTGAAATCTCCCTCGTTGAGCTTCTCCAATTCCTTTTTCCAAGCTGAAATCGCTTAAACGTTTTAGTTTTAAGTATACAGTGGGTAAACAGTGGTCGCAGTCTGCATACTGTTTTTTTTTTGTTATATTAACCAAAATGCGTGCGCCTGATGTATCACTATAACACGCACGCGTTTTAGAATCCTATCCAACATGTTAATTGACATGGCAGGGTCAAATTCCCCACATGCCTAGTTCTAAGTAACGCACGCACATTTTTAATTTACACAATTCTAGCGCATTTTTCAAATGCACGATTGCACCTAAATGGTCCCTCAACTTCGTATGAGGGCCCTGAAGTCAACCTTGGATTGGAGACAACCAATGTGAGGCACCTGCAACAATTACTTAATGAAAATATGCGAAATAGCAGAAATGACAGAACTCAGAATCACTTTTATATTGATCACGGGCCACTTCGAGGGGGCAACCTCCTATGAGCAAGCTCAATACAAATAACTTCACGGTGCCTTCATAGGTCTCAACACACACTTATATACTAATTTTAGGCGCCAATACTATGGGTCGAAACCATGGGCCGTTACAAACTATGGATCAACAATACTACGGGCGACTTACAAAGCATATGCGCCAACAACAATAACACAAACTATTGATCAACAAATACTACAGGACGACTTACAAAGCATATGCGTCCAACAACAACATACTAACAAAGTAAAGACATGGGTTCCTAACATCCCCTCCCCCTTAAAAAAAGCTTTGTCCTCAAAGCTTTAGATGTGGAAATTGTTGTTGAATCTGAAGGAGTGGTTCCCATGTAGCATCCTCTGGTTTCATGTCGTGCCACTGAATTAAGACCTCTGTGATAGAGTGAGAGCGAAGCTGACGCGTGCGCCAATTGAGGATGGCCTCTGGCTCCAAAAGGATGGATCCTTCATTATCCAGTTCGGGTAAAATCGTTTGGCCACTGATGTTGGTGCCAAGAACTTTCTTCAGACAAGAGACATGAAAGACTGGATGAATGCGGGAAGAAGGAGGAAGTTCCAATTTATAAGCAACGGACCCAATCTTCTGAAGAATCCGATATGGCCCATAGAACTTTGGAGCAAGCTTATGACGCCCTTTGAGTTTCAAGGAGGATTGTTTGTACGGCTGGAGACGAAGAAAAACCATATCGCCGACTTGAAAAGTGCACTCTGAACGGTGCTGATCCGCTTGTTGCTTCATGCGATTTCTTGCCATGTGAAGATTGTCCCGCAAAATGCGAAGAATCTGATCGCGGTTGCGAAGGACCGTGTCAACTTCCTGAACTGGTGAACTGGTGGGGGTGTATGGAAGAAGAGATGGAGGTGCTTGACCATAGACTGCTTCATATGGGGTCATTTTAGAGGCCGTGTGGTAAGAGGTATTGTACCACCATTCAGCAAGAGGGAGCCACTTTGCCCATTGATGTTGTTGTTCCGAGGTGAAGCAACGAAGATAAGTTTCCAAGCATTTATTGACAATTTCAGTCTGACCATTTGTTTGTGGGTGATACCCTGAACTCATCTTCAGTTTGGTGCCAGTGTGGCGAAATAGTTCTGTCCAAAAATGACTGGTGAAAGTCGCATCACGATCCGAGACAATGGAAGAAGGGATGCCATGAAGACAAAAGATCTGGTCCATAAAAATTTGAGCAACTGAGGAGGCTGTATAGGGATGACTGAGAGCACAAAAATGAATATATTTGGAGAGGCGATCAACCACAACGAGAATCACTGTCTTCCTGCCAGATTTAGGGAGCCCTTCAATGAAATCCATAGAAATATCTGTCCAAATCCGTGTAGGTATGGGCAAGGGTTCAAGCAATCCTGGAACGAGTGTTGTTTCACCCTTATTGCGCTGACAGGTATCACATTCGGCCACCATCTGTTGAATTGTCCTTTTCATGCCCTGCCAAAAGAAGTTACGTCGTGCTCGTTCATATGTTTTGAGGAACCCAGAGTGCCCGGCCGATGGAGAAGCATGGAGTTCATAGAAGACAGCCTGTTGAAGATCTGTGCTCTGGGGAAGCACCAGACGACCCTTGTATCGTAGAGAAGCACCATCCCAAGAGTAATGTGGTACAGCAGAAGGGTTGTTGTTCAAGCGTTGGATGATCTGAGATAAGGAAGAGTCGTTGACATAACCCTGTTGAACAGATTGCAACCAATTTGGAACAGGCATAGAAATAGTTGAAAGAGAACCTTGGGCACCAAATGTGCGAGAAAGAGCATCAGCCACAATATTGTCTTTACCCTTCTTGTAAGTGATCTCATAGTCATAACCCATGAGTTTGCTAACCCATTTCTGTTGTGCCGGGGAGGAGACACGCTGGTCCAAGAAATATTTCAGACTCTGGTGATCAGTCTTGATGCAGAAATGATTCCCTAATAGGTATGGACGCCACTTCTGTACTGCATGCAAAATAGCCATCATTTCCTTCTCATAGGTAGAGGCAGCTAAATTCTTACCTGAAAGGGCTTTGCTGGTGAACGCAATGGGGTGTTCATCTTGAAGGAGAATGGCACCAAGTCCATTGCCGCAAGCATCACTCTCAATAGTGAAGGGCTTGGAAAAATCGGGCATAGCTAGCACAGGTGTAGTACACATAGCTTGTTTTAGTTTGTCAAATGCACACTGAGCAGCAGGTGTCCATGTAAAAGCATCCTTTTTCAATAGAGCATTTAATGGAGCTGCAATCTTCCCATAATCCTTGACAAACTTGCGGTAGTAGCCAGTCAACCCCAAAAAACCACGAAGGCTCTTGAGTGTCTGAGGACGTGGCCAATTGTTCATGGTGTCGATTTTGGCAGGATCCACGCGAACCCCTTGTGCTGAGATAATGTGCCCGAGATACTCAACTTCCTTTTGTCCAAAAACACATTTAGACTGCTTGACATGGAGATGATGGTCAGAGAAAAGTTGCATGACAAGATCCAGATGCTGGAGATGTTCATCCCATGTTTTACTATAGATGAGGATATCATCAAAGAATAACAGAATGAATTTCCGCAAGTAGGGTCGAAATATTTTATTCATTAAGGCCTGGAATGTGGAAGGAGCATTAGTGAGGCCAAAGGGCATGACCAAAAACTCATAATGGCCATCATGTGTGTGAAAAGCTGTTTTAGGAATATCATCCTCATGAACCCGAATTTGATGATACCCAGAACGAAGATCCAACTTGGAGAAAAAGTGAGCCCCATGAAGCTCGTCAAGAAGTTCATCAACAACAGGAATTGGAAACTTATCCTTGATGGTGAGGTGATTAAGTGCTCGGAAGTCAATGCAGAGGTGCCATGACCCATCTTTTTTGCGGACGAGAATAACTGGAGAAGAAAAGGAACTAGTGCTTGGGCGAATAATACCTTGCTTCAATAAGTCCCGAACGAGCATTTCAATCTCCATTTTTTGGTGGAATGGGTAGCGATAGGGCCTGATGTTGGGAGGAGCGCTGCCAGGAAGGAGCTGAATACGATGGTCTTCTGGCCTGGAAGGTGGTAATCCCACTGGTTCAGCAAAGACACCTGTCTATCGATCCAGAATTTGTTGTAGATCCAAAGGAGTAGTGGAGACCGCTGACGGTTGCATCTGGATGGAATGGATCTGAGCGATGACACCATGTGAATTCTTCTTGAGGAGTTTTCCCATGCGATGTGAACTGATGATGCTGAGAGAACCTGGTTGTAATCCTGTCAATGTGTGTTTGTGTCCATTGAGGGAAAACTGCATCCAAAGTTCGGCAAAATCCCATAAGATAGGGCCGAGTGTGTGTAGCCATTGAGCACCCAAAACCACATCACATCCGCCTAAGGGCAAGGCAAACATGTCAGAGCGCAAGGTATAATCTCCCATAGAGATACGCACATTTCGACACCTCCCTTTGCAAGGTAAGGTGCCCCCATTGGCAACCATGACTAGTTGGAGCAAGGATGGATAAAACAATCAGCTTGTTTGGCGATCCGAGGGTCAATGAAATTATGAGTGCTACCAGAATCAATGAGAATTGTAAGAGAAAGCTTCTTGAAGTAACCCCTGACCCGCATTGTTTGGGGGGTGGTGATTCCAGCTAAAGCATGGAGATATATCTCTGGCTGGTCATCCTGAGACAGAGGGTAAATAGGCGGTTCCTGAATGTCGATCGGAGCATCCAGTGTTTCTGGATCTTCGTCACCCATTTCAGAGGTAGGTGGAGACTCCACATCCAGGAGATAGAGCTTTTGTTGAACACATCTATGTCCCCGAGTGAATTTCTCATCACAATGATAGCAAATACCCTTTTCTCTGCGTGCTTGCATCTCTGTTTCAGACAAACGCTTGATAGGAGTCGGTCGAGGAGCCTGCGGTATAGGTGGTCGCTGAGAACCCATATTTCGGAAGGGAACAAAAGTGGGCTTGGAGCGTTGTTGGGATGCAATCTTGTCTTCTGCCAATTTAGCCAACCCGAGTGCTTCCATCATTGTGTCGGGACAGAACATTTTGACCTCAGAGCGGATGTCATCCTTTAGACCACTGATAAAACAACTTCGGTAAAATTCATCAGACAATCCTTCGGTGTGGTTGTCTAGATTCTCAAATTCAGTTTGATACTCTCTCACAGTGCCAGTTTGGCGAAGTTTAGTGAGGGCTCCTGTGAAGTCATCAAAAGCATTAGGACCAAATCGTTGCAAAACGAGCTAGCAAAAGTCTGGCTAGTTGGGCTCTGGATGAGCCTTGATGTACCAATGGTACCATTGAAGAGATTCCTATTCCAAATGAAAGGATTCCAACGGAACTTTGTTGACATCAAAAGTATTATGCAGACTGAAATACTGTTCTGCACGATAGATCCATCCAGTTGGATCGGTACCACTGAAGCAAGGAAAATCAAGCTTCGGACCACGGAAATTGCTGGAAGAAGAGAACCCATTATCTACTGAAGACTCGGACTGCCGTTTGTTGTTCATAGCTGAATGTTCAAGATGGAGACCAAGAAATTTTTCATCCAGATCCTGGAGTTTGGCTTGGATGGCTACAAGGGCTTCCTCCATGGTTTTTGCTCCTGCACGGGTGACAACCATAACCAGGGATTTTTTTTATTTTTTATTTTTTACTGGGTAGGAAAACAAAAACAGGAACTACTTCAGTAAAGGAAAATTTGGATTTGGGAAAAAATCAGAAGGGTAATTGGGGTTTGACTCGTTCTTTGGACACTGTTGGATAGACAGGGAAGCGAAAATGAGGATTTCAGAAGCGGGGTGAAAGGATGGGAAAATTTGGCAGAGGGGAACAAAGAAGCAGAATTCAGAAAGGAACTCTATGGTAAAAATTGAAGGTGATTGGGTGAAATCTGAGGAAGTTATGGCAAACCCTAAAAATAGACAAATGTGGGATTTCGGGCTGTAGGAAGGGGAATTGAGGATAGGGTCCTCAGGGATGAAATATGCAGAATGGAATGACAGGGGTTCCCTAAAATTTTCAAGGAAAACAGAGGTAAAACAAGGGAGATATGGAGAAAAAACTGAATTTTATACTTTTTTTTTTCACAGACTGGAGCGGCTACGGCTCGGTGTTTTTTTTTTTTTTCTTTACAGACTGGAGTGGCTACGGCTCTGCTTGCAGAATGGGATCTCCGGTTCGAAGGATTCTGGAACAACGTCGAACGGCTGAATCTGGAACGACTTGCAAAATGGATCTGAAACGGCACAACAGTGATCGACAATAGTTCAGCTAAAGGTAGATATGGACCCCAGGTATGTGCAGCTTCCTAACAGTTCAGGGTTTTCACTCGGCCACCAATGTTGTCTGACGGCTTGCGTATTGGGGCAGTACCCCTCACTCCACGGCTCAGGTAAAACTGATAACCGCTTTGCCACAAACGACAGCTCTTGGTTTACCTCACGGGTGGGAACTAGTCAATCAGGTAGGGGTTGTTTCCCTTTTCGCCGGCAGGTCCTCTCAATGGGCCAGCTACTTCGGGGTTCCTGTGGTACTCCTCACAATGAGTTTTAGGGCTTATGCCCAAGTACTTCCCATAGTTAAGCGGATAGGGATTATCCCAAATCCGAACCTGCAACAGATGCGAAAAAAATTTGGCAGAAATTTCACCCAGCGAGCCCAAGAAAGTGCTCTGATACCAGATGTGAGGCACCTGCAACAATTACTTAATGAAAATATGCGAAATAGTAGAAATGACAGAACTCAGAATCACTTTTATATTGATCACGGGCCACTTCGAGGGGGCAACCTCCTATGAGCAAGCTCAATACAAATAACTTCACGGTGCCTTCATAGGTCTCAACACACACTTATATACTAATTCTAGGCGCCAATACTATGGGTCGAAACCATGGGCCGTTACAAACTATGGATCAACAATACTACGGGCGACTTACAAAGCATATGCACCAACAACAATAACACAAACTATTGATCAACAAATACTACGGGACGACTTACAAAGCATATGCGTCCAACAACAACATACTAACAAAGTAAAGACATGGGTTCCTAACAACCAAATTTTTAAAAGTCAACCATAATATAAAGTTAGCCATGGATTGAAGTCAACCTTGGATTGAAGCCAACCATGGATTGAAGTCAACCTTGGATTGAAGACAACCTTGGATTGAATTCAACCTTGAACTTAACCATGGATTGAAGTCAAGCTTGAATTGAAGTCAGTCTTGGATTGAAGTCAACCTTTGATTGAAGTCACCCTTGGATTCAAGTCAACATTGGATTCAAGTCAACTATGGATTGATGTCAACCATGGATTGAAGTAAACCTTACTTAAAAGTCAACTATGGAATGAAATCAAATATTGAACTAGTATATATATATATATGAAAACATATAAATCCTTAAAGAAATGTGGGTTAAATGCAACTTTAAATCTAAAACAATTATTTTGTCCTATAATATTAACATAAACCTACCTCTCATCTCATTCATGGTTATACATAAGCCAAAAAAGAACCAATGTTTTATATGAAAATATTGGTTTAAAGTCAACATGGTTTAAATTCAACCTTGATAAAAGTTGTCATGGATTAAATTCGACATGGATTAAAGTCGAACATGGATTGAAGTCAATTATGGATTAAATTCGAACATGGATTAAAGTAAAACATGGTTTATCGAGGAAACATTGGATTAAATTCAACCTTGAATTAAAGTCAACCTTTGATTGTAGTCAACCTTGTATTGAATTCAACCTTGGATTGAAGTCAACTTTGCATTTGTTAAATTTTCAGAATTTACTTCAATCTGATCTAGGATCTTAATTGAGAGAACAACATGTACAGCATATCTACAGCATATCAATCATGGAGACAATAATGCAAGCACACAAGAGACACAAAGATTTACTTGGGGAAAACCATAAAGGTGAAAAACCCCAATAACTTCCTCAGAGATAGATAGAGCAATGATACAACCAACCATAAGAGATAGACACAACCTAGTAGCAGATCCTCCTCCTCCATAAGTGCGCCACTCCTCCTTGAGTGCATGTGTGAGAAGTGAGTGAGCAAATAGAGTGCCTCCCGCACTCTATTTATACTTGACTTGACTTGCCTTTTTACCTAACTCATGTAGGCTCGAACTTAACCACATAACATAATGCTGACTGGTCCGACCCCCAATAGGGTGGTCTACAGGGCCGACCCCAACAAGGTGGTCTAATAACCCATTGAGAATAAGTTACGACATTTACAATATAAATGACGACACATCCTTATAGAGGAATAATACCATCTCTATAGGAATACAATATAAATATATGTGAAATACATTCCGAAGTTACATATACATCAACACTCCCTCTTAACTAGGAAGGTATTTCTCAACATAGTTCTTCTAGCACAAGTCATCTTCTCAGGATCATCGTCACTGGATAATCGTCATCGAGTCATCATCATCGTCACTACTGCTGCTATCTCAATCAATCTCTGAATCTACTCGTCATAGGAATTTCTACAGAGCCAGTCCTTTTTCATACTGGATGTAGGCCCACCACCTGCAGGTCTTCATCATCACTGGCCATACTGTGGAATCCTCAGGACTTATTACGTGCGTCACAATACCTGGCTGCAGCATCCCAGGCTATTACGAGCACACAGCTCTACCTGTAGGATCTCCCAGGAGCACATTACATGTGACCCATCACAAAACCTGGCTGAAGCATCCCAGGCTGTTACGAGTATGCGGCTCTACCTGTCGGATCTCCCAGGAGCACATTACATGTGATCTCACCACAAAACCTGGCTGAAGCATCTGAGGCCTTTTTCATCCTGTCCAGATCTCCCAGGAGAAAATTACATGTGGTCATGGCAAAACCTGGCTGAAGCATCTGAGGCCTTTTTCATCCTGTCTAGATCTCCCAGGAGCAAATTACATGCCATAGGACAAAACCTCGCAAGAGCATCTACCAGATATCCCAGGGCACTGAATTACATGCCATAGGAAAAACCTCGAAAGACTATCTGCAGATCTCCCAGGGCACAAATTACATGTCCTCCCAAGCAAAACCTCGCAAGAGCATTTGCCAGATGTCCTAGGGCACCAAATTACATGCCATAGGCAAAACCTCAAAAGACCATCTGCAAATCTCCCAGGGCACAAATTACATGCTTTCCTGCACAACCTGATCCACGGCCACAAAGTATCATCTGATACTCATCATCATCACTGCAACATCCTGCTGCATGTCATCTGGAGAAGCTCATCATCCACGATCATCCTGATCATACAATGCATCCATCTGATGCACACATAGATACATGATCCACACAATGTATCCATCAATCATACATGATCTACCTGATCATACAAAGATACATGATCCACACAATGTACCCATCAACATACATGATCTACCTGATCATACAAGGATACATGATCCACACAATGCACCCATCAACATACATGATCTACCTGATCATACAAAGATACATGATCCACACAATGTATCCATCAGCATCCATGATCTACCTGGTCATACAAAGATACATGATCCACACAATGTATCCATCAACATCCAACATGATGCATTCATACAAAATACATACACATGATCCAACCAATCATATCCAGCATCCAACATGATGCGTACATACATATAAATGATCCAACTGATCATATCCAGCATCCAACATGATGCATACATATATACATATAATGATCCAACTGATCATATCTAAGCAGAAACCAGAACATCATCCTGATGCTCATCATCCAGCGTTTACATCCACAGCCATGTGAAGGACCCCCCTTCCAACATGCTTGGAATGGCTTCAGCAAATGTGTCCATCACTTCTTCCTCGAAGTATCCTCGATCTGAAGCACGCCAAGCCTCTCTCTGAAGTACTCGAACTTCACCCTGGCTAGTGGCTTCATCAGCACATCTGCAATCTGCTCGTCCGTCGCAACATATAGGAGCTTCACAGCTCCTCTCTGCACCATATCCCTGATATAGTGATATTTGATCCCTATGTGTTTCGACCTGTCATGAAACACTAGGTTCTCGGACAGCTTCACACAATTAGGGTTATCACAGAAGATACCAGTAGCCTCCAATGGGAGATCAAATAACTCAGACAGTAGCTTCCGTAGCCATACTACCTCACAACTAGCTGAGCAGGCTGCAACATACTCTGCCTCAGCTGTACTCAGTGCTATGTAGGACTGCTTCCTGCTAAACCAAGAGATCACACCTGATCCCATACTGAAGCAACACCCAGATGTGCTCTTCCTATCTGCAGCACTGCCAGCCCAATCTGAATCAACATAACCCTGCAGGTTAAACTTTTGATTCGCCTCATACCTGATCCCATAATCCACTGTACCCTTCAGGTACCTTAGAACATGCTTTACAACAACCAGGTGAACACTCCTCGGATCCGTCAAGACTGGCTCAATGTTTTCATAGAAAAGCAAATGTCTGGTCTCGTGTTCATCAGGTACATCAAGGACCCAATCATCTGACGATACATAGAGACATCAACCAGCTCAGATGAAGTATCACATAGAAGCTTCAGATTCGATGCCATAGGTGTGGCCATGGCCTTGCAATCCATCATCCCGAACCTCTTTAGGATCTCTACTGCATACTTCCCTTGTCCAAGGAAGATTCCATCTACACTCTGCCACACCTCCATGCCAGAAACAAATAGTGCATCATCCCCAAGTTCTTCATCTCGAACTCGGCAGTAAGCTTCCGCTGCATGTCGGCAATAAATCTATCTTCACCTGTAACAAATAGGTTATCTGCATACAAAAGTAGTATCACTGGATTGCCTTCCTCAACCTTGTAGAAAAGGTTGGAATCCACTTTATTCTTGGTAAAGCCCAAACTGGATAGAAAGCTGTCTATCCTACCATACCAAGTTCTGCACACATATATGACTACACCATGCTGTCTTGAAATCCATCTAGTGCATCTTCTATTTCATCACTTTTATATTTCTCAATGCTGCCATCTGCAACATGCTTGATCTGATAGTTCTATTTGGAAGTCACAACAGACTTCCCTTCACGTCTTGGGACTACATCCCAAGCATCATTCTTCATGATTGACAGATCATGGCATTCCATTTCTTCATCCCAGATCCTGGGAACTTCAATATCTTCAATAAATATCTTTGTTGCTGGAACAAATGTTGTAGTCCTTTTGTAGGTGAAGATATGCGGTCTTTCCTACAAAACAGGTTAAATTGCATGATTAGAAACATCTCATAGTTTTCAGAACAAATTCTTACACATAAAGAAATATGTCATACAGTCATGCAATTATCTTAGCCAATGCTTCAATACAACATTTATCCATATCCCGTAACTTTCTAGATGCCTTCCAATCTCTACCAGAACATTGTTAAGAGTGTGCACAACTCCCAACATGTCAGCAAAGAGGTTTCATTCTAGATAAGTAGCAATGGAATGTTGTACAGTGCCATAGGCCACTTACCCATGTATATTAGTAGTATACTGTTCATCAATGCAACTATTCTAATATGCATAATACACAACCTAATTCTAGGAACATCAGTATATACATTATTGAACAGTATTATTTAAACAAACAAATATGCAAGAAATTAAAATACTTATCTTTGTTTGTTCATTGGGTGGACTCCATCTGAGTCTTTGCTTCCTTCCAGGAGCTGCTGGAGTCCTAATCTGAAGTAGCTTCTTCTACACCTTTCTGTTGTGGAAAGATGGTCAACTCCCTCTGAATATCTGCATCCTTGCAGAAACTACTGAAGTGTGTTCATTTGCTTTCGTGCAGGAACAACTGGAGTGTGCTCCCTCTTGATCTTTGCTTCCTGGATTACCTGTTCTTGAACTCATATTCATCCTTGGTTCCTATGCATGCTTATTAGTATCATGATTGTGTTATCCTTGTGATCTCATATAAAATCATACATTCATTAGTATACTATTAAAACACAATAATCTCAAGCATGTATAGTCATGATCATTTCAAACAGAAAATAATAAGCATTAGCATTCAAGGTTTATGTAGGATTCTTATGGTTAGTCAAATCATAAGAAACATAACATGTCTAAACCTGTAATTACTCAAACCTATGACTCTTCAGGTTAGTTGAATCATCAATCAAGATAAGAGATATAATATGCATAAAACCTGTGATTATTCAAACCTATACCTTCATGATTTTTCTGGTTAGTCATATCATCAATTATGGTAAGAAACATAATATGCATACAACCATGATTATTCAAACCTATGACTTCATGAATAATCATTATCAACAACAGTATAAGATCCTAACACAAGGTAGGATTCTAGCTTGATATAGGAAAAACATACCTGGATTAGAATGCTAGCTATTTATGTCTAACATACTCACATGATGTCTTCTTGTTCTTCTTCAATGACTTGTGCTAGTAACCTATATATCTCATAGGTTAACTATTACAAAACCAAGTTATACATACCTCGTAAATGGATCTTCTATGAGATCCATGACAATGGATGAGTCTTTATCCTCATGTCATCATGATCATATGTTCTTGAACTGGAACATGATTTTTCTTTCTTGGTGTACCTTTCATGTTAGTAGACAACATAAACCTCATACAACACCATAATGCATTAGTACAATCATAAGTGTCAACACCCTAACCAATGAATATCTTCTATCATGCATTCATAATTTTGTTAAGGTGATATGACAAATCTAAAATCAAGATTGTACTAACCGTAATAACATGAAGACAAACATACCATAAACTTAATCATGAACAAATCTCAAAACATACCTCGATGAGTCATACCTGTCGAGATCGCTTGTAATCTCCTTATGTAAATCCTTAGCCTCATCTCCCTCTGAGACAGGAACTTCTTCACTCATGCAGATGATCAATCCACCTTCTTCTAGGATTAACCCAATCCACTTGATTTGCAAGAACTGGACCTGGAGCTAGATATGGGTTTGTCAGAGAAACCCCAAAAATTCAAACTTTGAATTTCAAACTTCCGAAAGGATAGAAATATGCGCCTTGATGAGCTCATCAAACTGGTATATTCAGAATTTGAAAACTGCAAAGTTTCACTCCTCAATTTTGCCTTTGAAACTTTCGGATTCACTGGACGTGACCCTAAACTGGGGTTTGATGAAGCCCACTCTTCTACCCAATCAAAAGGTTTGAACCAAAGCTCTAAGCTTCTATTTTTCTGAGGAGCTTCCAGCCGTGGTCACAGATTTCAAAAATTCCCATTTTTATAGAAGCCCTAATTTTTCCACTTTTATGATCAAAGTCCCAAACTAGGGTTTGATCAAGCCCGGCCTTCTTCCCAACCAAAAATTCTGATCTTGGTATATAAATTTCTATTTTGATGAGTAGCATCCAGCCGTGGTCTCCGATTACAAAAATTCCAACTTTCTCCAAAGCCCTAAATTCCGGAAGCCATGAATGAAGGTACTCAAAAATAATTCTGTTTTTGACAGAAATATGTACCTGATTGTTTCTGGTGTAAATCTGAACTGTTTGATCCAAAGCATCTGAAAAAGTTTCTTGAGATAGCCTGACCTGTTATCTTTCCATCCTGACAGGTCTGACCTCAATTGGATTCTCTGAGAAAGAGTTATTGCAAATGTCGCAACGTGACCTGTTTTGGGATAATACATGAGAGCGAACTTGTACGGAGTGCCATGTGTCACTGTTTCAACTTCGGCCTCTGAAAACGTTTCCTGAGATATCTTGGCCTGTTATCTTTCCATCCTGATAGGTCTGACCTCAATTGGATTCTCGGAGAGAGATTTATGCCAAGTGTCGCAACGTGACCTGTTTATGGGATAATACAGGAGAGCGAACTTGTACGGCGTTCCACGTGTCACTGGTGCAACTTCGGCCTCTGCAAATTTTTTTTGAGATAGTACAGTCTGTGTACTACCTGTCACTTTTTACAAAATTTCATTTGGAGCTTCCTAGCCCAAGTTATGACCTTTTTCCCAAGGTCACCTGATTTTGACTCAGATCTGGAAGAGGCAGAAACCCTATATTGCACAGATCATAAATCACAAAGTACAACGAATTAGAGGTTGTCCTTTGGACACAAGGTACTTGGAGATTTAATATTCGTCCTGTAAGAATTTCAGATCCGAAAACTTCGCCTAAACGGATTTATAGTGAAAGTGCTACGACGACTGGTTTTTGCTATATCAAGCCCTAGCATCGTAAGTGCAACAAGTGTCATACATGCTATATCATGCCTTCTTTCAAGCTAGCTCTGATACCATGTTAAATTTTTAGAATTTACTTCAATCTGATCTAGGATCTTAACTGAGAGAACAACATGTACAGCATATCAATCATGGAGACAATAATGCAAGCACACAAGAGACACAAAGATTTACTTGGGGAAAACCATAAAGGTGAAAAACCCCAATAACTTCCTCAGAGATAGATAGAGCAATGATACAACCAGCCATAAGAGATAGACACAACCTAGTAGCAGATCCTCCTCCTCCATAAGTGCGCCACTCCTCCTTGAGTGCATGTGTGAGAAGTGAGTGAGCAAATAGAGTGCCTCCCGCACTCTATTTATACTTGACTTGACTTGCCTTTTTACCTAACTCATGTAGGCTCGAACTTAACCACATAACATAATGCTGACTGGGCCGACCCCCAATAGGGTGGTCTAATAACCCTTTGACCCACATGACTTATACAGGGCCGACCCCAACAAGGTGGTCTAATAACCCATTGAGAATAAGTTACGACATTTACAATATAAATGACGACACTTCCTTATAGAGGAATAATACCATCTCTATAGGAATACAATATAAATATATGTGAAATACATTCCGAAGTTACATATACATCAACAACATTGAAGTCAACCTTTGGTTCAAGTCAACATTGAATTGAAGTGCACCTTGAATTCAACCTTGGATTGAAGTCATCTTTGAATTGAAGTCAATCTTGGATTGAAGTCAACCTTGAATTAAATTCAACCTTGGATTGAATTCAAGCTTCAAGTGATCCTTGGATTGAAGGGCACCCAATGATTGAAATAAACCCTGGATTTAAGTCATCAACCTTGGATTAAAGTCAATATTGGATTGAATTCAACCTTTGATTGAAGTCAACCACGAATTGAAGTCAACCTTGATTTGGATTTAACCTTGGAGTCAAGTAAACCTTGCCTAAAAGGAAACTATGGATTGAAATCAATCTTGGATTGAAGTCAACCTTGCATTGAATCCAATTATGGATTGAAGTCAACTATCGATTGAAGTCAATCATGGATTAAATTCAACTTTGGATTGAAGTCAAACTTAGAGTGAAGTAAACTATAGATTAAAGACAACCATGGATTGAAGTTAACTTTTGACTGCAGTCAACCTTGGATTGAAGTCAACCTTACTTAAAAGTCCACTATGGATTGAAGTCAATATGGATTCAAGTCAAACTTGGATTAAATCCAACTATGGATTGAAGTCAACCTTTCTTCAAATTTAACTATGCATTGAAGTCAACCTTGGCTTATAGCCATCCTTTAATTGAAGTCAAATTTGATAAAAAGTCAACTATGGATTGAAGTCAACCTTGTATTGAAGTCGACCACGGATTGGAGGAAACCTTGGATTAAATTCAACCTTGGATTGAGTTCATCCTTGAAGTCAACCTTGGTTTGAAGTTAACATTGAATTCAATCTTTGATTGAAGTCAACCATGGATTGACATCAACCTTGGATTGGAGTCAACCTTGGAGTGAAGTCAACCTTGCTTAAAATGAAACTATGGATTGAAGTCAACCATTGGATGAAATTTAACCTTGGATTGAAGTCAACCTTGATTAAAATTAAACCATGGATTCAAGTCAAACTTGTTTAAAAGTTAACTATGGTTTGAAGTCAACCATGGTTCAAATTCAATCAACCACTTATAAAAGTGTGGTTGTGGATTGAAGTCAACCATGGTTCAAAGTCAAGCTTGAACTTAAGTTAACCATGGATTGAAGTCATTAATGTTAATATTATCAATGGATTGAAGTCAACCATTGGATTAAATTCAACCATCAATTGAAGTCAATCTTATATTAAAGTTAAACTTTAAGTCAACCTTAGATATAATTCAACCTTGGATTGAATTCAATCTTAGATTGAAGTCAAACTTTAAGTCAACCTTGTATTGAAGTCAACCATGGATTGAATTCAAACCTTGATTGGATTTACCCTTAGATTTAATTCAACCATGGATTGAAGCAACCTTACTTAAAATTCAACTATGGATTGAAGACAACCTTGAATTACAATCGACCTTGGATTGAAGTAACTCACGGGTTCAAGTTAACCATGAGTTCAAGTTAAACTTGCTTAAACATCAACCTTACTTAAAAGTCAACCTTACTTAAAATTCAACCTTACTTAAAAGTCAAATACTGATCAAAGTCATATATAGAATGAAGCCAACCCTAGATTGAAGTCAACCATGGATTGAAGTAAACCTTGGATTGAACTCAGCCTTACTTGAAAGTCAAATATGGATTGAATTCAACCATGGATTGAATTCAAGCATGGATTGAAGTCTACCATGGATTGAAGTCAACTTTGGATTGAAGTCAACCTTGTCTTGAAGACTTTGGATTGAATTCAACCTTGTATTGAACACAACCATGGGTTTAATTCAACCTTGGACTGGAGTCAACCTTGGATTGAAGTCAACCATGGATTGAAGTCAACCTTGGATTAAAGACAACCTTTGATTGAAGTCATCTTTTCATAAAAGTTAACTATGGAAGTAAGTCAACCTTGAATTATAGTCAACCTTGGATTGAATTCGACCTTGCATTGATGCCAACCATGGATTGCATTCAACCATGAATTAAAATCAACCTTTCTAAAAAGTCAACTACAGATCAAAGTCAAATATGGATTTAAGACAACCTTGGATTGAAGTCAATCATGGATTGAATTTGACCTTGCTTAAAAGTTAACTTTGGAGTGAAGTCAACCTTGGACTATTTTTATCTATGGATTAAGGTCAACCATGTTTCAATGTCAACCTTGCTTAAAAGTCAACTATGGTTTGAATTCAACTATGGATTGAAGTCAACCATGCATAAACATGGTATAAATAATTGAACTTATATTATTAATCATTATTTTATTTTTATTTATTATATATATATTTATTTATATTATTTATTTTCTATGTTTTCATTTATAGATATATTATTATTATTTTTATAATAATAATAATCATAATTCACCAATCCTTCCCTGCACGTCGACCGTTAACTAACACAACCACATTTTTAAAATTTGTTGATATATGTCGATCGATGTATATCAACCACTTTTAAATGTGTGGCCATGGTTGATATATGTTGATCGATGTATATCAACCACTTTTAAATGTGTGGCCATGGTTCATATACGTCGATCGATGTATAGAAACCACTTTTAAAAATGTGGTTGTGCCAGTGTATAGTCCACATAGATGGAAGCCTTTCTTATTATGAAGTTGTCGCAAGATTATTCATGAGATAGCTCCTTGTTATTAGTAGTGGTTTTTTTTTTTGAAATTTCTATGGTGTCGTGTGTCTGAATGTTGAATTCATCCCACCTATGACTGTAGAAAAAGGTGGCATAAGTGGTAGGCATAAGGTTTTAGTCTATTATGGTTTATTTTTGGTGGTGTGGGAAGCATAAACACTAGTACAAGACTAAGGTATGCTAGAAAGGGGCATCAATGTCGTGGAGCATTCCGTGCAAATTGGATCGTCTTAGCTGCAATTCATTTTTATGCATTGACCAAATTACAGATGATTCTCATTCATATGTTGGAAGTTTGTACCTTTTGTCTTGACTCTGTTGCAGAGGTTGATGTGGAATTTCTCATTTGTTGAAGTATAAGACAAGAATAAAATAAAATAAAATGAATTAAATGTAAAAATACAAAATGAAATAGGAGGAAAAGGATGGAGACTAGGAAAATTAAGGTGAGGCCTATTGGTCTTCCCATTACCAAGGCTCTCCCTATTTATTCATTCATTTTCACTTAAAAATATATTTTGGTCGGAAAAGAGAAGAGGATGCATAGAGGAGCCATAAGCATCCTTGTAACCAAAGATATCCAAGATATAATAAGCAAACACTCAAAGTTGGTCTTCTGATTTGGGTTTCCAATATAAATTTGCGGTATTCATCACGTGCTTGATTAATTTCTCTTCTTCATTTATTAATTGATTTCACTATTATAATGGGAATTAATATTTGTTTTAATGATTCTCTGGGTCATCCATTCTTAATTATTAAGTGAAGTTGTCTTTCATGTTTTTTCAATTTGTCTTGCAGATACAAATTCCAACAACTCTGAAACTGCCACCGTTTATTCCAATACGAATCATGAGATCAATGGATATCATCTAAGAGTTGTTCTGTCATGTCCCCAAATTTTGCTATGGTCCATGGGGTAATTTTGGCCTAAGACACCTAGGCAATAATTATTTAATTAATGAGCATGTATGGAAACTACCTTATGGAAGATGCCTAAGGTTGTATTTGGGAATTAAATGGACAAGGTGCCCCCCCATGTAGTTATTAACCCCATCACTAAGTCTAAGTGATTAATTAAATGAGAATTTAATTAATGGGGTAATTTTGAGCCAATTATACCATAGGGGTTGATTAATTAGTAATTAATTAATTAAACTCTGAATTTTGGGGTAATTATGAGTTTGTAATATTTTTATTAATAATTTTGGCTAATAAATAGTGGCAAGTGGTGATGACAAGGCTAGGAGGTCGAAATTGGTTCAAGTGGGCCAAGCTTGCCTTAGTGGAAAATCTCAAGAAAAGCAAGGAATCAAAGAGGAAAGATAGGAAAAAGGAAGCAACTACAGAAAAGTTGTCATAGATAAAAAGTAGGAAACTTTGGAGGTGCAATTTCTAAAAAAGAGGTAAAAGCATGTCATCCCCAAAAGCAAGCAAGTGGAGGGCGCAGTTTCTAATTCAGCCAAAGGTTTTCAAGAAAGGAAACATCTTATGTAAGATAAACTTGCTATTTTCTCAAGGAGGGCGCACTTTCCATTATGAATGAGCTAAACTTGCTAATTATTCCAAGAGGCCCCCCACATGGCTTGGGGTAGGATGGGCAAGTGGGTAACTTACTCTCACAGGTCACTAAAGCTAAGTAACTTACTCAGCAGGTCATCATGAAGTTTTCAAAAGAAGCCAACCAAATCCAATGAACAACTTTTGTCATTTTCAATTTTGGCTTGAGAGCTCTGAGCCTCTCTAGTTGAGTGATGTGCCTCAACAAGTTTGCTTGGGAGATGTGCCCCAAGGCCCCATGAGTTTCCAATGAGTGTTATGTAGGTCCAGAATGTGATGCTACAGCCAATAACATTCATATTAGTTCAGCATTGAAGTCACACAGTCAGTTTGAAGAGAAGATCTCTCTTATAGTGAAATTCTAGCTAGTTTTGGTGAAGCTTCTCTAGTTGAATATGAATGCTGCAGTGACTATGCCCAAGGATTGATGGAGGGTTGGTACAGCCATATGTTCAGACAACAGTGATTTCCAACATCATAAATCATTCTCAGAACTGATCCATTCTCTTCTACTTATCACTTCTTACAACCTCAGCTAGATTTGGTGGTGTTTTTCCCATAAGGAAGAGAAGATCTATGGATAGCTCTCCATACTTCTCCAGAGACTCAGTGCTTAGCTCATACTCTATTTCAGACCTGTTGAATATTGTAATACACCTTCAGAGCAAAGATATGATCATACTTCTCTTCTTCCAGTCATTCTATGGCCCTATGAGTGGATTTCCTAGTCTATAAGTCATTATACTGAGGAGAAGCTTTTAAATGAGTACAAACTTGGTTCAGTGAGTAACATTTCGACTTGATGCTTTTAATTACATTATATTAGAGCACTCTAATATTTCAGAATATAGTTTTACATTTAAATAAAGTCAATAATTAACTCAGAATAGAGGACTAGCTCATTGAGCATTGTTTAATGACTAGTTTCACTAAAATGACTTTCAAATTTATTCTAAATGTCAGTTCTACTTTCTGTAAGATGTAGGAGGTCATTAATATACCATACAAGCCATATCAGCTCATACTTTAATAATTTGGTAGGATTTACCCGCTATTTGTAAATATGGAAAATTGACTAGCTCTGTTATCCCAGGAGGGTCTAAAACTTCCAAACCACCCCTACTCTTCCCAAATATTTCTGATTGTTGTACAGAGCATCCATTGAACCTATATGACCATAATAACTCAGTTTTGTATCCACCTAGTCTAGTAAGCATATGGTGGTGCGCCCAGGAAGCTTTGGAGTAGACTTCAGCCTAGTTGATGTTCGAAACATAAATTGCCCCAGTGCTTTGTGCTTAGGACTCTCCCTCTGATATTATTATTTGCTGATGCACATTTCCCCATACAAATTCCAGAACTTAAATTTCATCCCACCATCCTCAGATTCAGTCTCCATCCCCGTCACTAACTTCCTGCTTTGTTTGAAAATATTATTAAGAAATTTATCCAGTGAATTTTATTAAAAATTCTGAAGTTGAGTTAATATCTTGGTTGAATCTTCCCAAGGATATTACAATGGTATTAGAGCTCTTTCCTTGGCTCACCCTGTGGAAATAAATTAACTCAATGATTGAAGGAAGATTGAAGATCTTCTCATAAATGCAAAATGTGGCTCCTACCAGTCATTGAAGAAGAAGAATTCATTTTGAGCCATATGAAGAGGAGCCTTTATCCCCTATTGGAAATTTTTATTTGCATAAAGTTGAAGATGATTTCCTTGTTGAACCAATTTTTGAAGAGGACATAGGAATTGACATACCTATGACTAATTGGGATTATGAAGGAATACTAAAAAGAGACAACCCAAAGAAATCCTATGAGTACTTCATGGAGTACTTTTCCTTGAAGAAGATGTTGTATTCAAGCAGAGAGTAAATGCATACACACAGAGATATAATCAAGACAAGAGAGAGATGAGTCGAATGCATCTAGCTGGTTATATTCATCTTGATGGTATTATTTATACATGTTACATGAGGTTGGAGCGGTTGCACCCGCTCCAACGGCTTCTTTAACTATACTATTACATAAGTAACTAATGACAATTAAGGAACCTGAAGGGTCCCCTCCAACATCTCCCCCACCTCAAAATCTTTCTTCGTCCCAAAGAAACATGAACAACCACGAACTACAATTCCTTTAGTCTCTATCAACAGTATGGTAGTGGCCAATCGAACCTTCTCACCCTTCCTACCGATTCTCTTCCACGGTCCAGGAACTTCTGGGATTCGTCGCTCTGCCATTGCACCAACTTACCATCTGCCTGAAAAACATCTGAAATGACACTGAATAGATGTTGATGTGTGTCAGCACTGGGGGGATTGATCAATTTTAGTGTTCTTTTGTCATTATCAATGTGAAGCGCTTTCTCTGTGTGGTATAGATGTCTTCTGCTTGAGTACATACTTTTCATAGATTCAACTGTCGTGAGGCTTCCTGCAAGTTTTGAATGTGTCGCTACTGCTCATGGTCGATACCGAATGATATTGGTCGACTTGACTCGACTCGACATGACTTACTTGATTCGACATGGCTTACACTGGCCGGCAAGAGACCGACTTGATTTACATGGTTCAATAAACTTGAACCCTTTATACAAAACTTCGACCGACTACTTTGAATATCGACCAAAATGACCCAACCATAAGGCAAGCGATCAGTACGGACCAACTCTATATGCTCATTGACCACTTTTTTTTTTTCCATACCCAACCATTTTTAATTTTCAACCAAAATACAAGACAACTTTAAAAGATTTCAACTTCGACCAAAACATCAATCGACCATAATGCTTCAACCAAAGCTAGACAACGACCAAATAAACAAAGATTACAATACCGACTATCGACCATATAGACCAAATAACTTTTAATATGTCGACCATAAGTCATAAAATATGGACCATACTATAATCATGACTCATCCATCAAAGACTAACATTTCCAAATATAAGTACGTTATGATACCAACCATTAACCATATTTTATATGCACGAGTGGTCTATTGTGGTTGTTCCTCACCCACGCATCAAAACTTCTTTAGAAAGCGGATCACCTTCAGCAATATAAGATTATACATTGTGCAGTCCATACTAACCGAATAAAAGATCGACACATTCCTGTCAAATAAGCTTTTTGCACAGTTCTTTATTTAATAACCAATGTTTGGTCGATGAAGATGACGTCGGCCGATGAGAATGCAAGTCGACAGATGATTTCCATAGTAGAATATATTATTATAGTCGGGCGGTTCCTCCGGTGTGAGACAACTTCTGACTGATTTTGATCGACGGAGGAACACAAATCTGGTCAATAATCAACTGTTGGTGCATTCTTTGGTCGACGGCTATTCGATGTTCGATTCATGGGCTCCAAATCGATGGAGTGCTTGATCGTTGGGTCTGGTCGAAAAGTTTTTCGTGAACTTCAGTGGGGGAAAAACCACTAGTTGGTGTGCCCATGCAGTCGATGGTTGTATTGTTCAAGACATAATTAACATCTGTGCACAGCAATAGTCCAGTAAAGTGGTCAATTGACATGCTAATCAAACAAGAGATTAAGTTAACATGTTGATGTAGATACTCGATGGGATGAATGCTTTAAACAGAATTTATAAGCTGAAACTTTTGGTTAATTTTCACATCTTGGACCACTCCATTACTTGCATCACTCTCCGATGCCCCATCTAATATAACAATGAACTTGTATTGCAGAAAATGACAGTATGTAATTTTTCTTGCATAATCTTCAACGAGCATCTGACAATTTCTACGAGGTTCGATCCAGCTTTCATAAATATGGACAAAATTTATGAAGCAAATCTTAAAAGTAGAAAAAGGTGGATTTAAATTTTCAGGCACGATCTTTCAGACAGCAACATCACGCAGCGACATCATCATTTCTGAGCATTTCTCGCAGGCTTCTTGATCGCTCCCATCAGCTTCTTTCTCTTGCACGTAGGAAAGTCTTCAACAACACCTCAGCAATCGAGCAATGATCCTTCTCCTCACGATCTTTTGCAGGTTCGAACTGCTCCTCTTTTGTTGCTATTTTCACCCAGCCAAAAGAGAATGGCAACGGCGCCAGATGTTGTATTCAAGCAGAGAGTAAATGCATACACACAGAGATATAATCAAGACAAGAGAGAGATGGTCGAATGCATCCAACTGGTTATATTCATCTTGATGGTATTATTTATACATGTTACATGAGGTTGGAGCGGTTGCACCCGCTCCAACGGCTTCTTTAACTATACTATTACATAAGTAACTAGTGACAATTAAGGAACCCAAAGGGTCCCCTCCAACACATACCTATGATTAATTGGGATTATGAAGGAATACTAAAAAGAGACAACCCAAAGAAATCCTATGAGTACTTCATGGAGTACTTTTCCTTGAAGAAGGAGGTTCAGAAGTCCCGGACCTTTAGAGACTATTCTGATTTGGAGATTTAGAGGTTGTTTGAAGACCCCTACAATAGTGATAGCAAAAGAAAGATTGCACATATGGTTGATGGCGTGTTCAAAGAAGTTGAGGCAAGATATTTAACCCTAGGATCTAAGATGGAAAGGAGGGATAAAGATGTGTCCTCATAGCCAGGAAAAATCAAGGGAGGAAACCAAGAGCCACCTAGTTCTTCAGGAGGAGAAGAAGTAGGGAAAAATAAAGATGAAGTTGCAGCCCTACATATGTATCCATCCCAATCCCAGGGAAAAGGAATCAAGAAGGAAGTTTCAACAAGGCCATTGGCAGGGCCAAGCACTGTGAGATTGTTTGGTTTTTCTTCAAGAAGGAAGTCCAAAGGTTGTGATCTGAGCACCACACAATGTGGAGAGATATGTGATGAACCTGCAATAATTAATTAATGCAAATACATGAGATATCAGAAATAATAGAACTCATAATCACTTTTATATTGATCACGGGCCACTTCGAGGGGGAAACCTCCTTTGAGAAAGCTCAATACAATTAACTTCATGGTGCCTTCATAGGCCTCAACACACACTTATATACTAAGTCTAGGTGCCATACCATGGGTCAATACTATGTGTCAATACAAACCATGGGCTAAGTCTAGGCACCAATACTATGAGTCAAAACCATGGGACATATAATACTATGGGACGACTTACAAAGCATATGCGTCCAATATTATGGGTCAATACTATGGGCTAATATAAACTATGGATCAACAAATACTACGGGACGACTTACAAAGCATATGCGTCCAACAACAATATACTAACAAAGTAAAGACATTGGTTCCTAACATGCCCTCTCCCTTAGAAAAAGCTTTGTCCTCAAAGCTTTAGATGTGGAAATTGCTGCATAATCTGAAGGAGTGGGTCCCCTGTAGCATCCTCAGGTTGCATTCTGAGCCACTGGCGCCTTTGGAGTTTCAGGGAGGATTGCATGGAAGGCTGTAGACGAATAAGAACCATATCAGCGATGTGAAAAGTGTGCTCAGAATGGTGCTGATTGGCTTGTTGTTTCAGTTGAATTCTTGCCATGTGAAAATTGTCTTGCAGAATGAGAAGAAGCTAATCACGGTTTCGAAGAATTGAGTCAATTGCCTAAACTAGGGAGTTGCTGAAGGTGTATGGAAGAAGAACTGGTGGTGCCTGTCCAGAGACTGCTTCATATGGTGACCTTTGAGATGTGGTACTATACCACTGGAGCGCTTCTAGGAAATCCATAGAAATAGTTGTCCAAATATGTGGAGGGATGGGAAAGGGTTTGAGCAATCCCAAAAGGAGGGGCGTTTCACCCTTGTTGACTTGGAAAGTATCACAGTCAACCACCATCCGTTGAATTGTCCTTTTGAGTCCTTGCCAAAAGAAGTTACATTGTTCCTGGTCATACATTTTGAGGAACCCAGAGTGCCCTACTAATGAAGAAGCATGGAGTTCATAGAATAGATAGCCCCGTTGAACAGATTGCAACCAATTTGGAACAAGCAGAGAAATAGCTGTAAGAGAAACTGGGTCATCAAATGTGCGAGGAGGAGCATCTTCCACCATATTGTCCTTACCCTTCTGGTAAGTGGTCGCATAGTCATAACCCATGAGTTGGATAACCCATTTCAGGTGTGTTGGGGAGGAGACCCGTTGTTCCAGGAAAGTTTCCAGACTCTGGAGATCAGTCTTGATGTAGAAATAATTCCCCAATAGGGATGGCTACCACTTTTGTATTGTATGCAAAATAATCATCATTTCCTGCTGAGAGGTAGATGCGGCTAAATTCTTACCGGAAAGGTCTCTTGAAGGCAACAAGCTCATTGGTTCAGCAAAGACACCTGCATATCTATCCAAGGAAGTAGTGGAGACTGTTGATGGGTGCATCTGAATGGAATGGAGCTGAGCGATGATACCATGTGAATTCTTCTTAAGTATTTTTTCCAAGCGATGTGAACTGATGATGTAGAGAGACCCTGGTTGTAAGCCCATAAATTTGTGTTGTGCCCCATTGACTGAAAACTGCATCCAAAGTTCAGCAAAATCCCATAAGATGGGGCCAAGTGTGCATAACCATTTAATGCCCAAAACCACATCACATCCGCCTAAGGACAAGGCAAACATGTGAGAGTGCAAGTTATAATCTTCCATAGAGATACACACATTGTGACACTTCCCCCTGCAAGGTAAGGTGCCCCCATTGGCAACCATGACTTCAAAGTTGGAGCAAGGATGGAAAAAACAATCAGCCTGTTTGGCAATCTGAGGATCAATGAAATTATGAGTGCTACCACAATCAATGAGTATGGTAAGAGGGAGCATCTTGAAGTATCCCCTGACTCGCATTGTTTGTGGGGTTGTGACGCCAGTTACAACATGGAGAGAGATCTCGGGTGGTTCATCCTGAGATGGGGTGTCAATAGGCGGGTGTTGAATGTCGACATGATCATCTACTGTATCTGGAGCTTCTTCATCAAGTTCTGAGGCAGGCGGAGAATCCACATCCAAGAGATAGAGATTTTGTTGAACACATCTATGTCCCTGAGTGAATTTCTCATCACAATTATAACAAAGCCCTTTTTCTCGGCGTGCCTGCATCTCTGTTTTAGACAAATGCTTGATAGGAGTTGGTTGTGGGGCAGGTGTGATGGGAGGTCGTTGGGAACCCATATTTCTGAAGGGAACAAAGGTGGGTTTGGAGCATTGTTGAGCTGCGATCTTGTCCTCAGCCAGCTTAGCCAACCCTAGGAATTCCATCATTGTGTTGGGAAAAAACATTTTGACCTCTGAGCGGATTTCATCCTTGAGACCACTGATAAAACAACTTCTGTAGAATTCATCGGACAATCCTTCTGTGTGATTGGCTAGTTTCTCAAATTCCGTCTGATACTCTCTCACTGTGCCAAGGAGGAGAAATGGGTGGATGAACAAGCCATCAAAATTTTACCAAATAAGGAGGAGAAAATGACACATGGTGAATAAGTAAATTCTGATTTTTATGTGCCATTATGTCGATCTGATATGGCAGCCATTTCCATTGAAAAATTTAGAATGGTTGACCCCTGTAGTGATGAGGTTCAGAATTCTGGTGTTAAAAATGAAAGGAGTATGAAGATTAAAACTTTAAGAGAAGATATTTATGTTGCATCAAGGATGAATGAGCACTTATGTTGCAGCCCAAATTATGTTTTTGAGGACCTGAAAGATTAAAATATTGCAGTAGAAACATATAGATCAGATTTCAAAACTTCAAGTGCACTGCAGGAAATTGATCCGGTGAGGGAAAATGAAGAGGAGGAACATCTACAAGAACTTCATCTTCTTGCAGGATCTTTAAAGATTGACGATAGAAGATCCTATAAGCCCTTCAAACCCTCAATTACACACATTCCTTAATGAATAACCTTTGTTGGAATTTGGGGGAGCAGTCTTCCATGAGAGACATGGAAGAATTTCAAAAAGCCATGGCAAGCATAAAAGGTAAATTCTTAAACCTGCTTTTTGATAGAGATAGTTTATTGGAGCTTGTAGAATTGTTTCATGGTACATCCTTGAGGGATGATGAAGAGATCAGAAAGCTCAATGATGAATTAATAGCCACCCAAGATTCTTTGAGAAGCACTCAAAGTGCCCTCCAAGAATCCAAGACATAAATATTGTAGCTTCATGAAAAGTTACAGAGATCCTCCCTGCCCTCCTACACACCATTCAGTCAATTTCATTGGGGTGAAAGCAGTCATGATCATATGGAGGAACCTCATGAGAAGGTTGATCATGGGGATCATTTATCTTTACATGTGCTTGAGGAGTGTACAGCACAGTTTGATGAAAACCAAGCACCTGATCATTTCCTAAGGGAACTTGAGCTATTCCTTGGAAACAGCCACTCTCCCATGGAAAAGTGGGATGAGAGCACCCAATTTGGGCCATCCAATAATGAAGAAGTTGCAGCCATAAGTCTGATTACTGAAGGTTGCAGACATACAATAAGTTTCACAGTCCTTCCCCACATGTCATGGATTCATCAATAACAATGGGGAATGATCAGTGGGTGAAGAAATTTTTCTTGTTGATGCCACATGTACCATGGGTGGATCATGATATGCTCCCATGGGAGATAGATCTTATTGCAGCAGAGATGGCTGATTATAGCTCATATAAATCAGCAAGCAAGATCCCTGATTCACCCACCAGATGGATGGATAGAGGCCTCACTAGAAAAGAAAATCTGGAAGGTAAAAAGTGTTCTTGTTTCTACAATAAATTTCTTATTATAACTGACATTGTCTTGAATTGTGAGCAGCAACAAAAGTATATTTTGCAGCCATTTGATGTCACTCATCCACATATGGAATGGTTCAAAGATTACCTGACGAACATGAAATCTCCTTGCAAAAATATTCCTACTTATGGTCAAGGGAAGGCAGCTAAGCAGGCAAGTTTCCAAGATAGATTAATGGAACATTTTATTGGCAGAAGTTGGCCTATGTGGAGGGAATCCACATGCTTGGAGATCAGGAAAATGCAATTGATACTTTGGGATCTTGGAATTCATGGGAGTGACAGATTACCCAAGAAGACAGAAAAATTTTGGTCCTTGCAGGAGAAACAACGGGATCCAGGAATTCTACTCAAGTTATCCTAGTTGGGATGAAAATTTTGTTCATTGTTGGTTAAATTGCAGATATAAATTATAGTGCAGTTTTTCTTCATTTTTTGAAGGCCCAAGTTTAATTTTCAAACTGTACAGTGGATGGGGACAATTATAATCAGAGTAGTGCAGCAGAAGCTTGGTGGAATCCTGACGTTGCTTGAGGACAAGCAATCTTAGGAAGGGAGGACTGTCATGTCCCCAAATTTTGCTATGGTCCATGGGGTAATTTTGGCCTAAGACACCTAGGCAATAATTATTTAATTAATGAGCATGTATGGAAACTACCTTATGGAAGATGCCTAAGGTTGTATTTGGAAATTAAATGGACAAGGTGCCCCCCCATGTACTTATTAACCCCATCATTAATTCTAAGTGATTAATTAAATGAGAATTTAATTAATGGCGTAATTTTGAGCCAATTATACCCTAGGGGTTGATTAATTATTAATTAATTAATTAAACTCTGAATTTTGGAGCAATTATGAGTTTGTAATATTTTTATTAATAATTTTGGCTAATAAATAGTGGCAAGTGGTGATGTCAAGGCTAGGAGGTCGAAATTGGTTCAAGTGGCCCAAGCTTTCCTTAGTGGCAAATCTCAACAAAAGCAAGGAATCAAAGAGGAAAGCTAGGAAAAAGGAAGCAACTACAAAAAAGCTGTGATAGATAAAAAGCAGGAAACTTTGGAGGTGCAATTTCTAAAAAAGAGGTAAAATCATGTCAGCCCCCAAAGCAAGCAAGTATAGGGCACAGTTTCTAATTCAGCCAAAGTTTGTCAAGAATTGAAACATCTTATGTAAGATAAACTTGCTATTTTCTCAAGGAGGGCGCACTTTCCATTATGAATGAGATAAACTTGCTAATTATTCCAAGAGGGCGCCCACATGGCTTGGAGTAGGATCGGAAAGTGGGTAACTTACTCTCACAGGTTACCAAAGCTAAGTAACTTACTCAACAGGTCACCATGAAGTTTATAAAAGAAGCCAACCAACTCCAATGAACAACTTTTGTCATTTGCAATTTTGGTTTGAGAGCTCTGAGCCTCTCTAGTTGAGTGATGTGGCTCAACAAGTTTGCTTGGGAGATGTGCCCCAAGGCCCCATGAGTTTCCAGTGAGTGTTATGCAGGTCCAGAATGTGATGCTACAACCAATAACATTCATATCAGTTCAGCATTGAATTCACACAGCCAGTTTGAAGAGAAGATCTCTCTTACAGTGAAATTCTAGCTAGTTTTGGTGAAGCTTCTCTAGTTGAAGATGAATGCTCTAGTGAATGCGCCCAAGGATTGATGGAGGGTTGGTACAGCCATATGTTTAGCCAACAGTGATTTCCGGCATCAGAAATCATTCTCAGAACCGATCCATTCTCTTCTACTCATCACTTCTTACAACCTCAGCTAGATTTTGTGGTGTTTTCCCCATAAGGAAGAGAAGATCTGTGGATAGCTCTCCATACTTCTCCAGAGGCTCATTGCGCAGCTCATACTTTGTTTCGGACCTTTTTAATATTAGAATACACCTTCAGAACAGAGATATGATCATTACTTCTCTTCTTCCAGTCATTATATGGCCCTATGAGTGGATTTCCTAGTCTATAAGTCATTGTACTGAGGAGGAGCTATTAAATGAGCACAAAATTGGTTCAATGAGTAATATTTCAACTTGATGCTGTTAAATACATTATATCAGAGCACTCTAATATTTCATAATATATTTTTACATTTAAATAAAGTCAATAATTAACTCAGAATAGAAGACTAGCTCATTGAGCATTGTTTAATGACTAGTTTCACTAAAATGACTGTCAAATTTATTCTAAATGTCAGATCTACTTTCTGTAAGATGTAGGAGGTCATTAATATACCATATGATCCATATCAGCTCATACTTTAAGAATTTGGTAGGATTTACCCATTGTTTGTAAATATTGAAAATTGATTAGCTTTGTCATCCCGGTAGGGTCTAAAACATCCAAACCACCCCTACTCTTCCCAAATATTTCTGATTGTTGTCCAGAGCATCCATTGAACCTATATGACCATAATAACTCAATTTTGTACCCACCCAGTCTAGTAAGCATATGCTGGTGTGCCCAGGAAGCTTTGGAGTAGACTTCATCCTGGTTGATGTTCGAAACATGAATGGCCCTAGTGATTTGTGCTTAGGACTCTCCCTCTGATATTATTATTTGCTGCTGCAAATTTCCCCATACAAATTCCAGAACTGAAAGTTCATCCCACCATCCTCAGATTCAGTCTCCATCCCCATAACTAACTTCCTGTTCTGTTTGAAAAGATTATTAAGAAATTTATCGAGTGAATTTTATTAAAATTTCTGAAGTTGAGTTAATATCTTGGTCGAATCTTCCCAAGGATATTACATGTTCCTGCTCCTTAGGTAGTTTCTAAATTGATTTTTTTTAAGTATTTATGTGTTGGATGAATTTAAATGTGTTATGTGTGTTTAGCTTGCTTCTTGAGACGTTTTTCATTTTTATAGGCAATTACTTTGCTTATTGGGACATTTTTCATCTCTTTGGGAAATTAGATCTGTGTTGGGATATTTTATTATCTCAGTGGGTGTTTATATTGTTCGTTGGAATGCTTTTTTTAATCTTTGTGGGCATTTAGCTTGTCTACTAGGACACATTCAGTTCTATGGGTGTTTAATTTGTTTGTTGGGTTGTTCCACCTATGATGGACATTTCATAAGAGCACCCATGACCTCCTATGTTTATCCAATGCCACCCATGACCTCTTCAGGTAGCTAACATTAACTCCCACAAATCATCGTTGGTTTCTCAATGCTCCCTATGTTTAAGTCTTATCGATTGGATAAACCACACCTTGTTCTTGTTGTCCAAATGTTTGAGTGTGAGATCTATCGTGAAGAGAGACCATATCACTAGTACAAAATGGGTAATTAGTGACTAAAAATCGGCTATAAATGACTAATTTTGGTCACATGACTGTGTTAAAATTCAAGATGCTAATACAGAAAATAGCAGCATTACATTCCATTTCACAATAATAGCATATACAGGATCACTGAAGAAACAACAAGCACAGCATAAACACAAGAGACAGAGATTTATCCTGGGAAACCCTCATTGGGTAGAAAACCCAGCAAAGCTTCCTCAATATAGATGACCAGCAATATACAAAGATGAAACCCTGAGACATGATCTCCTCCTCCACAATAGCAGACCTCTCCTCCACAAGTGCGCTATCCTCAAGTGAGTGAATGTGTATAATGAGGAACACACCTCCTCTATTTATACACTACTCTGATATGTATTTTACACAAGTACATGTAGGCTCGTATTTAACCATTAGGTTAAATACCCCATTATAACTGACTGGGCCGACCCCTCTAGGGTGGTCTAATAACCCTTTGACCCACATAACACATACAGGACCGACCCCCACTAGGGAAGTCTAATAACCCAAGTTACCACATTCCGACGGAGGAATAAACATCTCCGGATATACAATAAGATCTTCACGGAGGAATGAATCATCTCCGGAATAATAAAGTACAAATATAATATTCTTTGAAGTTACAATATCTCAACACTCCCCCTTAACGAGAAGGATATTATAACAGCATCTGCATGAGCAAGGAGTCATCAACATCATACATTATACATCTATAAATCATTGGAAGATTTCTCAACATCATCAGTAACTCAACCAGTTACTGGAATATCTTCAATACTGGAACATCAACATCTTCAGTACTGAGTCTTTATCTTCTACAGCACTCAAACAGCTACAACAACATCAATATCTGAATCCTCACGATTGTCAGCATCGCCATCACACGATCATCAGCATCGTCATCACATGATCAACAGCATCGTCATCTCACGATCATCAGCATCGTCATCATACGATCATCAGCATCGTCATCTCACGATCATCAGCATCGTCATATCATCTCGATCTACAGCATCTGGATCATCTCGATCTACAGCATCTGGATCATCACGATCTACAACATCTGGATCATCTCGATCTACAGCATCTGGATCATCTCGATCTATAACATCTGGATCATCTCGATCTACAGCATCTGGATCATCTCATCTACAGCATCTGGATCATCTCGATCTACAGCATCTGGATCATCTCGATCTACAGCATCTGGATCATCTCGATCTACACCATCTGGATCATCTCGATCTACAGCATCTGGATCATCACGATCTACAGCATCTGGATCATCTCGATCTACAACATCTGGATCATCTCGATCTACAGCATCTGGATCATCTCGATCTACAACATCTGGATCATCTCGATCTACAACATAAGTATCCTCAACCATACAAGTACATTAATCAATACATGTATCATCAAAAGTATGTATTCTCACCAATACATCTATCATCAAAACATGTATTCTTACTAATACATATATCATCAAAAGCATGTATTCTCACTAATACATCTATCATCAAAAGCATGTATTCTCACTAATACATCTATCATCAAAAGCATGTATTCTCACTAATACATCTATCATCAAAAGCATGTATTCTCACTAATACATCTATCATCAAAAGCATGTATTCTCACTAATACATCTATCAATACAAGTATCCACACTGATACAAGTATACACAACAGCAGCATACCTTGCAACACACATGATCCAATTACGGGATGGTCAATCCCTCTCACTTTAGGACATAGGTCCAAGGATGATACAATCCTGATCCACTTATGGGATGATCAATCCCTCTCAATTTAAGACATCTCTCATGTTTATGGATGATGCAATCCAGATCAACTTACAGGATGATCAATCCTTATCCTTTTAAGACACCTCACCATGTCTAAGGATGATGCAATCCCGAATCAACTTACAGGATGATTAGTCCTTATCACTTTAAGACACCTTACCATGTCTAGGGACGATGCAATCCCAATCTACTTACAAGATGATTAGTCCTTATCACTTTAAGACACCTCACCATGTCTAGGGATGATGCAATCCCAATCTACTTACAGGATGATTAGTCCTTATCACTTTAAGACACCTCACCATGTCTAGGGACGATGCAATCCCAATCTACTTACAGGATGATTAGTCCTTATCACTTTAAGACACCTCACCATGTCTAGGGATGATGCAATCCCAATCTACTTACAGGATGATTAGTCCTTATCACTTTAAGACACCTCACCATGTCTAGGGACGATGCAATCCCAATCTACTTACAGGATGATTAGTCCTTATCACTTTAAGACACCTCACCATGTCTAGGGACGATGCAATCCCAATCCACTTACAGGATGATTAGTCCTTATCACTTTAAGACACTTCACCATGTCTAGGGACGATGCAATCCCAATCTACTTACAGGAGGATTAGTCCTTATCACTTTAAGACACCTCACCATGTCTAGGGACGATGCAATCCCAATCTACTTACAGGATGATTAGTCCTTATCACTTTAAGACAAGTCTCATGTCTAGGGACGATGCAATCCCATCACGTACATTTTGAACCCAGTTCATGGACGATGCAGTCCTCACGTACATTTTGAACCCAGTTCATGGACGATGCAGTCCTCACGTACATTTTGAACCCAGTTCATGGACGATGCAGTCCTCACGTACATTTTGAACCCAGTTCATGGACGATGCAGTCCTCACGTACATTTTGAACCCAGTTCATGGACGATGCAGTCCTCACGTACATTTTGAACCTAGTTCATGGACGATGCAGTCCTCACGTACATTTTGAACTAGTGGTTCCGGGATGATGCAATCCCCATCACTTTATTCTCGAAGACCATACGTCTACGGATCAATTCAGGGACCAAGGTCTGGGGATGATACAATCCCCACTTCTCGGAGACCTTACGTCTACGGCTCTCTTTAGGACTGAAAGTCCAGGGATGATCCAATCCCCTCAACTGTCCACTAAGGACTTCATTCTCGGAGACCTCACGTCTACGGCTCTCTTTAGGACTGAAAGTCCAGGGATGATCCAATCCCTTCAACTGTCCACTAAGGACTTCATTCTCGGAGACCTCACGTCTACGGCTCTCTTTAGGACTGAAAGTCCAGGGATGATCCAATCCCCTTAACTGTCCACTAAGGACTTCATTCTCGGAGACCTTACGTCTACGGCTCTCTTTAGGACTGAAAGTCCAGGGATGATCCAATCCCCTTAACTGTCCACTAAGGACTTCATTCTCGGAGACCTTACGTCTACGGCTCTCTTTAGGACTGAAAGTCCAGGGATGATCCAATCCCTTTTCTTTCTCGGAGACACCTGTCTACGGATCACTTTAGAACAAGTGTTCAAGGATGATACAATCCCCACATGTATTCTCATCAATATACTATCGATCCTGGGAACCCATACAGAACCTGATTCACACTTCTTCTTTAATTGCACCATTAAGAGAATCGTCTTATCTAGCCACTTGGAGCAAACATCTCATCATGATTCTCTTCCTCTTTCTAAGAGAATCTTCTAGCCACAAGCCTTCTATATTTTGTTTGATTTGTAAATATTCTTGTTGAACATCCATCACTTGTTCGGTGTTCATTATTCTTCATGATCTTTCCTACAAAACAAAATTAAGTACATGATTAGTAATCCTTCATAATCATGAAATCATGATAACCTATTATGCATACAGATATCATTTATATAGTTATGCAACTATCTTGACCAATACTTTGGCACAACACTTTCCCATATCCTGTATGCATACAGTGGCTATCTAGATGCCTTCCATCTCTACCAGAACATACTATCGAGAGTGTGCACAGCTCTCAGCATGTCAACAAAGAGGTTTCATTCTAGACAAGCAACAATGGAATGTTTGTCCAACTTACCAATCATATGCATATTAGAAGTATAATGTTCAATGCTCTATGAATGTTTGCACTCAGCATGATATGTTCTAGGAATACAAATATGCATACAAGAAATATCATTTACTATTTCAAATAACAACTCAAATACTTATCTTTTATGTTTGTGTGGTTGCCTCCCGCTTGATCTTCTATATTTCCTTTGAACTTCTATTCATTCTGTACCACTGTGCATGCTCAAGTGTGCACTAGTGTCATCCTCATGATCTCATACACAAACATTCATTCATTAGTATATTCTCAAAACATTCTAATTCTAAATAATCTTGAATATGTATACTCATGATCATTAGTATTCAGGGTTTCAAGTAAGTCTTCTTTTACTCATGCATATTCTTGTTTGATCATAGTACTCTTCTGGTTAATTAAATCATGCATAAACCCTTGATTACTAACTTTATGAATAAGCATAACCAATCATATCAAGTATACTTATATAAGGGATCCTAACACAAGGTAAGATTCATGGGAAACATACCTGGATTAGTATACCTACTTGGTTATGTACAACATACCTAAACAATCTCTTCAATGATTTAGAGATCCTGAGCTAGAACCTGCATGTCTCATAGGTTAAGCATAATATAACAAAGTCATACATACCTCGTAAGTAGAACAAAGATTATGGATGAGTCTTTGTCTTCATGTTTTCATGGTCATGGAACCTGATTTGTCTTTTGTGATGTACCTGTATCTTGTTAGCAGACAACATCAACCTCACACAACATCATAATGCATTAGTACAATCATAAGTGTCAACACCCTAACCAATGAATATCTTCTATCATGCATTCATAATTTTGTTAAGGTTATACGACAAATCTAAAATCAAAATTGTACTAACTGTAATAACCTGAAGACAAACATACCATAAACTTAATCATGGACAAATATCGAAACATACCTCGATGAGTCATACCTGTCGAGATCGCTTGTATTCTTCTTATGTAAGCCCTTATCCTCATCTCCCTCTGAGACAGGAACTTCTTCACTTATGCAGGTGAGCAATCCATCTTCTTCTAGGATTAACCCAATCCACTTGATTTGCAAGAACTGGACCTAGAGCTGGATATGGGTTTGTCAGAGAAACCAAAAAAAAAATTCAAACTTTGAATTTCAAACTTCCGAAAGGATAGAAATATGCGCCTTGATGAGCTGATCAAACTGGTATATTCAGAATTTGAAAACTGCAAAGTTTTACTCCTTAATTTTGCCTTTGAAACTTTCGGATTCACTGGACGTGACCCTGAACTGGGGTTTGATGAAGCCCACTCTTTTGCCCCATCAAAAGGTTTGATCCAAAGCTCTAAGCTTCTATTTTTCTGAGGAGCTTCCAACCGTGGTCACAGATTTCAAAAATTCCCATTTTTACAGAAGCCCTAATTTTCCACTTTTCTGATCAATGTCCCGAACTAGGGTCTAATCAAGCCCGGCCTTCTGCCAAACCAAAAATTCTGATCTTGGTCTCTAAATTTCTATTTTGATGAGTAGCATCCATCTGTGGTCTCCGATTACAAAAATTCCAACTTTCTTCAAAGCCCTAAATTCCGGAAGCCATGAATGAAGGTACCAAAAAATAATTCTGTTTTGACAGAAATATGTACCTGATTGTTTCTGGTGTAACTCCGAAATTTTTAATCCACAGGGTCTGAATAGGTTTTCTGAGATAACCTGACCTGTTAGCTTTCCATCCTGACAGGTCTGACCTCAATTGGATGTTCTGAGAGAGAGTTATGCCAAATGTCGCAACGTGACCTGTTTTGGGAAAATACAGGAGAGCGAACTTGTACGGCATGCCACGTGTCACTGTTTGACCTTCGGCCTCTGAAAAGTTTTTTTGAGATATCTCGGCCTGTTATATTTCCATCCTGACAGGTCTGACCTCAATTGGATTCTCTGAGAGAGAGTTATTCCAAGTGTCGCAACATGACCTGTTTATGGGATAATACAGGAGAGCGAACTTGTACGGCGTGCCACGTGTCACTTATTCAACTTCGGCCCCTGAAAAAGTTTTCTGAGATATTACAGTCTGTTTACTACCTGTCACTTTTCACGAAATTGCATTTGGAGCTTCCTAGCCCAAGTTATGACCTTTTTCCCAAGGTCACCTGATTTTGACTCAGATCTGGAAGAGGCAGAAACCCTATATTGTACAGATCATAAATCACAAAGTACAACGAATTAGAGGTTTTCCTTTGGACACAAGGTACCTGGAGATTTTAGCTTCGTCCTGTAACAATTTCAGATCCGAAAACTTCGCCAAAATGGATTTATAGCGAAAGTGCTACGATGACTGGTTTTTGCTATGTAAAACCCTAACCTTCAAATTGTCGTAAGTAAAGCAAGTGTCTTTAGTGCCATACCTTGTCTTCCTTCAGGTTAGCTCTGATACCATGTTAAAATTCAAGATGCTAACACAGAAAATAGCAGCATTACATTCCATTTCACAATAATAGCATATACAGGATCACTGAAGAAACAACAAGCACAGCATAAACACAAGAGACAGAGATTTATCCTGGGAAACCCTCATGGGGTAGAAAACCCAGCAAAGCTTCCTCAATATAGATGACCAGCAATATACAAAGATGAAACCCTGAGACATGATCTCCTCCTCCACAATAGCAGACCTCTCCTCCACAAGTGCGCTATCCTCAAGTGAGTGAATGTGTATAATGAGGAACACACCTCCTCTATTTATACACTACTCTGATATGTATTTTACACAAGTACATGTAGGCTCGTATTTAACCATTAGGTTAAATACCCCATTATAACTGACTGGACCGACCCCTCTAGGGTGGTCTAATAACCCTTTGACCCACATAACACATACAGGGCCGACCCCCACTAGGGAAGTCTAATAACCCAAGTTACCACATTCCGACGGAGGAATAAACATCTCCGGATATACAATAAGATCTTCACGGAGGAATGAATCATCTCCGGAATAATAAAGTACAAATATAATATTCTTTGAAGTTACAATATCTCAACAGACTGTTGGTAACAAATTATGTTGGGCATGGCCCAAGTTGGCATAGTTTTGAAGAAGGACAATTTTGGGAACTGCACAGTTTGGGATATGAAGTCAGATGGCATAGTTTTGCGGAGTGCACAGTTCGGAGTGCATAGTCAGTTTTGCACAGTTATGCTGGTGTGCAGTGCTAGCACAACAGCTATTTTTGGTAAAGAGCATAAGGGAAGGTCGAGCTATGAAAGTGACCGTTTTGAGTAAAGCGCCTCCAGGATTCCCGGTAGTGGGTAAGGTGCGGTGTAACGATAGACGAAAGCAACCTGTCAAGGGAGTGGCAGAGAAACCGTTAGAAGCTATGCCACTAAGTCGACTGCGACAGGAAAGTTAAAGGGTTGGATAGCGACAGGCCATGATGCATTTGTAACCGTTTTGGTGATGACTGCAGATGTCAGAAGGGCGTGAGTGTAATGTCCCCCATTTTGACCCTTGTAATATTTTGGGCTATAATGTAAATAATGTATTCATATTATGTATGATTCCTAGTGTGGAGCTCAAGGCCAAGGCCCCACTAGTGAATGCTCGATCTAGAAGAGGCAATTATTTGAAATTATGCTACCCATGTGCTAGTGAACCATGGGAATTGTAAATATGCATTTTAATATAAATGCCCACAACTAGCTATGCAATGCAACAAGATATGGGAGCATGATATTACAAGGAATTGGGAGGAGGATATTCAAACCCTTGAGCCAATTGAGTCAAGCCAAGTGTCAATGAGAGAACCCATGAATCCTCAACTACCCATGTTGACTTTTGTAACCAATCATTCATTTCTCCCAAGAGTTGGATGAGGTAGTTAATGCCTTGGGGAATGGAGAGGTATGGCTGTCCAAATTCGAGTATGGGCAAGCCACCCTTCCTAGAGATTCATGTTTGGATTCTTGGACAAGTAAAGTGCCACAAAATTGCCCCCAAGCCATTATTCAACCATCAGTTTCTCTCTCACGAGTTTAGAGCTTCCTGGGCATTTCCCTCCATGAATTTCCTGTGTTTACCTTCGTTTTTTAGCTAGGAAGGGCATTTTTTTATTGTGGCTAATAGTGGGGATGAGAGGGGAAACGATTTGGGGTTTAATTGAGGCTGTTTTGGCCCACTGAATGCTCATAAATCTATGGGAGAAATCAGTTTTCTTCCCTAGAGTTGATTCCCTCTTCCCACAATTCGTTTTTGGTGTGCCCACGTTTTGGGGAAAACCCATAGACCCTATTTTGTGAATCCATGGTTGAATTGTGTATCCATGCCAGTTTTGAGCTATTGTGTGTAAAAGAATGTTGGGGTTGAGATGAGTATCCATTGCTTTGGTCGTGCAGGGTTTGAGAGTCCCAAGTTCCTTGTAGATATCATGCCCAGCTCGGGGGTGGTCTCTGAGTGCTGAAATAATACAGGTTGGGCAGAGACCTATGGTTGGGAGGAACGTTGCAGTGACATAGCTAGTTGTTGGGACAACATTACATCAAGATGAGTATATTATGGTGTTTACTTCTGCACTATTTTAATTAATTGATGACTATTAATGATATATTGAATGCATATGATATGTGTGTGGATGATTTGTTTATTTCGGCTATGCATGTTTGTTGAATGGCATCTGCACACATTGATTTTAATTGTATGAACCTAATGAATGGGTTTAGTTTTTTGTAAAAGCCCAGATTTTAGTGCCATGTTCTCATCCTTGCATTGGACAGAAGGGTGGGGATGTTACAGTGAGAGCCACGAGTGGCCCAGCAAGGCAGCCTGAAGCGATTGGAACAAGCTGTCGACGGTGACAGGCAAGGTGGCAGGTAACCACACTAGTTTTGAGTAACCTTAGGGTTTTTTCCCACTTGATTGTAAATACATAACCTACGAGCACGATCTATAAAAGGGAACACTTTGTAAGGGAAAGGATTAATCTTTGCGGAATAATCTTCATTGAAAAATCTACTAAGTGTTAAGAAGTGAATGTTATTGTAAAAGGATATGCAAGCTACATGCGCAGAGACCTGCCGAGAGAGAGAAGAGAGTCTGTAGCTGAGTGTGCAGACTGGAACTGTTGTACCCTTCCCATATATAATATAACAATAGTTCCTATGGATGTAGATCCCATCATGGGGGTGAACCACATTAAATTTTGTGTTATGTGACTGATTGTGTGCATTTAAATCTGTGTATTTGCTTATGTGAATGGTCGAGATTCAGTTTATGAATGTATGTGTCTTGCTTTTATATGTATTCGCCGTGAAGATAAGATGGGGATAATATGTTAAGTATTGAACGTATATATGAATGAATGTTGAATGCACAAGTATTTCGCAGTTGGATGAATGCATAGATTAATCGAGTAAACACCTTGCACAACACCAGAAGTGCACAGTTAAGTCATTATTGTCATAGTGTATAAGTTTGCGAGGCTCTATTTAAAGTATTGTTGAATGCATAACTTACACCAAGTAAAAGTCTGTCAAGTTGCATAAGTGTCGAAGAGGAAGCGCAGTATAAGTGGTGATGTCTTGTTGTTGAAGAACCATCCCTCATTGCGCAGTTTGTGGATGCGCGATAACCTAAGTGTCATCCGTGGAGAAGTGAGTTTCGCGCAGTCCGAATTTCGCAGCGCAAGTCCAGTAGCGCACTGCTCGCCAGTGCGTTTAAGTGTGCATCAGCTGGTTGTGGAAACCTGATTCCACACCCCCCCCCATTACTTCGCCTTGGGTGAGACCTCAGTCTGTTCACAAGCTGTTGCCGAAAGGGCCAGTGAAAAGGGGTTTTGTTGGTTCCTTTAACCATGCAGAACCTGGGTCTTTCTAGAAAACATCAAGAATAGTATAAGCAGCCAACAAATGGTTCCGTTGCCACACTAAGAAATGGTGATGATTACAGAACCTTGGAATCCTGAGAAAAAATAAATCTGGGACTGGGTAGACAAGACAGAGAGAGATTTTGCAAGAAAGGAGAATAGACATCCGCATCTCTCCGACTTAGAGTGGTTAAATAAATACTTGTGGAAGGATATTCACAAAATTTTCTAGGCAAGTTTTGGAAACGAGTTTCACAAGTGGATATCAAGACTCGAAGAGCGAAAGGACTGTTTCCAAGAAGCAGCACCTATAGAGTGGAATCTCGAGCTTATTCAGAAGCTTAAAGAAGTAAATAGTCCACTCTCGCGAGCAGTCGACTTTTGGGTTGACAGTATACTAGAAGGATTCATGACAGAGTTCGTTGTGGACACCCAGAAGTCCTACAGCGCAGCAGAAGCAGATCTTTTCAAAGGTTTCTGAGGTAAGTATCTCAACAATCTGAGTCTACACATCAAAATTCTTTTAGCTGAGAAAGGCGTGTTAAGAATGCAGTAAAATTCATAGAAATTTTTGAGTCTGTCATGATTAATAGCATATATAGTGATTCTGACGAAGCTACACACAACTTGAGAAGTGGAAAGATATATAAGTATACTACTAATAAGAACTCTAGTGAACATGGTCTCCACATAGATACTAAGTTAGAACCTGAGACTGATAGCCAGACCACACCTCCATCAGCCACCTATCAGCCTCTGACTCAGCAGAACCCTCCAGTTGACAATACCGTGCCTCCCATTCTTAATATTCCACAGAGTCCACCAGTTCAGAACCCTCTAGTTGTTAATATTCCCAATCCGCAAAGCGTCAATAGCAGTAACACCGTGGGAGTGAGTACTCAAACCATTATGACCCTGAATATTATGATTCAGAACATTCCGCGCAGTAACATCCCTAACGCCACTTAGACCACTGCACGAAATATTGTACCACAAAGAAGGAGAATTACTGATGATATTAAGCTGCTGATATTTAAAGGAACGAGTCTAGAAGACCCTGAGCAACACTGGTTTCTATGTGAAGCCATGTGGAGTGTCAAGCAAGTCCAGGATGATGATGTGAAGCAAGCACAGCTCATCACTACCTTCAGAGATAGAGCTTTGAACTGGTTCATGAAGTATTCTCAGGGACAAAATAGAACATTAGTGGAGATTAAGGCTGCACTATTAAGAGAGTTTAAGAAACCAAAGTCAGAATCCCAATGTATAACATAATTAAAGGAGATTAAGCAAAAACCTAATGAAACAGTCTGGGAATTTGACCAGAAGTTCAAAACATTGTTAGACCAGGTCAGGTTTTTAATAGCACTGCTACAACACCAAGAATGGTTCATAGCTACGTTGTTGCCCCATATTAGACTACCGTTGATGCAACAGAAGGTTGCTTCAAAGGCAGAATCCTTGGAAATTGTGATGAAATTAGAAGCCTCTTCGATAGGAGAGAATAGCACTGGAATGGTCCAGATCCAGAATCAGCTAGCTACCTTGACATTATAGTCGCAAGACATTAAGAAGGGAAAATAACAAAGAGAAGAAATATGGTCTACCAGATGTAAGGGGGAAGGACACCCGAAGGAGCGTTATCCTTTGTTTCAAGATTACCTAGACAGTGGAGCACCAAATCCATTGAATCATAACCAAGGGCCATGGTGTGATATCTATAGAACTAGAGGACACCGGCCAGAATATTGTTACTTAATCTAGAAATTCGTGCGAACACCCAAGAACTTATATTGCACATTATGTAAATCTGTTGGACATGATGATTCCAACTATAGAGCATATGAGCTCATGATAGAAATAAAGCATGATGTAGAGAATACACATGGTGGAGTATACAGATTTCAAGAATAAACACCGCAGACAAGGATAACGAGTAGTATGATCAAGGCACATACAGAGGTCGTGGAGGATTCTGCGGAAGATGAAGAAACACTGGCCCAGGACAAGGAAGAGGTAGAGGCCAGATCATTTGTTATAATTGTGGCCATCCAGTTCACTTATCTAGAGATTGCACCAATGCATGTACTACCTATAATTATTGTAAATATTTTGACCATGTTATTGAGGCATGCTCAGTGTTAGCAGCAGAAATGCAGAAAACAAAGAAAGAAGTACCTAACCCGAATATTTAGCTGATCACAATAGAGAAAAGGACTGCAGATCCAAGTATTAATGTTGTGAAGCGAAGTGGCGTTGCATCAGGAAGAGATAGGCAAGCAAAAGCTTCGACTTCTGGAGATTTTGAAACTAAGCAGACCCCTGCTGAAATGGTCTGGATTAGAAAATCTAATGGGAAAACACGTGTTTTCAATCTAGAGAAGAACAAAGAAGCCTTTGAAGAAGCAAGGGATATATTCAAAGAGCCAACACCTATGTCGTCAAGAATCCCATTGCGATGTGAAACAACGGACATACAAGATATGCCAGCGACATATGATCAAACGAGTACCGCATCAAAAATAGGCACTTCTGTTGCACAGTTCCTACGAAGCTACATGAAATTATTAAAGAGCACAGACACAGTAGTGGAATTAGAAATTTTTTTAAATCAATATGAACCATGCAGCGAGACGGATACTGCCCAAGGCGCAGTTCATCACATCAAGAGCCATAAAAGAGAAGGCCGAGAAATGAGGCTCAGTGTGTAGATAGGAGATTACAAGATGGATGAGATAATACTTGATTTAGGATCTGAAGTAAATGTCTTGACTAAGCAGACATGGCAGCAGATGGGGAGACCAAAGTTGTCATGTTCACCCATATAGTTGAGATTGGCCAACCAGCAGAAAGTCATACCTTTTGGAATATTAGCCAATATTATTGTTAACATCGATGGAGTGCAAAGTCATGTAGACTTTGAGGTTATTGAAATTGTGGATGATAGTCAGCCTTATCCGGCACTATTGGATATAGACTGGGCAATGGATAGCCTCGCAATCACAAACCTGAAGACTAAGAAGATGATCTTCAAAGGGCAGGATATTAGGGTCATCGCACCATTGGGCCCTTTGCAAGGAGAAAGGTACACTGAGCCGATTCAGGAAGAATCCAGAGCACAGGATCTTGATCGCATTTACAATATGACTACGAATCAGGATGACTACATTAATCCTATGGCAGATGGAGCACTTAGTTGGTGACGTGAAATTTCTTATGTATCAGACTCCGACACGGGACTAGAGAATTGGCAAAGCTGTATGCATGAAGTGTTTGCAAGAAGATGCGCGTAGATCATAAAGTCACTGTGCTGGATTGGAACCAAGGTAAGTCCAATCCCCACTTATGATGGTTCAACTAATGTTTATTCATTTATTCAAGAATATACTGTACCAGTTGCAGCTGAACATCGCATACCAGCATTAGATATGGCATTGCACGCTACACCTACAAGATGGTGGGCCGCGCATAAGTAGACTTTGACTACATGGGATCAGTGCAGACATATGATGCAAATCAGATTCGCAGAGAAAGTTGCACTGACATTTGGAAAGTATAATGGACAGACATACTCAAGGGATCACATAGAAATTTGTTCAGAAGCATGGATAAATAGACCATGGGAAGAATGGTTTCATCTGTTTGTGCACACGTTAGAGAATATTCTGGAGAATTGGTACACAGACGCCGAACTTCATAGAGGAACCACAAATTGGTCTATGTTGACAGCGGACTTCCTGAGAACCTTCAGTTTTGAAGATGAATCTCCAAGCATAAATGAGGCTTTGCAGATCATCAACTAGAGGATATTTGAAGCCGAATGCCCAAGTACAAACGAGGCATTCGAGGTCCTTAAAGAGAAGATATTTGAAGATGTAAGGGTACTTGTGACTCTACAGCCAGAATGGGCAAGAGAGATAGAACATGCCTTTGAATGCTATAATCTTGCTAAAAATGAAGAAGAACAAGAAGAAAGCAATGAGGAGGATCCACGCAACATCAATATACCTAAATCCAAAGGAGCACGCGATGTAGAGGGACCTCCACTAGAAATTCCAGATATGAGTGGACCTGTCAAGACAAGAAAAGTGAACATTGGCACAAGCGAAGAGCTGAACTTCACATCCATTGGAGACTATTGGGATGATGAAATGGTCGCACAGATCGTAAACCTTTTGCATGAGTATCAGGATTTGTTTCCAACGAAGTTCGCGGAAATGAAAGGCATCTTGGGAGACTTGGGAGTTATGAAATACCTCTCAAGCCAGGCGCGAAGCTTGTTAAGCAAAGACCTTGCAGATTGAATCCCAGATATAAAGAAAGAGTTAAGGAAGAGATTGATAATATGCTTGATGCAAGGATCATCAAGCCAGTCGAAGAATCAGAGTGGATAAGCCCTATGGTTATCCAAGACAAGAAGACCAGAGGAGAAATCAGGATTTGCATATATCTAAAGAAGCTGAATGATGCTTCGATGCATGACCCATGTCCTACTCCATTTACAGATGAAGTATTGGACAATGTTGGAGGAAATGAGGCCTTACTCATTTATTGATGGATTCTCTGGGTATCATCAGATCAGGATTGATCCAGCAGACAGGCATAAGACAACATTTGCTATCGAATGGGGCTCCTACCAATATACAATTATGCCATTTGGATTGAAGAATGCACCTACTATAGTTTCCAGAGTTGTCGTGGCTGCATTCAAGGACTTTATCCATAAGTTCTTAGAGGTTTATTTTGATGATTGGACTGTCATTGGTTTGCTGAAAAACCATTTTGATAATCTGAGAATGATTTTAGCTAAGTGCAGAAAACATCAGATTTGTTTCAACTTAAAGAAATGTATTTTCTATGTGCCTTATGGTATTCTCCTAGGACACATTGTGTGCAGACAAGGTCTGATGGTTGATATTGCGAAGATCTTAGTGATTGTGAATTTACCTGCACCAAACTCAGTGAAGCAGCTTCACACCACGTTGGGACATACAGGATACTATAGAAAATTCATCAAGGGTTATGCGCAGATAACTACACCAATGGAAAAACTGCTGAAGAAAGAAGTGCAGTTCATATGGAATCTAGAATGTGAGCAAGGACTGGACACGCTAAAGGAGAAAATGGTAATTGCGCTGATCCTAGTTTTTCCAGATTGGGATAAGCAATTCCATGTACATGTTGATGCTTCGTCCATTGCACTTGGAGTGGTGCTAGCACAACCAGGTGAGGGGGGCATTGACCATCCCATTGCATTTTCGAGCAGGAAGCTCTCAACAGCTGAAAAGAATTATACGACCACAGAAAGAGAAGGTCTAGCTATGGTGTACGCATTGCAGAAATTCAGACACTATTTGCTCGGTGCACACTTCTCAATGTTTACTAACCATTCCACTTTGAAGTATCTAGTCAATAGACCGGTGTTAGGGGGGAGAATTTGTAGATGGTTGTTGCTCTTCCAAGAGTATGATTTTGAAATTGTGGTTAATCTGGGCAGATTGAACCTAGGACCTGGCCATCTCTCAAGGATTGAGTAAGGCGAAGAACCCACAAACCTCGAAGACAATCTGCTTGATGAGCAGTTGTTTGCAATACAGATTGTCGATGATTATTACAAGGATATTGTAGAATTTTTTACTACGGGATTGGCACCCACAGAGTTCACTACATAGCAGAAGAAGCAGGTGGTAGTCAGAGCAGCAGGATTCATTATCATAGCAGGACAACTATACAAGTTGGGACCAGATAAAGTGCTGCGCATATGTGCATTGGAGCACGAGAAGCCATTCATATTGGCTGATGCACACTCAGGTGTATCGAGAGGTGACTACGCAAGAAGAGCTACTGCGTAGAAGATACTGAGAGAATGGCTATGGTGGCCTACAATTCACAAAGATTCAAAGGAACATTTCCAGAGCTACAATGTCGGTCAGAGGATACGAAGGTTGTCGCAAAGAGATCTAATGCCATTGAATCTGCAGTTGACACTTCAAGCATTTGAGAAATGGGCTATTGATTTCATGGGACCTATTAACCCACCGGGAAAGAGGACTGGTGCAAGATACATTATCACTATGACTTATTACACTTGAAATTGGGCACTAGAAATGCAAAAGAGTATGTACACAGTTTTGGTTCGATGCGCAAATTTTGATAGAAAGAATGCATGTACCGCGCAGCACTAGTCGAGAAGAGAAGCTGCGCGGATTAAAAAAAAAAAAGAGAAAGCAGAAAAAGAGACTACGCAGTTGCGATAATCAAAAGGAAGCCGTGCAGATCGAAAGAACGTGGACAGATGCGAAGAACAATACGAAGAAAAGTAGCACCGTGCAGTTGCAAAGGTCAAAAGGTAGCTACGAAGAATCAATGAAACATGACAACTGTGAAGTATAAGAAGTTGCGATGTGAAGCATGAGGCGGAAGCGTGGCTGTGAAGTGAAATACGAAGAAGCACACGTGTGCAAGAGAACCTTCTATCGGGACCGCCAATGCATCACGTCGAAAAAAGGTAACAGTGACAATTGTCGGTCGGCTAGTGAGTTGTTATCCAAAAGGGAGGCATCGACAAGATCAAGCATTAAAAGAGAATCTGACCATTCAGGAATAATAAAGAGCGAAGTGACCGAGATCTCACTGAGATTTGGATAACATGCTAGTAATTAATCGCTCACTTAACTGATTTCACAGCTTGGCAGCACAGGCACCTTTTATCAATTAAGGAAACATCATTGGCTCAGGGATAATGATTGGTCGATAAGACTGAGATCTCAGAAGAGATCTTGCCAAAGGACAAGACATTAACTACCCCAGTAATGATCGATCGCCACGTTCCAAACCTGTAGGGCCTATAAATAGTCATCAGCCAAGAACTTGTGCATTTTACCGGGAATTCTATCTCATCTATGTGTGAATTCAGAGCTTCAACAGCCAGAGAGCTGAGTAGTCTGTAAGTGCATGAGCGAACCACTTACCATTGATGAAGTTTTGACAATATTCAGGTGGTCATGATTTAAAGGAGTCATGTCGGCACCCGCAGAGAAAAATATAGTAGAGAAAGGTGCCTTATCCTAGAGATCTACAAGGCATGCAGAGATGAAGAAAGATAAGCACCAGGATGTAAAGTAGGAAGAGCCGAAGGAAGTAAAGCCACAGACACCAATCATGGATCAAGAATGACCCATCCATCTCGTCCCTGAATACATTCCACCTCGGGGAGATGATGCACCTATTGTCATCCTTGAGAAAAATGTTGTGTATGAGATTCCGACACCACCCATATCCAATCAGGTGAGGGTTGTAGGAGACCTCTCAGGGAAAGTGGAAGACTGTAAGTTCGAAGACCATGAATTGCTGGAAGGAGGACAGTCGAAGCCGAAGAAGTTCAAATAGTTTCAACCCGACCAATATATGCATCGCTAGGTTGATGAGCAAACCGGCATTGAAACTTTGTTTGTACAGGATTGGCTCAAAGGGATTGAACCATCCATGTTGCTTAACCTACTGCACATCTCGCATTTTGACAGAAGCTCAGAACTTAACGTAGTAGTGTGCACATTACTTCCCAGTGTACACTCGGTATATCTATGGCTGGACAAGAGAATCGATATAAATATCGATATGATATACTGCATCACCATGCTTAATAAAAGAGGCGAAGACCCTGCAAAAGTGTTTGTAGGAAAGGGACAGGAAAAATAACTCGCCAGCAAAATCATGGAAGAATTTGGCGTAATTCGGGGAAAACATGGCTTCCCTCAGCCAATATCAATGATCAAGCTACATGCTTCATAGTTCAATTGCTCGCAGGGAAGATACTGTGCAAATGTCGACCACCAGAGGTGTTGGTCGTAGCAATCCGGATCGCCTCTAAACCAATGAAAGGCACCCCTTACAACTGGGCCCAATACTTGTTGAACCAGTTTTTGGAAGATGTCGAAGACACTCAGGACAACGGAACTTCGTTCCACTACAGTTGGTTATTAGTACTGATTTCCTTCGTCGGTTGGAAAGAGCCGGATGGCTACCAGGGCATCCCCATTCTGTCAGGGCAATGCCGGGGAACACACTTCGTTAAATTATGGGCAAACACAAAGTTCTCAAGGCAACGAAAAATCAATGAAGTATTTTACACATATTACGAGCAACTGTGTGATGTGATTTGCCGAACACCGCGAGTCTCACAGCCGCTGACTGATGCATACAAAGGGAAACTGAGATTCATGGCTAATATACATAAAACATACATTCAACCCAGGGATGATACAGATATAGACCTATGGTATCCAGGATTCTATCAGCTGGATGCTAAGAAAAGCAAGCAGATGATGGAGCAATGGCCAGTAGAATGGAAAGTGGACCAACTAGAAGAGGTTAAGTCCAGTTCTTAAGAAGACAAAGATAAAGAAAAAGATGAGGATAAGGAAAAAACCACAACAACACCTATTGATGAGGAAAAAGAAACTGTGCAGGACAAGCTGGAAGGCCAGGCATGAGAGAAGAGAAAAGCAACTGCGAGCCCCTCATCAGCAAAAGGCCAACATAAGAAGCGAAGGCTATTAAGGCCAAATTGGTGCCAATGTTGCACGTAGATGATTATGAAACCATCACAACAAAAGTACAGGAAATATGGGAAGAAACGCACGTAGAGAAAGAGGAAAAACAAGAGAAGCTGCAACCAAGCCTCCTTCAAGCGGTCAAATCAGTGAAAACGATGGTCGCGGACATTCAAGAAGCCCAGCCGGATTTGGTACGAGGATCAGACTCAGAAGGAAAACCAGGTGGCTCAAGCACGTGGAAGAGGCAATCTCATGCAGTGAGCATGCACCCTAGGGTGGCGCACATTGAACTTGTGCACCTTATTTTTCCAAATGATAAGGTGTCTAAAGCAGTAAAGAACTTGGAGCATTTTGACCTCAACATTGGGTCATTACCGATTGAAGACTTGAACAATTTGCATATGCAGATTGTAGAGGAGATTCATGAAAGAGGCATCGCCTCATATGACCATAGTATCCAGCTGCGAGAAAGCCTCGATAAGATGAAACAGGAATCAGTGCGGAACACCAAGCAGTTGTCCGAGGCTCAAGATAGAAACTGCAAACTCAAACAAACAGTATCAGTGGTATGAGCAAAGATTGAAAAATGTGAAGAAGAAGCAAGTGTCGAAGACACAATAATCAAGATTGGGGCCAAAGTGGAGTCCCTTACTACATAAATGATGGAAATGGAAATTTCCTATAAAGCAAAAATCGTGGACTTGGAGGCTCAGCATCCCAGTACTCCATCGGATAAGCATGCACCTCCAATAGAAGAGGTAAAGGCCACTTTAGACAACATTTCGGCTGAGGTGGTGAAGTGTCAGAATTTGCTAGAAGAAGCAAATACAGTGTTGGCTGGACTGAATGAGGATCCGGACCTTATGCAGTTGAAAGGGTATATACAACAAAGGCAGCAGACAATTGATGCCGCAAACATAGAAATGAAGACTTTGTCGGCAAGGAAAAAGATGCAAAAATTCAATGAAGTAAAGGAGATGCAAAAAGAGTTGACGGTGCTAAGGGAAAGAGAGGTTATTGTTTCAACAAAGTTGTATCCCATAGAGGATGAAGGGATGGCACTAATGCATCAGATTGATGAGAAGTTCGTTGAACTTCAATGTATGGAGGGCACACTGAAAGAACAAGCCCAGGAGACGGTCTCGCAGGCGATGTTGGAGATGGTCAAGGAATTTGAGAACAAGGAAAAGTTAACGGTTGCATAGCTCACCATTACTTTGCGCAGCTTCACGGACAAGCTAAGTCCCGCTGAAGAAGCACAAGCAAAGTCGGCCGGTGAAAGTGGATCTGGGACGAGCCACAAGTAAGTGTTAGGGACCTGTTGTTCATGGTCCAAGTTGGCATACTTTTGAAGAAGGATAGTTTTGGGAACTGTGCAGTTTGGGATATGAAGTAAGATGGCACAGTTTTGCGGAGTGCACAGTTTGGAGTGCGTAGTTAGTTTTGCACAGTTATTTTGGTGCGCAGTGCCAGCGCAATAGCTATTTTTGGTAAAGAGTATAAGGGAAGGTCGAGCTGTGAAAGCGACCATTTTGAGTAAAGCGCCTCCAGGATTCCGGTAGTGGGTAAGGAGCGGCGTAACGGCAAACGAAAGTGACCTGTCAAGGGAGTGTTGGAGAAACCGTTAGAAGCTATGCCACTAAGTCAACGATGACAGGCAGGCTAAAGGGGCGGATAGAGACAGGCCACGATGTGGTTGTAACTGTTTTGGTGATGACTACAAATGTCAGAAGGGCGTGAGAGCCACGAGTGGCCCAGCAAGGAAGCCTGAAGCGAGTGAAACAAGCTGTCGACGGCAATAGGCAAGGTGGCGGGTAACTGCACCAGTTTTGGGTAACCGTAGGATTTTGGCCCACTTGATTGTAAAGACGTGACCTACGAGCACGATCTATAAAAGGGCACACCTTGTAAGGGAAAGGGCTAATCTTCGTGGAATAATATTCATTGAAAAATCTACTAAGTGTTAAGAAGTGAATGCTATTGTAAAAGGCTCTGCAATTTGCGTGCGCAGAGACCTGCTGAGAGAGAAGAGAGTATGCAGCTGAGTGTGCAAACTAGAACTATTGTACCCTTCCCATATATAATATAACAACAGTTCATGTCGATGTAGCTCCCATACTGGGGGTGAACCACATTAAATTATGTGTTATGTGACTGATTGTGTGCATTTAAATATGTGTATTTGCTTATGGAATGGTTGAGATTTAGTTTATGAATGTATGTGTCTTGCTTTTATATGTATTTTCCGTGAGGATATGATGGGGATAATATGTTAAGTATTGAACATATATATGAATGAATGTTGAATGCACAAGTATTTCGCAGTCGGATGAATGCATAGATTAATCAAGTAAACACCTTGTGCAGCACCAGAAGCGTGCAATTAAGTCATTGTTGTCATAGTGTATAAGTTTGCAAGGCTCCGTTTAAAGTATTGTTGAATGCATAACTTACACCAAGTAAAAGTCTGTCAAGTTGCATAAGTGTCGAAGAGGAAGCGCAGTCTAAGTGGCGATGTCATGTTGTTAAAGAATGATCCCTCATCGCGCAGTCCTTGGATGCGTGACAGCTTAAGTGTCAGCCATAGAGAAGTGAGCTTTGCGTAGTCCAAAGTTCGCACCGCGAGTCCAGTAGTGCGCTGCTCGTAAGTGTGTTTAAGTGCTCATCATCTGGTTGTGGAAACCTGATTCCACACCCCCCCCATTACTTCGCCTCGGGTGAAACCTCAGTCTGTTCGCAGGCTGTTGTTGAAACGACTGGTGAAAAGGGGTTTTGTTGGTTCGTCAAACCGCGCAGAACCTGGGTCTTTCTAGAAAACCTCAAGAACAATATAAGCAACCAAAAAATAAGTAGTCACTTCTCTCCTGACCAAATTGGTCATCTATCACTTGGTCATAAATTTCTTGAGTTGCTTTGTGAGTTGGTCATATATTTAGTCATTTATTTGGTCATTAATTGTCTTTATTTGGTCATTAATTGTATCTATTTGGTCATTAATTATCGTTTTTTGGTAGTACATTTAGTCATTGATTTTTGTTAACTAATCATTTATTTATTCATTGATTACTGTTTATTCATTTTTTAACTTTCCATGATTTAGTTGTATTGTGTCCTTCCCTTCAGCAGAGATCTGAGAATTATCTCCCATGTGCATACTCTGACCATCATTGATATCCAAAGAAGAAAATGATTCTTTGGAGGAAACCATGTGGTTGGAGGCTCCAAAATCTATGAGGAAGGCTTGTGATTGTGAGAATCTAGACTTAAGTGCATGGCATATCTCATGATCATCTGTCTCACTTCCAGAATCAGTCTCTCGTGCACCTTTTGGGAGGGAAATGTTGTGATGTTAAAGAATTTTGGTCATTTGATCTATCTTCTTCTTCATGCATGAACTCTCTAGATGGTTTCCTTTCTTGCAATAGGAACACTTGGTCTTCTCAAACCTCTATTTCTTATCCTTCTTGGAGATGGAGGCTCATTCCGATGGATTAGACTTTGCATTCTTCTTGGATTCAAACTGATTCTTCTCTTTACCCTTCTTCTTCCCTTTAGCATTCACACTTTTTGACTCTCCAGCCATAAGAGCTTGATTTTTGGAGTCTTGCAAAGCACCCATCTGAATTAGTTTGTCTTTTTATTGGATTAGATATTTAGTGAATGCATCTAAGGAGGGAATTTTCCAGTTGGAGATTGACAATATCCCTGAATGGAATGTACAAACAAAAATGGAAAACTTTGGACCAAGATTTCTTAGAATGGATAGAACCAGCTGCTCATCCTTCTTCTTAATGCCACATTGCTTTCATTACATGACCAAAGATTTGAATTTAGAAAAGAATTGTTGTATAGTTTCAAAACTGTTGGGTTGAATAGATATTAACTCATTCTCCATAATACGGCCCCTCATCTCATCTTGTTTTCCAAAGAGGGTCTCTAGATTCAACCAAACCTCTCTTGGACTCTTTAATCCATTGAGGTGGAAGAGTAGATCTCTAGAAATATTAATACACATGAAACCAACTACTTCATCCAATCTATTCAGATACTTGTCCTTCTCAACAACTTCTTGAGGTTCGACCTCCTTGACCGTAGTGACACTGTACAAAATTTTGTTGCGCAACACCATCTACATATGATCCCTCCAATCAAGATAATTGAAGGGTGTCAGGATCCTCGGAGACAGAGGAACATTTGAATTCTCCATATGAACTATTGGAGCAAATAAAAACTGAACTACTGCTACTGTTTGACTGAAAAACCTTCAATATCTTGCAAAAACTCTCAATTTTGGAGATAAAGTACTATTGAGCACTGATTTAGGAGAATAGGCACATTATTCCAGATCCTTCACACCTGGCTAGACCTCAAAGGATTTCTCCAATGAATTTAATGAAATGGTATTGGGATTTGCTAGGGAAATACAAAGGATTCTGGTGCACTAATGAAAGCAGCTACTCAACCTACGCTCATTCAGATTTGATACCATGTGAAATTATAAATCACAGCATATCATGGAGTTGAGCATACCTCACAGAGAAATAATGAGCATAAAAGATGAATTACAATGAAAATTGTAGTCAAAGTGAGTAGACAATTAATAATGCATGAGAACTCGGATAGGAACAAAATAGTGTGTAATCATTCAATAATCAGTATAGTCAACAATGATGTTACAATGGAGATAATTCAAATCACTTAGGAGAATTCTAGTCTCGGTCTATCTAGCATAGGAATTGTCACCACTAGAGTGCTCTGGAAGACCCAAACTCAACTCAACTGAACCAAAACTCAGTTAACTGAAGACACATTCAATTAACTGACCAAAAGGGGTGCATTAGTGATTTTTTTATGAAATCACTCTGAAAAGAGCGCATGAGGCCACAAACAATGGAAATCAAAGCATAAACCCCCAACAAGAGTCAGCTAACTCAAGTGGACTGAACTAGAACACTGACTTGGCTCCTAAAATGTAGGGAACTGACTCATGTGGTCCTAAAATGATACATGCAGGGCGCATTAGGTGGATAATGCATCCTAGATGACATCTACACACCACTAGGGGGGAAATGACATCATCAACTTCTAAGTAAATGAAAATAATGATAAGTAGGACAAGGATGGAGTATTAATTATCCTAACAAAGAATAAGGTGTCTATCGTAGTAGAAGTAAGAGAAGACAAAGAAAAATTGTAGTAATAGGTTGATAATAATCCAAAAAGGTTGGTTGGTAAAGAATCTATCAAAGGAGCTAAACATATGGTATGGGATTAGATAAGTGAGATCATATTCAAACATTGGGATTATTTTACATTGATTTAGGAAGACATAGATTTATCTAGCAATGTTATAACATATATAAAAGAAGTCAACACTCAACTTGAAGAAAAACCTGTAGTGGTTGCAAATGTAATCTCATATCTCAACACCAAAAATTCCGAGTAGTTGCAAACATTGAGTGTTAGAGACGGACCTCGAATAATAATGGATGCAAGTAAAGTAATAACCAAAACAAATTTGGTTAAAGGGAAAAAAGTTTCAATGATACTGTTAAGAGAGAGATTAATTCTTTCAAGAATCTGTTTGATTTATTGATCAAGATAGGCATCCCATCTCCTTAGGATGGAAATGGAGTTAGGATCAACAATGAGCCGACATACACCCTCTCCTTAGCAGTCGAGTGTCTAAAGACCTGTTGGCAAGCAACACCCTCCAGATCAATTGAGCACTAAAATCCAATTGGCCATTATATAAGTTTTGATGACAAGGAACCATACTGCATGTCACAACCTTGATCGACACTCATCCATTTATATTTTAGGAGTGCCTTCAGAATCTCTGATTCTGAAGGTACTCCCAATAAAGTTGATAAGTTGATTGGTATAGGGGAATTAACATCAGCCTTCACTTGAATTAAATTGCTTGACTTAGTTTCGTATTTCTGGTTGATCATTTGTGAATTTCACAATCCTGAAATTAGCAGCTCCTAATTTTTACAATATCGATCATCTTTACAAATCCAAAGTCAAGCAAATCCATTACATTGATTATCTCAAACTATTGACTTAATAGACCAATACATCATATATCAAGTTGTCTCTCTAATCTATGTGTTTGGTCTAATGAGTTTCCTATCGTCAAATTAATCTCCTTGTGACAATCATGAATATTAAAACTGGTCTCATATCAATATTACAAGCTCATAATATTTACATACTTATCCTCATTTGTAGACTTTTGTATTTTTAATGGGATAAGACCTATGAGATGATAAAATGCTTTCTGTGATGCCTAAAGGTAAGGTCAATGATTCGATCATAAGTGATTAACATGATCCCCAAAAAATAGTTTTGGTTTTTGCCACATTCATAAATTATTTTTGAATTCATCACAGTGATTTCCTTTATTTTCATTGAATCGATATTAGCATGCATTATAAAATCATGGTGTTCACGATATGAAGTGGTGGAGGATTATGTGGTGGTAACCACTAACTTATATCTTAAGGGTTTGAAACTTTGGCTATATCTAATGCATCAAGTTGATATGAGAACGTGTCACCTAATATTGAAAATATTATACGATCAAAGGTTTGTTTTCTGCATAACCATATCGTTTTGCCATCTGTTGCTTCGCATGGGGCAAATGTCATGTCCAAATATCATACTTTTGTCATTCCTATAAGCGGCATTATTGCACCTTGAGCTTTATGTGAATTCCGATAACCCTTACCAATTCAAAGGGCATCATAATCCTTCCTTCCATGACTGCGCATGAGTGTTTACAGTACCATGGTGAAATGAAGTCAGTTGGGGTTTTGATTAACCTGCGCGAGCCGAGGATGGACTCATTTCATTTTTTAGTTAAGGTTTTGAAGATCTTTGAGGTTTGTGTGATCGTTATTATGGCCCCTATATCTAGATTTGAGCTCATTGGTGAAGAATACTTAGACGCCGCTCCCGAATGCCGTGAAATGGTGGTAAGGGCAGGATGGTTGGGGTTCCTACAGAGGTTCTCTGGTTTTAATGTAATGGTCTCCAGGGCATTCGCGACTTCGTTTGACGGTATGAAAGCACAGGTTGGAGATATTGTGTTGGAATTATCAGAGGAATTTGTTTCTTGAGCTATAGGTTTGCCCATGCAGGGAGAATGGTGGTATAAGGGTAAGCATTTGAGGAGTGACGACTGGAAGGAGTTTCTAACTCCAGCTAACCGACGAGTTGAATATAAGTTTGGTTACCTGTCTCGGCTGCTGAAGAAGAAGTGGCGTTCTATGCTTGGGCTTATTATCAAGTATGTCACCTGCAAGGGACGATTGTCTCAGACCCAGTTTTATCATGTTCACCTCTTAATGGTTTTTAAAGGGCATCCTGTGAATATGCCATATTATTTCCTTAATAGCTTGTAGAAGATGGCTAGCACATATCAAGGTAATGTGGGGAATAAAGAACGCAGCTTGTTTCATCACGAGCTCATCAAGATACTTGTCTCTTATCGATTGGGAGAGTTGGGCGATTCATGGGAATCATTTCTTACCCGTAACAATTTTGGGGAAAATGACGAGTGGCCCCGATGGAGGTCCAGAACTAGTCGTAAACGGGTTGGGGTGGTGTTAGAAGAGTCAGATTTAGAAGAGATGGGCTCTCAAAATGATCTAGAAAATGAAATACCCGAACCTGGCCAAATCCCCCGTGTCGGTCACCCTAAAGCCGAGGCTGAGATAAACCCTGAGGTATCCTCTGATGGCCCTCGGCCCCAAACGAGTCAACCTGTGACTATTCCATCTTGTCCAAGTGACACTCGACTACACCCACAGACCAATCCCTATCATAAACCGGCAGATCAAGAAGTTAGTAAAGTGTTGAGTGATCAAGCAATTCGCCGAACCACTCGTAGCATGGCTGCCGCGCTCTTTGCGAAAAGGGATTTGGTTGCAGGAGATACCCCTGTGGTTGAATTGAGCGATTCCATCGAGTCATGGCCACATCAAGCTCCCATTGGGCCCATGATCCTCGACCTCAAGTATGTATTAGCCTCTGATCATGAAGATATAAGTGTTCAAAGATCAAACCTAATGCCCAACGTAGAGCAAGAAGTTAATCAGGAGCTGTGTACAGGGCAGGGGGATGCTAAAGGGCCGAACATGGAAAATGTGCAACAACCCGTTCAAGTACGCTTTGCTCAAGTTATATCATCTTTGGAAACGGATCTGAAAGACGTTTAAGTTGTTAATACGTTTTCCATGGAAGAGATTGCCAGCTTAAAAGCTTACTTGTCCACCTGGGTTGATAAATGGAATTCCTTGAAGGAAAAGAAAATCAAGTATAAGACCTATGGTAAAAGCCTTTTGATGAAAAATAAACAGTTAGTCAAACAAAAAAAAATTGCAAAGATGAGGGTTGTGAGGTTTAAATCCAAATTGAACGAAGCTAGGAGGGTGGTCCCAATTCGAGTCTCTATTGAGTCATCCCCAAAATCATGATGCTCTTAAAGGTAAGGAGCATTTTGATCTTATGGTTTTGTTTGAATGAACAGGTGTTATAGAATCGGTTAATACATGTTAGCAAATACATTCATTTTGTTATTTTAATACAAAGTTATTTTATGAGGATGCCTGCAGAATTAAAATTCTGCAGACATCCTAATCATTATACATTTGTATTAATCATTTGTTTGTATTTGTTTACGATTTTCTAACTGATTTGTTTGATAAAATCCAGGTGTCGTGGAATTTTGGAATTGGAGGTCGATCCTGTTGCTTCATTTTCAGAGTCTGTTTTGATGACACTTACCTGTTGAAGATGCTATGCACATGCAACTGATTTCCTTTACAATTGTTGGCATTATATCCCATTTTTTGCGCAGGCAGTTGATGGTGATTAATGCAAAAATATCTCATGTCCAGGAATAACGATACTGGAGTTTATCCAGTAAGTTATGAGTTATATTTTTTGTTATTCCAATCCAGGTGTCATTAGGTGGCATACATTAGAATTACATCTGAACCAGCGTCAAGCGATATTTTTATCATTGTATATTTGGATAAGAATCCACGTGGTTCCAGAAAAATAGAACTGTTAGGAAGTTAGAAGTTCATTTCCTTTTTTATATAAACAATCCCAAAACTTTGTACAGGGGTTCGATTTCTAAGACATTGGAGAGCCTTTATTATACAGTAGTATATTTTATTTTGTTTACACAGACTGTCTCATGAACTTCTTCTGACGATTATCTAATGTGCCAGGATACTAAAACCTTAGCTAAGTTTTGGATATCAATACTGTGTGATTTATCTCTCCCTTGTTACTTTGGTTTTTCATATATAAATATCTTTATATTATATGTGGAATGTTTTGGTGAGAAATTCGAATGTTTATGTTCACCTGAATCATAACTTGATTTTCCTTCTTATTGATGTTGAAGAACTTTTTCATGATGTCAATAGTTGTTAATCAAATTTTCTAATTATCTAATTTGCAGATCGATCTTGTTCCAATTGCAAGTTAGTTTTAATTATATTTTACATGTTTCAGAATGACATATCCTATTAGTGAATTTTGGCTTTAGTTTGAAATTCTTATATATAAATTATTTTACAATAGTTCTGTTTTATCTGTTGTGAAGTAATTTAAATTCATTTTTTATAGTTTGGTGTGTTCCTTACTAAGCTTTAATTAGTGAATATTTTCCTTGTTTCAGACTTTTAGTCGAATAAGTCAATCTATGCTCTTGGCCGAGATAGGAAGCTAATGTTTAGACAAATTAGTATCATTTAGCTTATCATAGAGTAATATTAGGAACTACTAACTTTTGTTATTTAGTTTTTTTAGATAGTCTTTAGGATTAGATCATAGGTAGTTTAGGATCTTCTTATAGTTGTTAAGAGATAGTTTCTTTTGAAGATTTATTCACCTTGAGAGACTCTCTATCTTTTGAGAGCACAAAACACAGGCAGCAGGGCCTTAAATCCTGTGAGAAACAGTTATTCCAAACACATACAAGACTGTACTAAGTTGAGTGTGTGGACTGTTTTTCTCTTAGTTGGCCTAAGACAGTTCTTCTGGCCAACAAGACCCTGGAGTGTTATCTCTTCTCAGATAACCACCACTATATATACTATCACTATTCAATTTTTGAGTGTATATCGATATATTCTCAATCATATTTATTATAAAGGTCTTGCCTCACCTAAATTTACCTTATATGAGCCTTCTTGAGCCTGCTTCACCTAATCCTACTTCCCCATAACATTCATAACCTAATTCTACCAAAACAATTATATTTTTATTGGTTTGCTCCTAAGAAACATGTTCTTTTGGTAATCGCTTTAACATGAGAACACTTGAAATGCCCACCCAATTATGGTGAGGTAAAGAGTCAAGTGAGACCAGGTCGGGTGGACTCTAGTGAGGTAGACTTATGTGACGTAGATTCAGGTTGGGTTCAGGTCAAGCAGAATCAGGTGAAGCAAGACCCTCAGGAAGACTTTGATAATGTAGGAACCTAAGGGAAAATCCAGTAGGGACTAAAATAACATATATGATTACTTGTTGGTACTTACCTAACCGCTTTTGTGAGCATTCATAAGCGTAAGAAGAACAATCATACTTACTTTCTTGTGTAAGTTAAGAGCTCCTTCATTAATGCTTGTTCCCAGAATGAATTGCCCCTATGATAATAGTAGGGGAATGAGAAATGAATAAAAAAAATTAAAGGCGGGCACTCAATCCATAGGAGGATCTCCCCTTTGAAGCACAATCAATAAGTGAGTAAGTAAGCGATTGGATATTTCCTGAACTGAGAGAGCTATTGAAGGTATGATAAGTAAAAGAATATATCCTTGCATGGATATTTGGGTTTATAAAGGATACAGGAAGTGAGGTTACGGTAAATATATTTCCCCCAAAAGGGGCGAGGATACGAGCTTGTTCTCTTCTCTCCTCTTGGACATGTCTTGGACTCATCAAGGTCCTAACCACCATTTATATTACCATCATTCTAAACCACTACAATGAACCCTATCTCCTCTCAAACCCTCAAAAAGGTCGACTATTCACAGTCTGGTTTTATTTTTAAATGTCAGTCGATATCCCTGCCTTTTGTAGACCTTGAATCAATTGATATGAAGAAAATAATCAAAACCCAATTCAAATGTGAGTCCAAAAGACCCAAACCAATATTTGCAATGATCAAATCTACAACATAATAGGTGCAAAATGAGAATGGGATTTAGAGCAGACGCTGGTAAACTGTGGACGCCAAATAAACAAATGGAGACAATTTACCTTTAAGCCCGCATAACACTGTATTGCCTCCTCGGTAACCAACTGAAGAATGAAGAGTGCTCCCTTTTGGAAAAATCACAGTCCCCGATCAGTTTGTTGAAAGTTCTATTCTAGATGTGGCATAGTGCAAAGACCTAGATGTATGGTTGTTGATTAGATTTCCGATCCACAGTTGGAACCCCATTCCTTCTCGCATTCTTGCTGAAATCTCAAAATCTCAAAATATATGGCCAAAATCAAAGGTCCTAAGAAAACCTTTAATAATCAAAATTAACATATAAAATCTATATACATATTATCAAATAAATTAAAATATTATTATATTATTAATAATAAATAATATTATAATAAAATTGTTAAATAAATATTTTAATCAATAAAACTCTTAAAAAATCCAAAATAATCAAAATTAAAAACCCTCATACTAAATATACTAAGAATTAGTAAATATATTAAGAATAAGGTTTTATATATTTACATCTTAATAATATCCTATACAACTATGATAAAAACAAAGTAAATAGTAAATAATAATAAATTGATATGTTAGTATTATAATAATGAAACTATCCATAGTATTATAAAACCATTGTAAAATCAAAATTCTAATCAATAAATTTCTTTATTATTATAAATAAATTAAATATTCTAATAAATCAATATAAAAAAATTTCCTATAAAATAAATTTGATAAATGAGAGATAAATGACCACCCGACGAAAATAATTTTACAAAAGGGAGGATTTTATTTTCTTTTCAAAATGGAGGATATTGGCGATTTTTCGCAGGGAAGAGACCCGAGGGGAGATTTAGAACTTTCCAAACTCATGTGCGGGGAGAACCATCATGATGAATGGATTCATATGGAGAATTAATGGAGGTTGTGAAATTGACAATTTTTAGCTAACATGATGTGAAATACATGAACTTGCCGAAACTTTAATAGACAACCGAGAGGGTCAAACGACGATGGTTTTGTTCAAACAAAATGTGAATGTGACCAGTATGACAATCCAAACACAATGACACCAACTTCATGACATGACAATGCTGAGAGAGAAAGACAACAAATATCCAAGATTCGACTCAACCACACTATGATGATGCAAATGATGCAACTTGGCTGACCTGTCGAAAGAATAATACGAAATAAAAAATGGTGAAATAAGATATGTACATGATAGGAACATAATACTGGATATGAAAGTATATATGAAATGATCGACACTATCTTGGATCAGATCAACCAAGTTAGTACCACTTATCAGTAGGTTCGCCTATGGCATCATGTTTCGACACTATCTTGGTCTCTGAATCCATCTGCAGTGTTAAAATTTAGTAAATTGTACAAATTCATTGTCAAAATTGTAATTTTCCATTGTTGGAGTGACACAACTAAAAATGACCAAATAAATGACCACTTGTTATGTGGTCATTTTTAGTTTAGGTTTGTGGTACTTGCGATATCTTAGCTTGGGATGGTTTTTATTAATGCATGTATCACAAACATATTGAAAATTAATTATGGTACCTTGGGAAGGATGTAAAGCTTATAAGAAAATTGCTTCTACTCCAAGAACATAAGAATACATATAAGGTCATTAATGTAAGCGGTGTAAATCTACTTCATGCATTAATACTGAGCTGTGACACATAAGGGGGTCTACAATTTACTAAATTCTAACACTGCAGATGGATTCAAAGACCCACTAGGGGGTCTCTGAATCAATCTGCACTGTTAGAATTTAGCTAGGGGGTATCTGAATCCATCTGAAATGTTAGAATTTAGTAAATTGTACAAATTCATTGTCAAAATTGCAATTTTCCATTGTCAGAGTGACACAACTAACAATGACCAAATAAATGACCAATTCATATTCTTAACGTTATTTTTATGTGGTCATTTTTAGTTTAGTTACTTTTTATTTGGTCATATATTTTATCACGTGACCCAAATGGTCATTCCTCTGGTCATTTTTAGTTGGACCACTCAAGTTTCGTCATTTGTACCTTGAAAAACCTGTGGTGACCAAATTTTTTGGTCGCTTGGTCATTTATCTCTATTTTTATACTAGTGTTAACACCATAAAATATAAGTGGTACTAACTTGTGGTGCTAAAAGATGACTTTTCTTGTCGTGCCCTTTGCACTGCTTCCGTTCAACTAATGGCTTCGATTTGAGAACTTAAGTTACCTCCCACATGCACGACGGCCTTTGGAATAAAATATTCGATCTCATAAGTTATGTTTCCTTCCCCTTGCAATTCCTAGTAGTCAAGAAACACTCGCAATCTATTTCCGCCAAGGTGACAGTACATATGGTTGAGGAAGGTTTTCTTGAGGTTTGGGCCATGGTTTCTTATGAAGACATTGTAATCGTACTTAGAGTTGCTTGTTGGATATATAATAATGAATGCGAGATTGGGATTAAGAGTGCAAGTTCAATATTTTTTTCGTCCTCATCCAGTTGATATCGTGAGTGCAATCACTTGCTAGCTCCCAATTCTATTTATATCAATGCTTCTTAACCAATCCGTTTAAAAAAAAGACCAATTGAATGTAGTTTCCTCCTATTACTTCCTTTTCAAGCACTTCTACCAACCAAATATTTCCATTAAATACACGGTAGTTGGTATACGGATACCTAAACCGTTGATTTTTCCAAGGGAAATATTGTTACCAAACAAAAACTACGTAAGTGGTCTAGCTTCATCCCAACTGCATTTTCTTAATACAACAGTTTAACCTACCAGTATATCATGATAATGTGAGCTATCTATAAACTCTTCATCATGCATGAGCAAAGCTTAAGAGATAAGATTCTTTGGAGAGGGAAATTTCTTTATCAATGTCAGCTATCCAAAATCTCTTCATCATGCACAAGCAAAGCTTAAGAGATAAGATTATTTGGAGAGAGAAATCTCTATATCACATATATGGTTTCTTTGGTTGGGGTCAATTCATTATTCAAAACACATGACATCTACTGAAATGATGCAGGAGCAAAGCATAAGAGATAAAATACTTTGGAGAGGGAAATATCTATATCACACATATGATTTATTTGGTTGGGGCCCAATTCATTATGAAAAACATTTGACATCTACTGAAATGATGCATGAGCAAAGCTTAAGAGATAAGATTCTTTGGATAGGGAAATCTGTATATTACATATATGAATTCTTTGGTTGGGGCCTAATCTATTATGCAAAACATGTGACATATGCCGAAATGATGCATGAGAAAAGCTTAAGAGATCAGATTCTTTGGAGAGGGAAATCACTATATCACATATATGATTTCTTTGGTTGGGACCCAATTCATTATGCAAAGCATGTGACATCTACAAAAATGATGCATGTTCAAAGCTTAAGAGATAAGATCTTTTGGAGAGGAAAATGTTTATACCACATATATGATTTCTTTGGTTGGGACCCAATTTATTATGCAAAACTTGTGACATCTATTGAAATCATGCATGAACAAAGATTAAGAGATAAAATACTTTGGAGAGGGAAATATCTATATCATACATATGATTTATTTCGTCGAGGCCCAATTCATTATGCAAAACATGTGACATCTACCGAAATGATGCATAAGCAAAGCTTAAGAGATAAGATTCTTTAGAGAGGGAAATTTTTCTATTACATTTATGAATTCTTTGGTTGGGGCCCAATTTAATGCAAAACATGTGACATACCAAAATGATGCATGGGAAAATCTTAAGAGATCAAAGTCTTTGGAGAGGAAAATCACTATATCACATATATGATTTCTTTGGTTGAGACCCAATTCATTATGCAAAGCATGTGACATCTACCGAAATGATGCATGAGCAAAGCTTAAGAGATAAGATCATTAGGAGAGGGAAATGTCTATATCACATATATGATTTCTTTGGTTGGGACTCAATTTATTATGCAAAAATTGTGACATCTACTGAAATGATGCATGAACAAAGCTTAAGAGATAAAATCCTTTGGAAAGGGAAATATCTATATCACATATATGATTTATTTGGTCGGGGCCCAATTCATTATGAAAAACATGTGACATCTACCTAAATGATGCATGAGCAAATCTTTAGAGATCAGAGTCTTTGGAGAGGGAAATCAGTATATCACATATATGATTTCTTTGGTTGGGACCCAATTCATTATGCAAAGCATGTGACATCTACTGAAATGATGCATGAACAAAGCTTAAGAGATAAGATTCTTTGGAAAGGGAAATTTATATATCACATATATGATTTCTTTGGTTGGGACACAATTTATTATGCAAAACTTGTGACATCTACCGAAATGATGCATGATAAAATCTTAAGAGATAAGATTCTTCGGAGAGGGAAATATCTATATCACATATATGATTTCTTTGGTTGGGACCCAATTCATTGTGCAAAACATGTGACATCTATTGAAATCATGAATGAGCAAAGCTCAAGAGATAATATTCTTTGGAGAGGGAACCTCTATATCACATATATGATTTCTTTGGTTGGGAACCAATTCATTGTGAAAAACATGTGACATCTACTGAAATGATGCATGAGAAACACTGAAGAGATAAGATTCTTTGGAGAGGAAAATGTCTATATCACATATGTGATTTCTTTGGTTGGGACCCGATTTATTATGAAAAACATGTGACATCTACTGAAATGATGCATGAACAAAGCTTAAGAGATAAGATTCTTTGGAGAGGGAAATCTCTATATCACATATATGATTTCTTTGGTTGGGACCCAATTCATTGTGCAAAACTTGTGACATCTATTGAAGTAATGCATGACAAAAGCTTAAGAGATAATATTTTTTGGAGAAGGAATCCTCTATATCACATATATGATTTCTTTGGCTCGGTCCCAATTGATTATGCAAAACATGTGACATCTATTGAAATCATGAATGAGCAAAGATTAAGAGATAAGATTCTTTGGAGAGGGAAATATCTAATCACATATATGATTTATTTGGTTGGGGCCCAATTTATTATGCAAAACATGTGGCATCTACCGAAATGATGCATGAGCAAAGCTTAAGAGATTAGAGTCTTTGGAGAGGGAAATTACTATATCACATATATGATTTCTTTTGTTGGGACCCAATTCATTATGCAAAGCATGTGACATCTACCGAAATGATACATGAGAAAAGCTTAAGAGATAAGATTCTTTGGGAGGGAAATCTCTCTATCACATATATGATTTCTTTGGTTGGGACCCAATTTATTATGCAAAACTTGTGACGTCTACCGAAATGATGCATGATAAAAGCTTAAGAGATAGGATTCTTTGGAGAGGGAAATCTCTATATCACATTTATGATTTCTTTGGTTGGGACCCAATTCATTGTGCAAAACATGTGGCATCTATTGAAATCATGCATGAGCAAAGCTTAAGAAATAAGATTCTTTGGAGAGGGAAATATCTATATCACATATATGATTTATTTGGTTGGGACCCAATTGATTATGCAAAACATGTGACATCTACCGAAATAATGCATGAGCAAAGCTTAAGAGATAAGATTCTTTGGAGAGGGGAATCTGTATTTACATATATGAATTCTTTGGTTGGAGCCCAATTTATTATGCAAAACATGTGACATATACCGAAATGATGCATGAGAAAAGCTTCAAAGATGAGAGTCTTTGGAGAGAGAAATCACTATATCACATATATGATTTCTTTGGTTGGGACCCAGTTCATTATGCAGAGCATGTAACATCTACCGAAATGATGCATGAGCAAAGCTTAAGAGTTAAGATCCTTTGGAAAGGGAAATATCTATATCACATATATGATTTATTTGGTCCAGCCCAATTCATTATGGAAAACATGTGACATTTACCTAAATGATGCATGCACAAAGCTTAAGAGATAAGATTACATATGTGTCTCCTCGTGGGTGTCTTACGCGTCTCCTCGTAGGTGTCTTCTGTCCCACAGTCCCATCGATCAACTTTCCGCGTGGTTGGATTTTGATGCCCATGATGAGGCATTTGACACTCGGTGTGAATTTCTAATTGTCAAGTCCTAAAATCTTGGTCTTGAGTTTTAATGTAAGTACACTTAACTTGAGTTGATGCAGTTATAGTCTAATTTATTCAAAATAGGGTTTTGAATATTTTGTTAGAAAACTTCCGAAGAACTTTGGTTTGTCTCACAATTTTACATTACATGGTGTCATATTAACTTTATTCAGTGTTCAATAGTTTCTCTCCTTGTCCATAAGATTCGCGGCTCTGATTTTATAATCAAATTATCTCCCTTCATTCTTCTCGTTTGTCACTTCAATGGAATCCTGGTTCATACAAAAGTTTGGCAATGTTACTGTCAAATGGCTCCACTATTGAACTTTTTTTTTTTCCATATAGTAGTGTAACCGATGCTCAATAGTAGGCGAGAGCGCCAAATATGACAAGGTCTCGGGGTCGATCCTGGGTGGGGACGGCCACAGCCGACCGCCCCAGCCACCCGGCCATAACGGCGGCCCCTCCACTATTGAACTTTAATAAAGAAGAATAACAATGTTGGATTATGAATACATTCGATAGAAAAAAAAGGAATAGAATCCGTGGTACATAGTTGACAAAGGTATTAAAGTCCACCTATAACTCTGTCAGTATTTGCCTTCATTATGACATTAAAGGCATGCATTCATTATGATATTAAAGTCCACCTGTCGGTTATAGGCCTGCCTAGACAGAAAAAAAAAGGTCGCAAGTGTCGCAAGGTACAAAGTAAGCCAACCACATGTTACGCGTCTCCTCGTGGGTGTCTTCTTCCCACGTGGTCCCATCGATCAGATTTCCGCGTGGTTGGATTTTGACACTTGAAAGTTAATATGCGTCTCCTTGTGGGTGTCCTTTCACCGATGTCATATGCAGCGCAGTATAAAAGAATAATATGTAACGCTGTGTAAAATATAATATGAACCGTTAATGTTACTAGTTTGCTATTTGTTTTAACAATATTTTAATTTTATGGAATTAGAGTTTGAAAAACAAAAACAAAAAAAAGTTCATTTCCACATATTTTTAAGCATATTCATCTTACACAGTCCTCCCCAAGTTGGATGCCACAAGTAAATATTAAGAATATAATTGAATGAATGAATGCAGGTTTCTAATAATCCTCAATGGGATTAAGGGACAATATTGCTTCAGAATGGAATAATTATATAAAGAAGTTAAATTCCACATGATGCCGATTATCTTATGACACAGAAAAATAAATTTGGTGTAAAAATAAATTTTCAGGTATGGTTACAACAAATTGGTTTATAAGGCAATTATCAGCTAAAAGTGTAATTTTCCAGCAAATTGGTGGTACAAAGTTCTTTGGAAATGAAAAATTTCGCTCAAAATTAAGTGTTTTATGTGGTTAGCCTTGTGTGGTAAACTAAAAACCTGGGATAACCTCACAAAAAGGGGGTGGGAGGGCCCAAGTATTTGCTATCTTTGTTTAAACAATCTTGAAACTGCTACACATATCTTTGTGGAATGTAGTTTTTCCAGAATTATATGGATGAAAATTATTGAGCATTTCAATATCAATATTCAGTGGGGTTCTGGTGGTTCCTTTGATCGATGTGGTGTAGATTGGCACAGACTCTGTGATGGGCTCCCCTTTCTTCCTGCTGTGATTTCTTGGGCAATCTGGAGCACTAGGAACAAAGCTATATTTGAAAATAAGGCCCCAAATATTACTAATCTTCTCAACATGATCATCCGGGTGATCTCGGATCAATGCAATGATTACAGTAGGCCAAGAGGTAATAGAACAAGCACCTTCTGCCCTCCTAAACATAGACCAATTGCTTACTTTGATGGGGCATCAAGTGGTGGACTTTGTGCAGCAGGTGGAGTCATCTATCTCAATGAGAACCATTTTTTTACATTGAAGCTGAATGGTGGACAAGGTACAAACATGAAATTAGAAATTCTTGCTCTCTGGTGTGTATTACTGTTGCACATAACTTTGGTCTTCCTGATCTAGTTGCTTTTGGCGATTCAAGGGTAACAATAGAATGGGCTAGGGAGAGTATAATCTAAATATTTTAGCTCTATATCAATTGTGCAGGCGAATCAAAGAAAAAATTCAACTATTTAATAATATCTCTTTTGATCACATTTATCATCAACATAACTCTTTGGCCGATGTGCTCTCCAAAGCTACTTACTCAGGAGAAGAAGGGGAAATATTATGCGAGGAATTACAAGACTCTTAGCTTACCGATTTTGGTTCGGTTTAGATTTTTGACTTTTAACTGTTGAAGCATTTATGTTTTTGACTTTTTTGAAGAACTGTGAAGACATATTACTGTCTGGGGTTGGGCTCTTATAGTTTTTTAAGTTAGTGGATGTAATGGGTAGCATATGCAGCAGATTATAAGTCTCATTCCTTCAGATTTATACATTTTTGTACTATTTGATTCATTCTATGAATATCAATAGTATAGTTTTTTTTCGCTGAAAAAAAAATCCTCAACTTACTTTTTTTTCTAAAAAAACCCTTAAAAAATAAATGTAAATATAGATATATATGGATAATAATTTATCATTTATCAATTTTTTTAATAAGAAATTGAAAACTGTAATTTGTTACTTATAGTTTGAAATCAAAGTTATATATATAAGAATTGCATGTGGCCAATCCAAAAATTTTGAAGTTTTTAACAAAAGGCAGTTTACAAATATCATTATAAAAACTAACAAACATAAAAATTATAAACTAATAACATAAATTTTTTTATCATTTTATATTTATTTATGTAATTTAAGTATTGAAATTTCTTTTTATTTATTAAGTATTGATTTTATCTATGTTATTTATGTTAAACGTCGTTGATTTGGATAAGCCTCCTTCTCCATGGCGACCCCATTTCAAACCATCCATGCTAATTGTATGAAAAAAATTAATGTATGTTATTGAAAATTTTGTTTTTAAAAATATGGTTTTTTTGTATATATATCAAAAACATATATTTAATTATTTTAATATTCACCATGTTAGTTTATATTTAATTTTTTTCAATTTATGATTAAAAAAAATATAATATTTATATCATGCAATTCAAATCAATTATTTATTTATTAATTTTAATAAAATAATAATTTTTATTTTGAAAGTGTGAATGTAAAAGGTGTTGATGTATATGTAACTTCGGAATGTATTTCACCAATGTATTTCATATATGTATTTTGTACTCCTATAGATATGGCATTATTCCTCTATACGTAAGTGTCATCATTTATATTGTAAGTGTTGTAACTTATACTTGATGGGTTATTAGACCACCTTGTTGGGGTCGGCCCTGTATAAGTCATGTGGGTCGAAGGGTTATTAGACCACCCTATTGGGGGTCGGCCATGTGGGTTAAAGGTTTATTAGACCACCACGTGTGGGGTCGGCCCGGATTAAGTTAACCATGGGTTAAGCTAGACATGTAGGCCCCATTAGTTTATTGGGAAGGACAGAACAAGTATAAATAGAGATCAGGAGATCTCTATTTGATCATTCATTCACACACTTCTCTCATTCGGAAAGTCACGCACTTATGAGGAGGAGGCTCTGCTGCTAGGAGAAGACTATCTCTTGTATTCTGGTTGTATCATTACTCTATCTATCTCTGAGGAAATTATTGGGGTTTTTCACCTTTATGGTTTTCCCCAAGTAAACTCTGTGTCTCTTGTGTGCTTGCATTATTGTGTCCATGATTGATATGCTGTAGATTTGTTTTACATGTTGTTCTCTCAGTTAAGATCCTAGATCAGATGGAAGTAAATTCTGAAAATTTAACATGGTATCAGAGCTAGCCTGAAAGAAGGCATGATATGGCATGTATGACACTTGTTGCACTTATGATGCTAGGGCTTGATATAGCAAAAACTAGTCATTGTAGAAATTTCGCTATAAATCCATTTTGGCGAAGTTTGTGGATCTGAAACTTTTACAGGTCGAAGATCAAATCCCCATGTACGTTGTGTCCAAAGGAAAACTTCTAATTCGTTGTACTTTGTGATTTATGATCTGTACAATATAGGGTTTCTGCCTCTTCTAGATCTCAGTCATAAACAGGTGACCTTGGAAAAAAGGTCATAACTTGGGCTAGGAAGCTCCAAATTAAATTTAGTAAAAAGTGACAGGTAGTACACAGACTGTACTATCGCAGTAAAAGTTTTCAGATGCCGAAGTTGAACCAGTGACATATGGCACGCCGTACAAGTTCGCTCTCCTGTTTTATCCTATAAATAGGTCACGTTGCGACACTTGGCATAACTCTCTCTCAAGTAATCCAATTGAGGTCAGACCTATAGGGATGGAAATATTACAGGTCGGGCTATCTCTGAAAAAATATTCAAACCCTGTGGATCGAAAAGTTCAGAGTTACACTAGAAACAATCAGGTACATATTTCAATCATAGCAGAATTATTTTTAAGCACCTTCATTCATGGCTTCCGGAATTTAGGGTTTTGGAGAAAGTTGGAATTTTTGTAATCGGAGACTACGGCTGAATGCCACTCATCAAAATAGAAATTTAGAGATCAAGTTAAGAATTTTTGGTTGGGCATAAGACCGGGCTTGATCAGACCCTAGTTCGGGACTTTGATTGGAAAAGTGGAAAATTAGGGCTTCTGCAAAAATGAGAATTTTTTAAATCTGTGACCACGGCTGGAAGCTCCCCAAAAAAATAGAAGCTTAGAGCTTTGGATCAAACATTTTGATTGGGAGGAAGAGTGGGCTTCATCAAACCCTACTTCGGGGTCACATCCAGTGAATCCGAAAGTGTTAGGAACCCATGTCTTTACTTTGTTAGTATATTGTTGTTGGACGCATATGCTTTGTAAGTCATCCCGTAGTATTTGTTGATCCATAGTTTATATTAGCCCATAGTATTGGATGCATATGCTTTGTAAGTCGTCCCATAGTATTATATGTCCCATGGTTTTGAATCATAATATTGGTGCCTAGACTTAGCCCATGGTTTGTATTGACACATAGTATTGACCGATGGTATTGGCACCTAGCCTTAGTATATAAGTGTGTGTTGAGGCTTATGAAGGCATGGTGAAGTTAATTGTATTGAGCTTGCTCAAAGGAGGTTGCCCCCTCGAAAAGGCCCGCGATCAATATAAAAGTGATTCTAAGTTCTATTATTTCTGATATCTCGTGTATTTGCATTAATTAATTATTGCAGGTTCTTCACATCTGGTATCAGAGCACTTTCTTGGGCTCGTTGGGTGAAATTTCTGCCAAATTTTTTTTCTCGCATCTGTTGCAGGTTCGGATTTGGGAATAATCCCTATCCGCTTAACTGTGGGAAGTACTTGGGAATAAGCCCTAAAACTCATTGTGAGGAGTACCACAGGAACCCCGAAGTAGCTGGCCCATTGAGAGGACCTGCCAGTTAAAATGGAAACAACCCCTACCTAATTGACTAATTCCCACCCATGAGGTAAACCAAGAGCTGTCGTTTGTGGCAAAGCGGTTATCAGTTTTACCTGAGCCGTGGAGTGAGGGGTACTGCCCCAATACGCAAGCCGTCAGACAGCATTGGTGGCCGAGTGAAACCCCTGAATTGTTAGGAAGCCACACATACCTGGGGTCCATATCTATTTTTAGCTGAACTGTTGTCGATCACTGCTACACCGTTTCAGATCCAACCGTTCAGATCCATTTTGAAATCCATTCCAGATCCAACTGTTTTCAATCCATTCGGCGTCGTTTCAGATCCCTCTATTTCCACTCACTTCTAGGCCGTTGTAGATTTATCTGTTTCAGATCCCTTCCGAGCCGTAGCCGCTCGAGTCTGGAAAAAAAAAAAAAGTGTTTTCTCCATATCTCCCTTGTTTCAACTTTGTTTTCCCTGAAACTTCACTTACATCCCTGCAATCCCATTCTGCATATTTCATTCATAAAGACCCTATCCCAAATTCCACTTCCCAAGACCAGAAATCCCATATTTGTCTATTTTTAGGGTTTGCCATAACTTCTTCAATTTTCACCCGATTACCTTCAAATTTTACCATAGAGTTCCCGCTTCTGAAATCCCCATTTTTTGCTTCCATGTCCCTCAAAAAGTGTCGAAAACCTAGTCAAACCCCAACTACCCCTCCGAGTTTTTTCCAAATCCAAATTTCCCCTTACTAAATAAGCTTGTGTTTGTGTTTCTCTATCCATTCCCCCCCCCACAAAAAATAAAAAAAATTAATTACTGGTTATGGTTATCACTCGCACAGGAGCAAACACCATGGAGGAAGCACTTGCAGCCATCCAAACCAAACTCCAAGATCTGGATGAAAAATTTCTCAACCTCCATCTTCAGCATTCAGCCATGAACAATAACCGATAGCCAGAATCTTTTGCAGCCACCGGGTTCTCTTCTTCCAGCAATTTTCGTGGGCCGAAGCTTGATTTTCCTCGCTTCAATGGTACTGATCCGACTGGATGGATATACAGAGCAGAACAATATTTCAGTCTACATAATACTTTTGATGTCTAGAAAGTTCCACTTGCATCCTTTCATTTGGAACGGGAAGCCCTTCAATGGTACCATTGGTACATCAAAGCTCATCCCGAGCCAAACTGGACAGATTTTTGCCAACTCCTTTTGCCACGATTTGGTCTTAGTGCTTTTAATGACTTCACAGGAGCACTCACTAAACTTCACCAAACTGGCACAGTGAGATAGTATCAGACGAAATTTGAGAAACTAGCCAATCACACAGAAGGATTGTCTGATGAATTCAACAGGAGTTGTTTTATCAGTGGTCTCAAGGATGAAATCCGCTCAGAGGTCAAAATGTTTTGTCCCAACACAATGATGGAAGTCCTAGGGTTGGCTAAGCTGGCTGAGGACAAGATCGCAGCTCAACAACGCTCCAAACCCACCTTTGTTCCCTTCAGAAATATGGGTTCCCAATGACCTCCCATCATGCCTGCTCCTCAACCAACTCCTATCAAGCAATTGTCTGAAACAGAGATGCAAGCACGCCAAGAAAAAGGGCTCTGTTATAATTGTGATGAGAAATTCACTCGGGGACATAGATGTGTTCAACAAAAGCTCTATCTCTTGGATGTGGATTCTTCACCTGCCTTAGAACTTGATGAAGAAGCTCCAGATACAGTAGATGATCAGGCCGACATTCAACACCCACCTATTGACACCCCATCTCAGGATGACCCACCCGAGATCTCTCTCCATGTTGTAACTGGTGTCACCACCCGACAAACAATGCGAGTCAGGCGATACTTCAAGAAGCTCCCTCTTACCATACTCATTGATTCTGGTAGCACTCATAACTTCATTGATCCTCGAATTGCCAAACAGGCTGATTGTTTTGTCCATCCTTGCTCCAACTTTGAAGTCATGGTTGCCAATGGGGGCACCTTACCTTGCAAGGGGAAGTGTCACAATGTGCGTATCTCTATGGAAGATTATAACCTGCACTCTCACATGTTTGCCTTGTCCTTAGGCGGATATGATGTGGTTTTGGGCGTTCAATGGTTACGCACACTTGGCCCCATCTTATGGGATTTTGCTAAACTTTGGATGCAGTTTTCAGCCAATGGGGCACAACACAAATTTATGGGCTTACAACCAGGGTCTCTCTGCATCATCACTTCACATCGCCTGGAAAAAATACTTAAGAATAATTCACATGGTGTCATCGCTCAGCTCCATTCCATTCAGATGCACCCATCAACAGTCTCCACTACTTCCTTGGATAGATATGCAGGTGTCTTTGCTGAACCAATGAGCTTGTTTCCTTCAAGAGACCTTTCCGGTAAGAATTTAGCCGCATCTACCTCTCAGCAGGAAATGATGACTATTTTGCATACAGTACCGAAGTGGCAGCCATCCCTATTGGGGAATTATTTCTGCATCAAGACTGATCTCCAGAGTCTGGAAACTTTCCTGGAACAATGGGTCTCCTCCCCAACACACCTGAAATGGGTTATCCAACTCATGGGTTATGACTATGTGACCACTTACAAGAATGGTAAGGACAATATGGTGGAAGATGCTTCTCCTCGCACATTTAATGATGCAACAGAAAAACTAAGACACGAAATCCATATTGAATAAAAAGATATATTATTGAATTGATAAGATGCTTAACGTTTTACAAGAGCTCGCCTTTTATAAGGTTTGAGCATTCTTAAGAAGGGTTACGTCCCTTCAATTAAACTAATTAATAATTTACTGATTAATTTAATACAATATTTAATATTCATAGCATTGCCCCTCCCTTTTAAAGAGCTTTGTCCTCAAAGCAATGGCAATGAGGGATGTAACTATCGAAATTGTTCTGATTCCCATGTTGCATCTTCTTCGGGAAGATTTTTCCATTTTATGCGGTATTCTTTAATGACTCGCGTTCTTAATCTCTTCTCTCTAGTAGCAATGATAGATTCTGGCTCGAATATGATTCTTCCTTCTTCATCTAACAAGGGAAGTATTGTTTGTGCCTTCTGGTGTTGACCTATCATCTTTTTCAAACATGAAACATGAAAGACATTGTGGATGCGACTTGTAGTTGGCAATTCCAACGTATATGCCACCTAACTAATCTTCTTATTGATTTGATATGGGCCATAAAAACGTGGAGCCATTTTATTTTTTCCACCTTGTTTAAGTGATAATTGTTTATAGGGTTGTAGTCTTACATATACCCAATCTCCAATTTCAAATTCTCGTTCTGTTCGGTGTCGATCTTCTTGTTGTCTCATTCTATTCCTGGCAGTATTCAAATTCTCTTTAAGTACTTAGACAACCTTTTGGTTTTCTTCTAAATGGTCATTTACTGATGCAACCCTTGCTTGGTTGGTGATGAAATCCTTCCATTTTGGGGGTTCATATCCATATAGGGCTTGAAATGGTGTCATTCTTGCAGATGTATGATAAGTAGAATTATACCACCATTCCGCAAGATGTAGCCATTAGAACCATTTATTTTGCTTATCAGTTACAAAACAATAGAGGTAGGTTTCTAAGCATTTATTGACAACTTCTGTCTGTCGATCTGTTTGGGGATGATAAGCTGAGCTCATGTTAAGAGACGTTCCAATTTGCTTGCAAAACTCTCTCCAAAAGTTCCCTTTAAACTTGGCATCCCTATCACTTACTATAATCTTCGGAAAACCATGTAATTTGTAGACATTTTTACAAAACTCTTTGGCTATTTCTTTTGCCGAATCAGTTTTCTTCACTCCAACAAAATGTGCATATTTGGTTAGCCTGTCTACCACAACTAGTATTTTGTCTTTTCCATCTGATATGGGTAGACGTTCAATGAAATCCATTGAAATTTCCTCCCATTTCTTATTTGGAATATGTAATGGATGGAGTAACCCCGGACTTGAGATATTCTCAGTTTTATTCCGCTGACAAATGTCACAATCTGCAACATACTTGTGAATGTCGGCATACATACCCTTCCAAAAGAATGATTGCCTTGCATTATAGTAGGTTTTAAAAATTCCTACATGACCAACGGCTGGGCAGTCATGTGACTCTTTAAGCACCTTGGTCTTAAAACTGGAATTGGAACTTAAGTAAATACGTCCTTTGTACCATAAGAGATCATTCTTCCATTCAAACTTTGGATACTGATTTATGTTGTTAATTATGGAGCAAACCTCTGAATTCTTGGCATATTCTTTACGAATTTCGTCCAAAAATTCTGGGATCACCATGGATACGGCGTAGACTTGTATCTCTTCATCTTTCCTTGATAAAGCATCAGCTACTACATTGTCCTTCCCCCCTTTTATGTAGGATCTCCATATCGAAGGTAGAGATTTTCTCTATCCACTTTTGTTGTTTGGTTGTTAATGTCTTCTGCTGTAACAAGTGTTGTAAACTATTATGATCTGTTCGGATTAGGAATTTACTTCCCAAAAGGTATTGTCGCCATTTAGTTAATGCATGCATGATGGCAAGCATTTCCTTGTTGTATGTAGACTGTAGGTATTCTCTTTTGTTCAACTTCCTGCTTTCAAAAGCGATTGGATGACCTTCTTGCATTAGCACAGCTCCTATCCCAAACCCTGAAGCATCACATTCGATTACGAATGGTTTTTCAAAATTAGGTGTTGCCAAAATGGGAGTTGAAGACATAATTTGTTTCAACGTTTTAAAGCATCTTCTTGCTTCATCATCCCATTGAAAAGAATTTCTTTTTAGGAGATTTGTTAGTGGGGTAGTGACATGTGCATAGTTCCTGATGAACCTTCGATAGTAACCTGTTAATCCCAAAAATCCTCGCAATTTTGAAACATTCTTTGGTTCGGGACACTCCTTCATCGCCTGGATCTTCTTTGGGTCCACCTTAACTCCTTCCTTTGAGATTATATGACCGAGATACTCCACTTCTTGCTTCCCAAATGTACATTTTGACTTTTTTGCATAGAACTGGTTTTCCTTCAGAAGAGATAGAACCTCTTCTAGATGCGTCAAATGTTCTTCCATGTCTTGCTATATATAAGGATGCCATCAAAGAATACTAACACAAATTTCCTTAGGTATGGCTGAAATAGTTCATTCATAGTTTCCTAGAATATGGCAGGGGCATTGGTTAACCCAAAAGGCATTACTTTAAATTCATAATGTCCTTCATGAGTTTGGAAAGCAGTCTTTGCGATATCCTCTAATCTGACCCTGATTTGATAGTACCCTGACCTTAAATCGAGTTTCGAAAAGTATTTTGCGTCATGAAGTTCATCCAGCATGTCATCGATGAAAGGGATTGGAAACTTGTTCTTAATTGTTATTTTGTTTAATCCTCTATAATCTATACATAATCTAAATGATCCATCCTTCTTCCGTACTAGTACGACTGGAGCTGTATAAGGGCTTCTACTCTTGGTGATGACACCACAATTCAGTATATCTTGAACCAACCTTTCTATTTCTGTTTTGTGGTGGTGGGGATATCTATATGGTTTAACCTTGACAGGATTTGACCCCGGTTTAATCTCGATTATGTGTTCTATACTCCTTTCTGGTGGTAGCTGCATGGGTAAGTCTTGAAATATGTGTTCATGTTTCTGGAGTAATTTTTGGATTTCCTTCTTGAACTCATTTGGTTCCTCCTCCTTTCCTTCCAGTTGATGACATTGTATTACGTATGTTGATGCCCCTTTTCGAATGAGTTTTTCCATATGCTGAGATGAAACTACCTGTGTGTGTGGTGGATGAAAACCATATAGCTTAAAATTTTTCCCTTGCCACTTAAAATTGATGAAATGTTTTTGATAATTGGCAGAATATGTTCCCAATGTTTGTAACCATTGGACTCCCAAAACGATGTCTACTCCTCCCAACGGTAAGGTGTAGAGTTCTAATTCCAGTTCGAAGTCTTGTATTTGAAGTCTCACCTTGTGACACTTTCCAACTTTTTCGATCTTCTTGCCATCTGCAACCATCACCTTCATGTCTGGAACTGGATGTACGAACAACTTGAGTTTTTGTGCCACTCTTATATCAAGAAAGTTGTGAGTGCTTCCAGTGTCTACTAGCACTGTAAAATTCTCATTTTTTATATGCCCTTTTAACTTGAGAGTCCATGGTTGACTAATGCCTGTCATGGCTGCTAGGGAGATTTTGGGGGTCTCGTCGTTCTCAACTGCCATATTTGCAGTTTCCTTCTCTTCATCTTCTAGCTCTTCTTCTTCTGATTCACTATTCTCCTCTGCTTCACAAGTATATAATTTCTTTGAGCTGTCCTCGGGGCAACACCTATGTTTAGGATTCCATTTGTCTCCACATCGTCGACATTTTCCTTCCCTCAAATGTTGATTCTCGAGGCTCTTCCTATCGTCCCTTCTAGGCGGAGGGATGTATTTGTTTGTATCATCCTCTGGAGTTGACTGGATGTTTCTTTGTGAATATGACTTCCCTTTATTTGATTGGAAACTGTCAAATTTGGCCTTGGCTGCTTTTGCTTTTCGTCTTGCTGCCTCGACATTCGTTATGTCATGCATTTTTAACTCTTTTTGTATGTATGGTTTTAGTCCTCCCAAGTAGGTTTCCAACCGTTGTTTGTCGGATAGCCCAAATACTCTGGTAGCGAGGGATTCCCATTGATGCGTGAATTCTTCGACACTTCCCCTTTGTTGTAATCTGGTAAGTTTTGAGAAGAATTCATCTTCTGTGATTCCTTGAAACCTTTTTAAGAAATCATTCTTGAATAAGTTCCAAGTGTATGCGAAGTTGTCTCCCTTCCACCACATATACCAGTTGTAGGCATATCCTTCCAGGTGTATTGAAGCATACTTGACCTTTTCTTCGTCCATTGTAATGTTATATATGTCGAAATACTCTTCTGCTTTATTCAACCAAGCGACGCATTGGTCTTCTCCTCCATTATATTTCGTCATTTCTATTTTTGCTCTCGGCGGGTACATTATGAATGGTTGGTATTGAGTACCTTTCGTCCTGTTGCGTTCTGGTGACTCAGAATTGGAAGATGGGGTAACCGACATATCCGAGCCATGTTGTTTATGATTTTTTTCCTTATCATCCATTTTTTGTAATATCGCCTAGATACCTTTTTGGCTCTCAGTCACTTTTTGGTCTAACATTTTTTGTTCCTTGCTCATAATGTCGAACTTGTCATCTATTTTCTGCTCCATTACCTGAATGACTTCATCCTTAATTTCTTTCTTAAGCGCTTCCTGGCACTTGGTGATCATTTCCTTGAAAGTTTGGAAATCCTTCTCTATTTTCGCAATTTGAGCTTTTAACTCAGTCGTCATGCTTCTTAAGTGTGGTGGTGAATAATTAGACCCAATTTTGGCTTATGGGATAGTGAGAACAATTAAAAGGTCTCTGAAAATGGTGACTTAATAATTATTATAGCAATAATAATTACTATTATAAAATAATAAATATTATATTTAAATATTTATTATAGAGTGGAAATTTTTAATCAAATTAAAATATTATATAATAATATTTGTTTTATTAATTTTGGTTTGTTTTTTTTTTTTTGGCAGGATTTACGTGGAGGAGGGTGTGGAAGGGCGCACGCACAGGTGGCAGCGTTGATGGTTAGACATAGAGGCTAGGGTGCAGGGATGGGAGATACGTAGATGGTATTGAGGAGTGTGTAGGTGGGAGAGTTGTGTGATGGAGAGATGGAACGTTGGAGTGGGGAGGCAAGTGCAGTGAAAGGGCGTGCAGGAGGTCGGGAGGAGAGGAGGAAGGTAGTGGTGAAGGACATGGAGGGAGTCGTGCTTGGCAGAGGGAGGTGGTGGTAGTGTGGGGTGTAGCAAAGTAGAGGAGGGGGAGACTGGAAAGAGGCTGCGGAAGGGCGAGTGGGCACGTCGCAGGAGTGTCGTGGGAGGGTATGGGGAGGAGATAGGCACGGGGTTGTTGGGGGTGGAATGCAGAGGTGTTGAGAGGGTAAGCAGAAGGTGGGGTCGAAATGAATGATTTAGGGCGTACGCAGGAGCAGTGCGAGGACAAAGGGAAGGGCTGGCGGAAGAGGGAGACTGACTGGAAGAGGAGGACGCGAAGTGAGTTGTGGTAGCAGCTGGGGAGGAGGGCGGCTGGATGGATTGTAGCGGATGGCGGGGAATAGGAGCAGCGAGATGAAAATGGATGATGATCCCACCCGGAGCGTAGAGTGCACAAGCTGATGTCAAACGTGGCTCTAATACCAAATGCAACAGAAAAACTAGGACACGAAATCCATATTGAATAAAAAGATATATTATTGAATTGATAAGATGCTTAACGTTTTACAAGAGCTCGCCTTTTATAAGGTTTGAGCATTCTTAAGAAGGGTTACGTCCCTTCAATTAAACTAATTAATAATTTACTGATTGATTTAATACAATATTTAATATTCATAGCAGATGACCCAGTTTCTCTTACAGCTATTTCTCTGCTTGTTCCAAATTGGTTGCAATCTGTTCAACGGGGCTATCTCTTCTATGAACTCCATGATTTTCATCAGTAGGGCACTCTGGGTTCCTTAAAACGTATGACCAGGAACAATGTAACTTCTTTTGGTAGGGACTCAAAAGGACAATTCAACAGATGGTGGTTGACTGTGATACTTTTCATGTCAACAAGGGTGAAACGACCCTCCTTTCGGGACTGCTCGAACCCTTGCCCATCCCTCCACAGATTTGGACAACTATTTCTATGGATTTCCTAGAAGCGCTCTAGTGGTATAATACCACATCTCAAAGGACACCATATGAAGCAGCCTCTGGACAGGCACCACCAGTTCTTCTTCCCTACACCTTCAACAGCTCCCTAGTTCAGGAAATTGACTCAATTCTCCAAAACTGTGATCAAATTCTTCTCATTCTACGGGACAATTTTCACATGGAAAGAATTCGACTGAAACAACAAGCCGATCAGCACCGTTCTGAGTGCACTTTTCACATCGTTGATATGGTTCTTCTTCTTCTACAGCCTTCCATGCAATCCTCCCTAGAACTCCAAAGGCGCCAGTGGCTCGGAATGCAACCCAAGGATGCTACAGGGGACCCACTCCTTTAGATTCTGCATCAATTTCCACATCTAAAGCTTTGAGGACAAAGCTTTTTCTAAGGGAGAGGGGATGTTACGAACCCATGTCTTTACTTTGTTAGTATATTGTTGTTGGACGCATATGCTTTGTAAGTCGCCCCGTAGTATTTGTTGATCCATAGTTTATATTAGCCCATAGTATTGACCCATAGTATTGGACGCATATGCTTTGTAAGTCGTCCCATAGTATTATATGTCCCATGGTTTTGACTCATAGTATTGGTGCTTAGACTTAGCCCACGGTTTGTATTGACACATAGTATTGACCCGTGGTATTGGTGCCTAGACTTAGTATATAAGTGTGTGTTGAGGCCTATGAAGGCACGGTGAAGTTAATTGTATTTAGCTTGCTCAAAGGAGGTTGCCCCCTCGAAGTGGCCCGTGATCAATATAAAAGTGATTCTAAGTTCTATTATTTCTGATATCTCGTGTATTTGCATTAATTAATTATTGCAGGTTCTTCACATAAAGTTTCAAAGGCAAAATTGAGGAATGAAACTTTGCAGTTTTCAAATTTTGAATATACCAGCTTGATCAGCTCATCAAGGCGCATATTTCTATCCTTTCAGAAGTTTGAAATTCAAAGTTTGAATTTTTGGGGTTTCTCTAACAAACCCTAATCCAGCTCCAGGTCTAGTTCTTGCAAATCAAGTGGATTGGGTTAATCCTAGAAGAAGATGGATTGGTCACCTGCATAAGTGAAGAAGTTCCTGTTTCAGAGGGAGATGAGGCTAAGGCCTTACATAAGAAGATTACAAGTGATATCGACAGATATGACTCATCGAGCTATGTTTTGAGATTTGTTCATGATTAAGTTTATGGTATGTTTGTCTTCATGATTATTACGGTTAGTACAATCTTGATTTTATATTTGTCGTATCACCTTAACAAAATTATGAATGCATGATAGAAGATATTCATTGGTTAGGGTGTTGACACTTATGATTGTACTAATGCATTATGGTGTTGTATGAGGTTTATGTTGTCTGCTAACATAAAAGGTACACCAAGAAAGACAAATCATGTTCTACTTCAAGAACATATGATCATGGTGACATGAAGACAAAGATTCATCCATTGTCATGGATCACATAGAATATCTACTTACAAGGTATGTATAACTTGGTTCTACAATGGTTAACTTATGAGACATACAGGTTACTAGCACAAGTCATTGAAGAGACCCAGAAGACATTATGCGGGTATGTTAGACATAACTAGCTAGCATGCTAATCTAGGTATGTTTTTCCTATATCAAGCTAGAATCCTACCTTGTGTTAGGATCTTATACTGTTGTGTTGTTGATAATGATTATTCATGAAGTCATAGGTTTGAATAGTCATGGTTGTATGCATATTATGTTTCTTACCATAATTGATGATATGACTAACCAGAAGAATCATGAAGGTATAGCTTTGAGTAATCATGGGTTTATGCATTGATGATTTAACTAATCAAAAGAGTCCTATGATCAAATAAGAATATGCATTTGTAAAAAAAGACTTCCCTGAAACCTTGAATACTAATGTTTATTTTCTGTCAATGATCATGACTATACATGTTTAAGATTATTGTGTTTTGATAGTATTAAGATTATACTAATAAATGTGTGATTATGTATGAGACCTCAAGGATAACACAATGATGATACTAATAAGCATGTATAGTGATTAAGGATGGATATAAGTTCAAGGACAGGTAATCCAGAAAGCAAAGATCAAGAGCGAGCACACTCCAGTTGTTCCTGCAAGAAAGCAAAGGAGCACACTTCAGTAGTTTCTACAAGGATGCAGATATTCAGAGGGAGTTGACCACTTCTCACAATCCACATCAGAATGGAGTTGCAAAGATTCAGAGGGAGTCCACCCAGCAACCAAACAAAGATAAGTATTTGAATTGTCATTTCTTACATAATGTTATTCAATGATGTATATGCTTATGTTCCTAGAATTAGGTTGTGTATTATGCATATTAGAATAGTTGCATTGATGAACAATATACTACTAATATACATGGGTAAGTGGCCTATGGCACTGTACAACATTCCATTGCTACTTATCTAGAATGAAACCTCTTTACTGACATGTTAGGAGTTGTGCACACTCTTAACAATGTTCTGGTAGAGATTGAAAGGCATCTAGAAAGTTACGGAATATGGATAAATGTTGTATTGAAGCATTGGCTAAGATAATTGCATGACTGTATGACATATTTCTTTATGTGTAAGAATTTGTTCTGAAAACTATGAGATGTTTTCTAATCATGTAATTTAACTTGTTGTGTAGGAAAGATCGTATACCATCACCTACAAAAGAAGGACAACAACATGTGTTCAGCAACAAAGTTATCTATTGAAAATATTGAAGATATTGAAGTTCCGAGGATCTGGGAAGAATGCCATGATCGAGGAGTACCAGTCGATCATGAATATGTTTGGGATGCAGTCCCAAAGGGTAGTCTGTAGTGAATTCCAAGAGGATATACATGATCAAGCATGCTGCAGGTGGTAGCATAGAGACTTTTGATCCTATAGCTAGATACACTTCCATTAGATCAGTACTTGCTCTGACTGCAATGATGAAATGGAAGATACACCAGATGGATTTCAAGACAGCTTTCTTGAATGGTGTATTTGAAGAAGAAGTGTATGTGGATTAGCCACTTGGTTCTGAGACACATGACAGGGAGTCATATATGTGCAGAACTTGGTATGGTAGGATAGACAGCTTTCTATCCAGTTTGGGCTTTACCAAGAGCAAAGTGGATTCCAACCTTTACTACAAGGTTGAGGAAGGCAATACAGTGATACTACTTTTATATGAGGATGACCTGTTTATTACAGGTGAAGATAGATTGATTGCTGACATGCAGCGGAAGCTTACTGCCAAGTTTGAGATGAAGAACTTGGGGATGATGCACTATTTGTTTTTGGCATGGAGGTGTGGTAGAGTGCAGATGGAATCTTCCTTGGACAAGGGAAGTATGCAGTAGAGATCCTGAAGAGGTTCGGGATGATGGAATACAAGGCTATGGCCACACCTATGGCATTGAACTTGAAGCTTTTGTGTGATGCTTCATCTGAGCCGGTTGATATCACTATGTATCGTCAGATGATTGGGTCCTTGATGTACCTGACGAACACGAGACCAGATATTTTCTTTGCGGTGAACACATTGAGCCAGTTCCTGACGGATCCGAGGAGTGTTCACCTAGTTGTTGTAAAGCATATTCTGAGGTACCTGAAGGGTATAGTTGATTATGGGCTCAAGTATGATGTGAATCAAAAGTTTAACCTGCAAATTTATGTTGATTCAGATTGGGCAGGCAGTGTTGCAGATAGAGATTAGGTGTGATCTCTTGGTTTAGCAGGAAGCAGTCATGCGTAGCACTGAGTATAGCCGAAGCAGAGTATGTTGCGACGGATGAGTAGGTTGCAGATGTATTGACCAAGCCATTGGCCAGAGTGTAGTTTGAGTACTTCAGAGAGAGGCTTGGTGCACTTCAGATCGAGGTTCCTTCCAAAGGGAAGGGATGAGTCTGGAAGATGCAGATGCACATGAGCTTTTCTGACATGGTTGATGTGTTCTCCCTTGGTCGTGATATAATTGCTTAGCCATTTTTCACATGGTGGTAGATTTGTTCTCCCATGGTGAAAAAGTAAGGGCTGGAGCCTTCCCCGAATGGTGGTAGATGTGTTCTCCCATGTCGGTGGTGTATGTATTGGATGATGTGCATCTAGGCCATGCTTCGTGGACGATGAGATGATCTGAAGAGGACAATGCTATGATGATCAGGAGGATCATGGATGATGAGCATTAGGACGATGCTCCAGTTACTACTCTGTATATGTATATGCATCATGTTGGATGCTTGTTATGATCCGTTGGATCATTTATGTATATATGCATCATGTTGGATGCAGGATATGATCAGTTGGATCATTTGTATGTATTTTGTATATGCATCATGTTGGATGCTTGGACCATGTATCTGTATATGTATCAGGTGGATACTGAGATCATGTATGTTGATATGTATCAGGTGGATACATTGTGTGGATCATGTATCTGTGTATGTATCAGGTGGATACATTGTATGATCAGGTAGATCATGTATGATGATATGTATCAGGTAGATACTCTGTATGCATCAGGTGGATGCATTGTATGATCAGGATGATCATGGATGATGAGCTTCAGGATGTTTCTCCGGATGATATTGTCATGTACCAAATTTGGCATTGCGTCACAATGGCCTAATCACATTGGCCCTATTCATTAGAGTTTGGCAAATTGATGCTAAAGGTCAAATAATTGTCAAGGAGGAAAATTACTAGTTTCCTAGGTTTGGGGTGGAAGCTTTGGGATTTGGAATAATGGGGATAATAAATGATGTTTGAACATTAGAATGGAATAAATATTTAATAAAGGAGCTAAATAAATATATACAAGTGAAAATCAAAGTGGCATTTCATGATGAAGACACATGGAGTAAGTGGGACCCACATATGGCTAGATTTCCCCACTACATTTGGCATCATTCTCTCACCAATTCGAATTCAAGGTGAATGGTAACATACTTGGGGGAGTCCAAAAGGTATTATTCATTGCATGACTCATCCAAGGTCGAAATATAGAGTAAGAGTAACTCCCATGGAAGAGGAAGAGGCAATTTGGAGCTAGTGAGACACTTGGGCTAGATTCCCTAGCTCTATGACAACAATGATGAAGATGCTATGACACCTATGACACAAATCAGACCTGAAGGCTGACATATGACATATATGACATGTCAGGTCTAAAAATAGACTCCAAGAGGGTGCTCAAGGGTGTTAGGGAAGCTAATATGCTTCCACATGTGATTTGGTGGAAGTGGGAGACTAGGAATTGTTGTACAAGTGGCGTTCTTTGGAATCTCTTCCCAACTTGAGTTGGCATGAGTCTCTTGGAAAGAATTCGACCCATGGAGGACATTAGAAGTTTATAAATGTCAATAACAAAGAATGAAACCAGCTTTTGATCATTTGTAGAATTTGCAATTGCATTTGTGAAGAGGGAGAGCTAGTGGATGACTAGTTTCTTGCCTTAGCCAATTTCGAGGGTGAAAGATTCCCATCCAAGTTGGTAATTGGAAAGGCCATTCAGACCTTTCATTTGGAGCTTTAATGGAGTATTTATTTTCAGGTGTAAGCTATAGGGCAGCTCATGGTTTCTTCTATTGCAGCTCACTCCTTCAACCATTTCCAGTTTTGATGGCATATTCTTGATCCTTGAGGGAGGGCATTTTTGGTGAGCTATTGTACTCTTTGGGGAAGATTTTAATGCCCAATTTCTTTGGTAATATGAATTAAATACTCTTTTCTTCATCTCCAAAAAGTTTCAGGTCGAAATTACAAGTAGAAATGTATAAATCTCATTTTTAATGGAAGAACAATGCCATTTCCCCACTACCTTGTTGTGAGCCAATGTATTGATGATTATTTCGAATGAATGGATGATTCTCTGATATATTTGTGATAAAGATACTGCCATGGATTTATTCTACAAGTTTCATGTACTGTACTTGAGAATTTGAAGCATTTTTACTCAGTTTAGTTGTATTGGGAGGTGAAATAGTGCCATTTCCCCAAGGGTCGAATTGGGGATTTTTGCAGTTGAATGGGAGAGGATGAGAATAGTTGTAATAAACCATTAATGGTGCATATGAGACCTTAATAACATAATTAACACATTACATACCTCTGTTCATAAATTTGAGTGGGTTTGGAGGCATTTGGGAAGCCATTTTCAGTACTTACCTTAGGGGGATTTGAACCCCAAATTACTAGTAAAATTGCATACTTGGTCCAGAATCTTAAGAGAGTTTGCAGAGGTCTTTTGGTGGCAATATGTTATCCATGAACATCATATTCAATTCCTAATATCATTCATAAACCTTCCTTGAAGATTTGAAGGCATTTGGAGCAAATTTGAGACCTAGAGACCAATACTAGTCAAAGGGAAATCACTAGTAAAGTTACCTACATTGACCAGAATTGAAAGAGTATTTGCAGAAGTGTTTTAAAGGTACAAAGGCATCCCTGAAATACATATTTATGTTCTAATATCATTCATATACCTTCTCAGAATATTTGGGATCATTTGGGGCAAATTTGGGACCTAGAGATCGAAACTAGTCAAAGGTCGAACCAAGGAAGAAAGTGGAAAATTGCAATTTTAATAAAATTCCTAATAAGGGACATTACAGATATGCATCAGGATGATGCTATGATTGGATGATCATGTGTACATCAGGATGTTGTATGATGAGTATCAAGATGCTACTTTATCGTTGTGGATCAGGTTGTGCAGATGTGCATGTCTGGGAGATCCTATAGGTCGGAGTTGTGTACCCATAACAGCCTGGGATGCTCTTTCAAGACATTGCTCTGGGAGGACATGTAATTTGTGCCCTGGGAGATTTCAGGTCGGAGTTGTGTACCTGTAACATCCTGAGATGCTCTTGCGAGGTTTTGTCCTATGGCATGTAATTTGTGCCCTAGGAGATTTCAGGTCGGATTTGTGTACCCGTAACATCCTGAGATGCTCTTTCGAGGTTTTGCCATGACCACATGTAATTTGTACCCTGGGGAGATTTCAGGTCAGAGTTGTGTACCCGTAACATCCTGAGATGCTCTTGCTAGGTTTTGTGGTGACCACATGTAATTTGTGCCCTGGGGAGATTTCAGGTTGGATTTGTGTACCCGTAACATCCTGAGATGCTCTTGCTAGGTTTTGTGGTGGGGTCACATGTAATAAGTCTTGGAGATCTGGACAGGATGAAAAAGGCCTCAGATGCTCTTTAGGGTTCTTGCTAGGAATGAGACTTTTTAAAGGTTTTGTGACACATGTAATAAGTCCTGAGGATTCCACAGTATGGCCAGTGATGACAAAGACCTGCAGGTGGTGGGCCTACATCCAGTATGAAAAAGGACTGGCTCTATAGAAATTCCTATAACGAGTAGATTCAGAGATTGATTGAGATAGCCACAGCAGTGACGATGACGATGATTCAAGGATGATGATTCACTGATGATGATCCAGAGAAGAAGACTTGTGCTAGCAGACCTGTGTCGAGAAATACCTTCCTAGCTAAGAGGGAGTGTTGATGTATATGTAACTTCGAATGTATTTCACCCATGTATTTCATATATGTATTTTGTACTCCTATAGAGATGGCATTATTCCTCTATACGGAAGTGTTTGTATTCCTATATAGATGTTATTATTCCTCTATAAGGAAGTGTCGTTATTTATATTGTAAGTGTCGTAACTTATACTTGATGGGTTATTAGACCACCTTGTTGGGGTCGGCCCTGTATAAGTCATGTGGGTCGAAGGGTTATTAGACCACCCTATTGGGGGTCGGCCATGTGGGTCAAAGGGTTATTAGACCACCAAGTGTGGGGTCGGCCCGGATTAAGTTAACCATGGGTTAAGCTAGACATGTAGGCCCCATTAGTTTATTGGGCAGGACAGAACAACTATAAATAGAGATCAGGAGATCTCTATTTGATCATTCATTCACACACTTCTCTCATTCGGAAAGTGGTGCACTTATGAGGAGGAGGCTCTGCTGCTAGGAGAAGACTATCTCTTGTATTCTGGTTGTATCATTGCTCTATCCATCTCTGAGGAAGTTATTGGAGTTTTTCACATTTATGGTTTTCCCTAAGTAAACTCTGTGTCTCTTGTGTGCTTGCATTATTGTGTCCATGATTGATATGCTGTAGATTTGTTATACATTTTGTTCTCCCAGTTAAGATCCTAGATCAGATTGAAGTAAATTCTGAAAATTTAACAAAAGGGAAGCAAAAGGGTAAGGAGAAGAAACAATTTGAACCCAAACACAATGCAAAGTCTAGTCCATCGAAATGAGCCTCCAACTTCAAGAAGGACAAGCAAAAGAAATTTGAAAAATCCAAGTGTACATACTGCAAGAAGGGTAACCATCCTGAGAGTTGTTGTATGAATAATACCATAGATCAAATGGAAAAACTCCTTGAATATCACAACATTGTCCTCCCAGAAGGTGCAAGGAAGACTGATCCAGGTGGCAAGTCAGAATATAATGAGAGATTCCATGCATTGAAGGCTGGATTCTCACTATCCCAAGCTTTTCTTATTGATTCTAGAGCCTCCAGCCACATGGTTGCCTAGAGAAAGCCATTTTCTTCATTAGATCTCACTGATGGCCCTAGCATACACATGGGAGATGACTCTCAAATCTTTGCTGAAGGGAACAAAACAATACAAATTGAGCATGGAAAGTTCAACAATATGCTATATGTTCCTTCTCTAGCAACTAATTTGTTGTCTGTTTATCAGATGACTCACACAGGTTCACCAAATAAAGTAGTATTTTGACCTGAAACAGTTGAGGTTGCAGAGATCTCGTCTGGGAAGCTGATAGCCAAAGGATTTGCAAACCATGCCTCCAAGGCTTATGAGATCTCCTGCTTCTTTCCATATTCACATCAAAGTGCTCTCTTGACTCATGCAAATGAGACAAGCAGACTCTAGCATGAAAGATTCAGACACCTAAACTTCAAATACCTACAACAGTTGCACAAGGAAGAGATGGTTGAAGGTTTGTCGGACATAAAGTTCTCTCAAGGAATCTACAAAGGTTGCTTGGTAGGGAAGAATCCAAAGCAAAGTATGATGTTGGGAAGGCAAAGAGAGCTTCCTCCATACTTGATCTTATTCATAGTTATGTTTCAGTCTGATGCCCACTGCTTCAATGAATGGATCCAAATACCTTATGACCTTCATTGATGACTACTCTAGGTTATGCTTGATCTACTTTCTCAAACAAAAATATGAGGTATTCAAAAGCTTCAAGTTTTCAAAGCCTTAGTTGAGAACACTGTTGGAAGGAAGATCAAGGCACTCAGATCAAATAATGGAGGGGAGTACATCAAGAAGGAGTTGCAGTAGCTATGTGCTTCCGAATGTATTCAAATGCAACATTTCCCATACACACCACAACAAAATGGTGTAGCAGAGAGGAAGAATGGGTCATTGAAAGAGATGGCTACTTGCTTGCTTGAAGCAAGATATCACCCATCAAATATATGGGCAGAAGCAGTGAATTGTGACACATACATTCAGAATAGGGTACCCCACAAATCTATTGATGGGGTCACTCCATTTGAAGCATCAAAGGGACACAAACCTGATGTCTCTCACCTGAGGGTTTTTGGATCCAAGGCAGGTGTTAGCACTCGGATTTTCCTTGGGCTGTATCAAAGAAACCCCGAGGTAACCTATTTCAAACCAATCTTTAGACTGAAAGTTGGCCTCTTTCAGTCAGAGAGGGCTCTCTCAGCAAATCTGCTATCCAATGTCACCACAACAACAGTTTGACAATAAACTCAATGGCCAATTTGTAAAATAATAATAAAAACTTGTAGGCTTCGAATAATGTGGTTAGATCAACAGGAAATAAGATATCATTGGGCAATGGAGTCAAGAAACAGAAAAAATATGGACCAGCAGTTAAACAAATATTTTCATACAAAGGCAAGATAGCTGTCTTATTACAGTCAATAAGATTTTGCAGGTGACAGGAAAGAATTAATGACAATCCATCAACAATGGGCATCAATTTTCGGATGAATCCACTGTTAACTTTGGAGAAGCAGGTGGATACTTGAATGCAATAAACTGAGGCATGGAAAATATGAATCTCAATTTATTTTAGACTTTCATTCAAGCATAGAAGAAAGACATAATGGCAATAATGACAAAGAATATTGACATGCACATGTAAAGAAAGGGAAAGTACGGACTGTAATTTTAAAACAACACATGAATCTTTGATAAAAATATGCTCAACTGTGAAATCTTTATTAACTTCTGGAATAAACCTCAAAAACCCAGAACGGGAATCTTTTTTCTCTGAAAAATCCCCCTTTTACATGTCTTTTACATATCAATATATAGAAAGATGGCCTATACCTAATCTTGAATTCAAAACCTAACTGAAACTCTAAAAATAGAAACAGTTACAACTTATTCTTTTTATTTCAGGAAGTAAATTTTCTGAAAAATAGGCTTCAAAGACTTGGCTGTATATCTCAAATGGAGATAGCTGTGTACATTTTGAGAGAGGTTTTTGTAACTAGGCATGTGCTGAATAAAAGCCTCTTTCCGTTTCTGAAAATTCATCTTCATTTGGAAGAAACAGCTCTTTGAAGTTAATGACTAAAACGGTAAACTGAAATTCTGGAAAATTGCCCTGTGAAGATGACTTCGATTCTCTTAAACCATAACACCTGTGTAAAAATTGAGAGAGGTTTTTGAAGACTGGCCCGTGCTGAAGAAAAAACTCTTTTAGTTTCTGAAAATTCTTCTCGGTTTGGCGGAAACAGCTGCTAGAAAATGGTGACTAAAACAGTCATTTTCATAAATAAATGAAATTTCATAAACAATTTTCCGGTGAATCCACTAGTTTTTTTTTTTCCATGGTTTTGATTTCTCCCCGTGGTTTTGGATTTTCAAATCTTGGAAAATATTTTCATCTTAAATATTTCCATTCCATTTTTACGAGATTCCTTTCTAAATAAATTACCCAGAAATCCAAATGTTATAACATATGTTTTAAACTTTTGGGCAATGTATTATTTTCTCTCCGCGACCATTAGGTAGTGGTTTACCTTACCACTTCTCCGACTAGCGGAATAATATGCTAGTGACACGTGGTAAAAGTAAAAACCACGGTAAATATTCCGCACCACCTTCATCATTTTAACCCCCGAGCTAGTTGAGTGAGCGGAATGAATAGTAGCCGCTTATCCAAACTTTGTCTTTTTCAAAGTTTTAATTTGAGATTTTTTGAGATTAGTGCCAAGACTTTGGTGATTGGGTTTGAATATTAATATAAAATATTTATATTAATAACTATAAACTTTTAAATTTTTAAACAAAGACTTGGGCATTTTGGAGATCCGCTATCTTTTAGCCATTCCACCATTTTAGAGCTTCACTAACTATTTTAGAGATTCACCAGTGCTTTATCCGCCTAATTTGACCATATTGGCCAAATTTAGAAGCCCAGTCAATTCATTTATATGCTCTGCTAAATATAGAATTTTTCCACATTTCCATAATGGGTGGTTCCGCGCGGTGTTATAGTGGTTTCCGATACCACTTTATCCATACGCGGATGAATGAATATCGGACACGTGCCTTGGTGGTATTATGTCCGCTACCACCCTCCACCGTTTGTTGACGATTACATTGGCGACGCGGGGTTGATATTGACCGTTGATCTTGATCTATAATATCTCCGCCGACGGAACTTGACTGGGGCTTAACCCTTACATATATTTGCTGGCGGACTTTATAAATATGGGTTTTTCTTCTATACTTTTATACAAAAACCTTCAATTCAACCCTTTTTGTGATGATTTTTTCTCCTAGAACCTTTTAGCAAAAATTTTTAGGTTTCCTCAGACCTGGTGTCAACAACTGGCTCCAACTGGGGATGCTATCCTCCCTGCGAGGTAGCAAAGAACATCGTAGACCAAGTGCCTGATCATTGGGCGTCTCCCAAACTTGACAACTGCAACCTGTACCTGATCTTTCATCTGAAAACTGAATCTGAAAACCACTAACTGCTGACGATTGAAAACACACATGCTGTAACCGAATTGAAAATAACACTGTACATACTAAATGGATGCTTTCCTAGCAAACTTATTTCTCCTACCTACCCTACCTTTAGAATATCAAAGACTTTCCATCAATCAAGTAATTCGGAAACACCAGTGAAGCCAATCCATTAGGTTTCCAAACAATCTAACTCCTTTGCCGTGTTCAAAATAAGCCAATAACAGAAAATATGACAGTATAGGCAACCACTGATAATCTTTATTCTCAAAATAAAAACCCAGCTGCAAATCGAAACTGAGAAATTTCTTCATATACTCAAGTATAGGATCAAAAAAGATACATTTTATTTGAAGTACCTTTGGATTTTTTGCAACTTGACGGGAGAGCTGGAATATTTTTTCTTTCTTAACATTATTTTCCACAAATGAATGATTATCCTCATAATCTAATGCTTCCTCAAATAGCAAACACTCTGCAAGGTCATTAAATATGACAGCTCTATCTTTTTGATGAAAGAAACTGGTGTCTAATAGATGATTTTCTTGCGGAGAATCATCATCACTAATGGATTCTTTCAAAAGATCTTCATTACTGTCACCATTTAATTTCAGATTCACATGCCCAAAAATGGAAGAAGATTGACTTACATATTCCGGAATATGTGAACACTGCAAATCTGTATAAGCAGGTGTCGTAGCATGACTCTGCAGGAGCCGATCTATTTCTTCTTCTGTTAAAAGAGGAGGTGTTTTGTGCATTTTCTGAATCAAATAACTATCGTTTTCCTTCTCTTCTGCAGATTGATCATGATGCTGAATACATTCTTCATTCGTACACAAAGGAGCGGATGAATAATCATTTGTTTCTGAACAGAGCTCATGGGAATCTACTATTATTTCTTCATTGATCTTATCTATAGCTAGCTTATCTTGATCATCATGACCATGGGCTTGCGAAGAAAAATGACAAAATATTTCAGACAAGTCTTTATCATTCATACCTTCCAGATCTTCATCAATACTTTTGATGTACTGTATGAAACCCTCAAACTGATCACAGCAATCTTCCACTAAAGACAAAGCTGGAAAATCTACTGCATAATGCTCATAAAATGCTATGTGAAAATCTCTTAAAGAAAACAAGCTACCAGGTCTTAAAATTTCATACCAATCCCTTGCTTTTCCTTCTAAAGAAGCCATGAACATCTTCATAAGACAGTCCTCATGAAACCTAATCTTCAGCTTGTGTATATGCGCATGAAATTTGATTAAATGTAAAGCAGCATTATCATTGTTTTCATCTCTGAATTTAGGCAAATAAGACTGCCAATCTATTTTAGGAATTTGATTCGGAAAACCGGGAATATGAGACCTGCTCATAGGAGCATACCTTCTTAATAACGAGGCCATCTCGAAATGCTGGAACTGTAGATTCTGATTTGAAAACTGAGGAGACTTAGCTTGTGAACCAATGCAAAACTGGATTACTTTAATGTGGAGTCGCCATGAAATTTCTGAAAACTGGATTCTTTGAAGATGGAGTCGCCAGGTGAAAGATGCACAGCCTGTTTGATATCTGACCGTTGTTCACCATCAACAATCAAATCTGCAACTTTGTCGTTCATACCCAGGGAAAATGAAACCTTCGATCCCCGGCAACGGCGCCAAAATGTTAGCACTCGGATTTTCCTTGGGCTGTATCAAAGAAACCTCGAGGTAACCTATTTCAAACCAATCTTTAGACTGAAAGTTGGCCTCTTTCAGTCAGAGAGGGCTCTCTCAGCAAATCTGCTATCCAATGTCACCACAACAACAGTTTGACAATAAACTCAATGGCCAATTTGTAAAATAATAATAAAAACTTGTAGGCTTCGAATAATGTGGTTAGATCAACAGGAAATAAGATATCATTGGGCAATGGAGTCAAGAAACAGAAAAAATATGGACCAGCAGTTAAACAAATATTTTCATACAAAGGCAAGATAGCTATCTTATTACAGTCAATAAGATTTTGCAGGTGACAGGAAAGAATTAATGACAATCCATCAACAATGGGCATCAATTTTCGGATGAATCCACTGTTAACTTTGGAGAAGCAGGTGGATACTTGAATGCAATAAACTGAGGCATGGAAAATATGAATCTCAATTTATTTTAGACTTTCATTCAAGCATAGAAGAAAGACATAATGGCAATAATGACAAAGAAGATTGACATGCACATGTAAAGAAAGGGAAAGTACGGACTGTAATTTTAAAACAACACATGAATCTTTGATAAAAATATGCTCAACTCTGAAATCTTTATTAACTTCTGGAATAAACCTCAAAAACCCAAAACGGGAATCCTTTTTCTCTGAAAAATCCCCCTTTTACATGTCTTTTACATATCAATATATAGAAAGATGGCCTATACCTAATCTTGAATTCAAAACCTAACTGAAACTCTAAAAATAGAAACAGTTACAACTTATTCTTTTTATTTCAGGAAGTAAATTTTCTGAAAAATAGGCTTCAAAGACTTGGCTGTATATCTCAAATGGAGATAGCTGTGTACATTTTGAGAGAGGTGTTTGTAACTAGGCATGTGCTGAAGAAAAGCCTCTTTCCGTGTCTGAAAATTCATCTTCATTTGGAAGAAACAGCTCTTTGAAGTTAATGACTAAAACGGTAAACTGAAATTCTGTAAAATTGCCCTGTGAAGATGACTTCGATTCTCTTAAACCATAACACCTGTGTAAAAATTGAGAGAGGTTTTTGAAGACTGGCCCGTGCTGAAGAAAAAACTCTTTTAGTTTCTGAAAATTCTTCTCGGTTTGGCGGAAACAGCTGCTAGAAAATGGTGACTAAAACAGTCATTTTCATAAATAAATGAAATTTCATAAACAATTTTCCGGTGAATCCACTAGTTTTTTTTTTTCCATGGTTTTGATTTCTCCCCGTGGTTTTGGATTTTCAAATCTTGGAAAATATTTTCATCTTAAATATTTCCATTCCATTTTTACGAGATTCCTTTCTAAATAAATTACCCAGAAATCCAAATGTTATAACATATGTTTTAAACTTTTGGGCAATGTATTATTTTCTCTCCGCGGCCATTAGGTAGTGGTTTACCTTACCACTTCTCCGACTAGCGGAATAATATGCTAGTGACACGTGGTAAAAGTAAAAACCACGGTAAATATTCCGCACCACCTTCATCATTTTAACCCCCGAGCTAGTTGAGTGAGCGGAATGAATAGTAGCCGCTTATCCAAACTTTGTCTTTTTCAAAGTTTTAATTTGAGATTTTTTGAGATTCGTGCCAAGACTTTGGTGATTGGGTTTGAATATTAATATAAAATATTTATATTAATAACTATAAACTTTTAAATTTTTAAACAAAGACTTGGGCATTTTGGAGATCCGCTATCTTTTAGCCATTCCACCATTTTAGAGCTTCACTAACTATTTTAGAGATTCACCAGTGCTTTATCCGCCTAATTTGACCATATTGGCCAAATTTAGAAGCCCAGTCAATTCATTTATATGCTCTGCTAAATATAGAATTTTTCCACATTTCCATAATGGGTGGTTCCGCGCGGTGTTATAGTGGTTTCCGATACCACTTTATCCATACGCGGATGAATGAATATCGGACACGTGCCTTGGTGGTATTATGTCCGCTACCACCCTCCACCGTTTGTTGACGATTACATTGGCGACGCGGGGTTGATATTGACCGTTGATCTTGATCTATAATATCTCCGCCGACGGAACTTGACTGGGGCTTAACCCTTACATATATTTGCTGGCGGACTTTATAAATATGGGTTTTTCTTCTATACTTTTATACAAAAACCTTCAATTCAACCCTTTTTGTGATGATTTTTTCTCCTAGGACCTTTTAGCAAAAAATTTTAGGTTTCCTCAGACCTGGTGTCAACAGCAGGGACCAAAATCTCGTCCGACAAGAGGAAAGCACTTTAACCTAAAAGTAGTGAATGCATCCTTCTTGTATATGCAAAAGATGAAAAATCTTACAAACTGATGGAGATTGCAACCAAAAGATGTTTCATTGAGAGAAGTGTCAAGTTCGATGAAGATCCATTGCATGATCTACAACCAGTTGAAGAACAAGGTATAATTGATTTACCTACTCCATTTTATCCTAATGATATTTCTACAAGTGATCCACATTTAGATTCTGAAGAAGAAGACCAATATGATTCAGATCTAGATATTGAGTATGAAGATCTAGTAGATCTAGATCTAGATCCAACAACTACTCCCAATCCAAATCCTAAATGGGCTCAAAAACGTATTGAGCAGCTGGGAAAATTGTCGGAGATCTATGTGACTCCAGAAGAATAATATCTCAATACAAAGATGCAAACATTGCACATTGCCATACAGATACACTTCTCCCTAAGAGGTGCTACATGATGGTGGGGTCTGATCTACAGTCTTATAGAGAGGTTTTCCATGATCCGAGATGGAAAGAAGCCATGGATGAATAATATGAGTCACTGCAGAATAATAAGACATGGGATCTTGTCTCTCTTCCCCCGAGGAGGAAACTAGTTCAGTGAAAATGGATCTACAAAACAAAGCTTTCATATGTTGGATCTACAACCAAGTACAAGACTTGGTTGGTTGCAAAGGGGTACTCACAAGTTCATGGATTGGACTACAATGAGACATCGACTCCTGTAGCAAGAATTGATTTAGTAAGGCTTGTTTTGGGCATAGCAGCTTCGAATGCATGGGAGGTACATGACATGGACGTAAAGAGTGCCTTCTTGCATGGTAGCTTAGAAGAAGAGATCTATATGAAAAATCCCAAGGGGTACACTAATGCTCCTTCCTTGGTATGTAGACTGAGGAGATCGTTGTATGAGATCAAGCCAGCCCCAAGGGCATGGTATACCAAGATGGATTCCTTCTTACTATCACAAAAGTTTGAAAGGTGCAAATCTGATTGCAATGTTACATGCAACAGAAGGGAGGATGTCTACTGTTGATTTATTTGTATGTGGATGACTTTCTCATCACCAATGGATCTGCTACCGTGTTGAATCACATCAATTCTTCATTGAACAAAGCATTCTCTATGACAGATCCAGGATTGTTAAAACAATTCATTAGTCTTGAAGTAACTCAAAATTATTTAGGGATCATGATTTCATAGTCAAGGTATGCATCTGATTTACTCACAAAGTTCCATATGGCTGATTGCAAAGCCACATCTTTTCCCTTCCCATCTGGCATTAGATTGGAAGAAGGTGGTTCTACTCCATTGGTTGAAAACACTCGTTACAGACAACTGATTGATAGCTTGTTATACTTGACACATTCGAGACCAGATCTATCATATATTGTTGGTGTTGTGGCTAGTTACATGTAGGAGCACATGAGCTGCATTGGAAAGCAGGTAAGAGGATATTGCACTATGTGCAGGGTACGACAGAGATTGGAATTCATTATTCTGCTGGTGCTCAGCTAGATCTGGTTGGTTTTACTGAATCAAACTAGGATGGAGACAACAATGATAGGAAATTTACTTCAGGGTACGTATTCATGTTGGGATCAAGACCAATCTGCTGGTCAAGCAAGAAGTAAGCAACACTCCCACTTTCTTCAGCAGAGTTAGAGTAAAGAGGGGATGTGAATGCAGCTATTCAGGAAGTTTGGTTGCATGGGATATTGACAGAGTTTGGAATTTGCACTTCTCCTTCAATAGACTTTTTTTGTGATAATCAAAGTGCCATAAGGATCTTCAATGACTTAGTTTAGAAGCAAAGGACCAAGCATATTGAGGTTCACATGCATTGCATCAGGGAGCAAGTGCACAACAGGACCATCTCATTGCATTATTGTCCTACAGAGGAGATCATTGCAGATATATTCACAATTTTTTTCACTCAAAAGAGATTTGTTTATCTCAAATCTCTACTTGGTGTGAAAGTTGTTTGAGCTCCCTACTGTCCTATTTTTTAGGGGGCGTTTTCCCATGAGGTTTTCCGCATTTCATTGTTTCATGGACAATTATTTTATTTTCATAATTTATTTGATTGTATGGATTAATTGTGGTATCAGTAACCAGGGCCCAATATTTCCAAGTTTGGATTAAGGGGGGGTGTTAGGATAATTAATACTCCATCCTTGTCCTACTTAGAATTATTTCTTTTTTCCCTAGTAGTTGATGATGTCATTTTCCCCCTAGTGGTGTGCAGATGTCATCTAGGATCCATCATCCACCTAATTCCCCCTGCATGCATCATTTTAGGACCACTTGAGTCAATTCCCTGCATTTTAGGAGCCAACTCATTGTTATAGCTCATTCCACCTGAGTTATATGACTCTTGTGGGGGGTTCATGCTCCGATTGCCACTGTTTTTGGCCTCGTGCGCCCTTTTTTGATTTATTTGCATGACACTCTCACTAATATGCCCTCCTTGGTGAATTAACTGACTGTGTCTCCAGTTAACTAATTTTTGGTTCAATTGAGTTGAGTTTGGGTCTAGAGCACTCCAGTGGTGACAATTACTATGCTAGAGAGACTAAGACTCGAATTATCCTAGGTGATCCGAATTCTCTCCATTGTAACATAATTTTTTACTATACTGATTATTGGATTATGTATCATTATTTTGTTCCTATCTGAGTTCTCATGCATGATTAACTGTCTGCTCATTTTTACTGCAATTTTCACTCTAATTCATCTTTTCTGCTCATTCTTTCTCTGTGAGGTATACTCAGCTCCATGATGTATTGTAATTTAGAATTTCATGGAAGAAATAGAATATATTAATCCCAACATATCTTGTCCTTCTTTGGAAATAATTATCACTCCTCAAAATCTCAAGATAGAAGGATATATCAAAAAGAAAAAATGTAATAGTGTTTGATTCTGGTAGTACTCATAATTTTATTCACTATAAATTAGCCAAAGTTCTAAATTACTTTCTATATCCAGCACCATAGTTTCAAGTAATGATTGCATATGGAGGAATTATCAATTGCTGAGGTAAATGCCATAATATCAATCTTACAATGGGGGGAATATGTATTGAATAGTCCAATGATTACTATCCCAATGGGTGGTGTTGATGTTGTATTAGGGGTTCAATGGTGACAATCATTGGGAACCGTGGCTTTTAATTTTTAGAATCTTTTCATGAAATTTTCATGGGAAGAAAAAGAATATGAGTTAAATGGTATCACAAGGAAACCAAGCAGGCGATAAGTTCTAATGGTATGATAAAATTATTGAAAAATGGACATCAAGGTGTAATTGCATGCACAATTATGCTCATTAGATGTTCAAACATATAAGACTCCTATTTCCCCAGATATCCAAAGTGTCATTGATAAGCATTCCAACGTATTTGAAGATATTCCAAAAGGTCTTCCACCTATTCGATATTTTGATCATGCTATTCACTTAATTCCAAGAATTGTTCCCCCTAACATCGGACCTTACAAATACCCCTATGGCCAGAAGAGTTAAATTGAGTGTATGGTTGAAGAAATGTTAGAGGATGGCATAATTAGGCCTAGACAAACTTCTTACTATGCACCATTGATAATGGTACATAAGAAGGAGTGATCATGGCTTATCTGTCTAGAATATAGAGAGATCAACAAGATCACCATTAAAGATAAGTTTCATATTCATGTCATTAATGAATTCTTAGATGAATTACATGGAGCAGTTTTCTTCACAAAGTTGGATCTTCGTTCTGGGTATCATCAGATTAGATTGAAGGATGAGGACATCCCAAAAAAAACATTCATAACTTATGAAGTTCATTATGAATTTTTGGTCATGCCATTTGGTCTCACAAATGCACCTTCCACATTTCAAGGTTTGATGAATTCCATTTTTAAACCCTTCCTTAGAAAATTTGTGCTAGTATTTTTTGATGATATACTAATCTATAGCAAGTATTGGGAAGAACATGTTCAACATGTTGACAGGGTGCTACAAATATTGAAGGAGAAACAATTATATGCAAAACCTTCCAAATGTTCTTTTGGGGTAAAGGAAGTAGAATATTTGGGTCATAGTGTATCTCACGAACATGTCAAGGTAGACCCTAACAAAATCAAAGCCATGATGGATTGGTTGATTCCTAAAACCTTGAAGAATCTTCGAGGATTCTTAGGGTTGACAAGGTAATACTGCAAGTTTGTTCGTGACTATGGAAAAATAGTAGCACCTCTAAAAAATTTATTGAAGAAAGAAACATTTTCTTGGACTCCATAGGAAACTCAAGATTTTGAAGAACTTAAAGAGGCAATGTGAAAAGATCCTTTTTTGGCCACACCAGACTTCACAAAAACCTTTATTGTGGAATGTGATACCTCAATAAATTGCATTAGTGTTATTCTAATGCAATAAGAACACCCCCTTGCTTTCGAAGGTTGACCAATCAAAGGAAAGAAGTTACAAAACCCATTTATGAGAATAAAATGATGGCAATACTACATGCACTTAAGCAATGGTATCCTTACCCAATAGGTAGGCACTTCAAGGTCAAAATAGATCATGATAGTCTTAAATACTTCTTGGAACATAGACTATGTTTAGAAGAGCAACAAAAATGGGTAACCAAGATGTTGGGATATGACTTTGAAATCATCTATAAAAAAGGGAAACAGAATGTGGTGGCATATGCACTCTCTATAAAAGATGAGGATGTCGGGGAAGTACTATTTTGTGATTTCCATTCTACAACCTGATTGGCTGGTAGAAGGAAGGGAAGAATGGAAAAATGACATATCTGTGTGGGCGCTCATACAAAAGGTATAGAAGGATCCTAGTGTATAAGATACTTTTGCATGGAAAAATCATTCATTATGGTATAAGGATCGCTTATATATATGCAAGAACTCCCAACTCAAACAAAAGGTCCTTTTGGAATTACACACCTCTCCTATAGGTGGGAACTTAGGTTTCTTGAAAACCTACCATAGGGTCAAGAAGTAATTTTTTTGTGAAGGTCTTAAATATGATGTTCAAAAGTTCATGGAAGAGTGTTTGGTTTTCCAACAAAATAAGGTTGAAATAGTTAAGACCCTGGGTCTTTTACAACCTTTGGATATACCTTGCCATCCCTGGGAGGAATTCTCAATGGATTTTATCACAGGACTACCCAAGTCACAAGGGAAGAATGTTATTATGGTGTTTATTCATAGACTCACGAAATATGCACACTTTTTTGCACTTTCTCACCCTTTTAATGCAAGTACAATAGTTGTTTCCTTCATGGATATAGTTCATAAATTGCATGGAAACCCGAAGATTATTGTAAGTGATAGAGATCGAATTTTCACTGGTAAATTTTGGACTGGATTATTTTCTTGTTTGGGTACCCAATTGAATCACAGTTCATCTTATCATCCTCAATCTAATGGGAACACTGAAATAGTGAACAAACGTTTGGAAGGTTATCTTCGTTGCTTTGCATTTGAGAACAAACATAATGGGTGAAATGGTTGTCCTTGGAATAATGGTGGTACAATAATTCCTTCCATACATCATCAAAAATGTCTCCATTTATGGAACTTTATGGGTACCATCCTCCATCTATCACATCTCCCTTTAAAGGAAAATCTAAAGTTCAAGCTGTGGAATATCACATAGAGCACCAACATTAAGAAGTTCTCCAAATACTAAAATACAACCTAGCTATGTTAAAAAACATGATGAAACAACAAGTAGATCGACATTGTAGTGAAAGAAGTTTCGAAGAAGGGGATTGGGTATTTTTTAGGCTAAAAACTTACAAACATATGTCCCTTAAGAAACTAAATAAGGACAATAAATTAGCACCAAGGTACTATAGTCCTTATAAAGTGTTGCAGAATATTGGTAGTATGGCATACAGATTGGAGCTCCCTTGGTCTTCAAGGGTACATCTAGTTTTACTTGTTTCTTGCTTAAAGAAGGTAATCAGAGACAAGATTCCCAGTCAAACAATCCTACTGAAGCTTGATGCAGAAAGAAAATTCATATTGGAACCTAAAAAAATCACTGACATAAGTACCATGCAGCTACATAATTAGGCTATTACGGAGTACCTCATCATGTGGAAGAACTTACCAATGAATACTCAACATGGGAAGATGAGTTATTCATACAAAAGCTTCCACAACTAACCAAGTGTTGAGGACAACACTTGTCTGAAGGGGAAGGGCATGTTGAGACCTAAATGTGGGTATATTTCCCCTTAAATGGGTCAAATTATATTAGTTTTGATGTTGTCTTGGTCCATTAGTTGTAATTATCATTAGTATGGTTATATTAGTTACATCGGCTCAGGTCAATTAGTTGGAACTGTACTTCCTAGTCTCCTATATATAGGAAAGAGACCTTTTCATTTGGGGAATCTTATCTTGTCTTGTCTTGTGTACTTAGTACATTGTATAAGGAGGTTTCCCCCTCAAAGAGGATTTCTATTCATCTATTTTATTCATTAAAGGCATGGAGTACTCTTTTTGGTCTATTTATGCTCTTTTCATGCTCTTTTTGGAAATTTGTTGCATAACACAAGGATTTGGAATTGAAGGATTATATTCCTGTACCTGTACCAAAAGGCAATGAAAAATTACGCTATGGTGGGATGTATGCTCTAGCCTTGGCATACATGGGCACAGCCAACAACAAATCCATTCACGTCTTTTGCACTTTGTTGTCTTTGATGACAATGATGATGTGAGAAGAACTGCGGTGCTGGCACTTGAATTTGTTTTATACTCCAAACCTGAGCACACCCCACAAATAGTATCTTTGTTTTTCGATTCATATAGGACACATGTTAGATATGGAGTAGCCTTGGGAGTGGGTATTTCTTGTGCAGGAACAACATTAAATGAGGCATGTGAACCTCCTGTAGGTAGCTTCAAGCATCAACTTGAAAAGAAAATTCTTAACCAACATGAAGACACCATGAGCAAGATGGGTGCAATTTTAACTTCTGTGTATGTAGGTCTATGATAGGAGGCACAACCGAAATTTCCTCATTCGATATGGTTAAGCTTGTGTATAGCCTAAGGAATCGAACCTAGGACTGAGTAGGAGTGTTTGATGTTCGAGAGGGAGAACTATACAGATTGACATGATGTGCATGACAACATACCTCCAAGGACTTCATAGATCTTTGCAAGGACGAAAGGATCAATAGGGAGATGAACAGGGAGGAGAAAAAGACTCCTAGTCTAGTTGTCCAATCCTCAAAAGGAAATCAATAATAGAAGATAAGTATTTAATGTTTTGAGTAATAATATTTTTTGTCATATATTGAAGTATGTTATATACATTTTTTTATGCATTGGGATTGGTGAACAGTAGGCTCATGTTATGAATTTCATGTGTACGTTGAGCAAGTAGCCTATATTTCTACACAACAATGCATGATCCCTTTTTGGAATTGTTGTCGCCTATACACACCTCGGTAACATGATATAAATATTCAAGACACTTGGTGTGTCCTTGGGGGAAAGTATCGAGTCAAGTACTGTCACTTGATCTTGACTCCTCCGTTTACGCTAACTCCTAATGAATCCAAGGGAGGTAGGCCCTAAGAAAAGTTACTATTGATTTTTATTTCTTAGATGTTAAAATGGGAGTAAGTTATTTAGGAGTTTTGAGATTTAATACTGAAACAAGACAAGTGAAAATATATGAATTTGTTCAACAACATATAAAATATAACATTCACAACAAGGAAATGACTGAAAGCAAATAGTATTGTTGTAAAATAGATCAGTGCCGATGGAGCCAAATAATGTTGTTGAAAGAGAAATGTTTTTCAATTGTATCTTGGTCAATTTTAGAATTATTATGATGTGGATTACGGTAAGTGGGTTTCGATATACCCGTAAGGTACGTGGAATATGTATGAACTTTTCCCAATTTGGTTCTACAGAATAAAACGTGGGCTAGATCAGAGCCGCAGGGTTGTGTCCAACACTACACCAATCGAGGGTGTATCCTTACAGGACTGCGCGGACACTATCTAGTTGTTCCCGCTTTCTTTGCAAACTTTTCCCACAGAAGGTAAAGATCGTGACACCATATTTCCATCTATTTAGGGGAGTTGGTTTTTATTAAAAGTGTGTTGTTAATTAGATTTGAAAATTTATGAAATGCAACATCTCATTCTGGTTGTTCCAAATATCAAACCATCCTAAAATAGTTTGCAATGGACAAGAGCATACTTGGGGGTAATGCAAATATTCATTCCAATTTTGAAAGAAAATGATATTGTCAGTGCAAATAAATTAAGTGAACTTAAAGAAAAAATTATTGTACTAATTACTAATTACTATGTGTCAACGTTTTGATCATCCACCACTAATTGATAAAGCCTTTAGGTGGTGGCAAGAGCATACTTCATGGCAATGATTCGGGTCCATTTATTTACTTGCAAAAGAAATGTTAACTAACTAACAAAATTGAAACTAAATAAATTATTCTTGCACAAATGAAACTAAACTAACTTGCAAAAAAAAGGAAAACTACTGTAAGGGTTAGTATAAAAAAAGATAGTAAAAAGGGAAAAAAGGAAGGGGTTTGGGCATTGTGTAACCCACTTGATTCTTTTATTAATGGTTTTTTACAATGATTAAAGAAGACCTCTTTATCCTTATAACCTCGGATGAAAGAGGTTACTAAAAAGAGATGGAAAAACACCCTTTTTGGAGAGGCCTTTGAGGGGGCGCTTTGGAAGGCTCAAACCTTGAAATTTTCGTCAGAACTTCCGCTTGATCTGTCTATAAATGAAAAAAAAACAAGCTAAAGTTGTTAAAATGTTAGTGTTTTAAAAAAAACTAAAATAAAAATCTAACACTACTTAGTACTTGGAAAATATTGGAAAATTTGCAAATTCAAGTACTAAAACCATAGATCTAAGCTTTAAGATTATGAATGATCCGTAAACTGGGGTTAAAGTACAGTCTATGGAAAAGACCTTTTAATTGAATTATTATGTGCGTATAAAAATGAGCATTTATGATTATGATCAACTTTAATAAATAAGTCACATGAGAGAATCAACCAACATAAATCATTCAATTGTACACACACACTTGTTAACAGAGCTCACCATAATTTTTGGCTACATCTTTGGGCCCACTCAAAACTTGGTTGACCGGTCCATTAAGATGAATATTAAATACATATAAGATTAAATCAATAATGGATTACTCCTACATTAAATTTTGATCAATTATTGAAGTATCTTTGTAAGACCACACTTCCCTCAAGACCCTTCACCTCTATTCTTCGAATCGAAAATGATGAAGGCCAATACTTGAATCTGTTTCTGCTGCACCACAATTGTTTCTGCAATGACCCACTTCCCTTCAAGCCCTTCATTGTGGATGGAAAGTGTTCAAGATATGGAAATTGTTTCAAGGTTCAAAATTGTATTCATCTGATCAGGAACTGTAGAATATAAGCAAAAATACCATAGTTTATGCAATAGTGCACCGAAATTTTAATCCCTTGTCCTTTGGTTCTTTAGAAACCTTCAAGCCATTCTTGGAAACACTGCAATTGATCCCTCGATGTTGTGGATGGATTCAAACTCACCATACGAACTTCTAGTCAATCTTAGGCCTCAAACTTGGCCTGCAAACCCACAATCTCCATGCAACTGGTCTTGTCAACTGGTTACAACTCTATGGTTTTCAGAAACCTGACCTCTGCATTCGAAAAACTAGTTCGATGGTCCTCTTCGACATAGGACATTTGACTTCAAACTTGGTCTCGACCTCTTCATCTCCACCAACTCCTTCCCTTCTCCAAACTGGAAATGACATTTTAAAGTGGTGGAGGGTTTAACCACCACTTACTGTCGCTACAGTTGGAAACTACCAATAGTTCTTGCAGTTTCTATGCCAGAGGTTACTTGGAGGGTGACACCCCGAGGTCAAACCTGTGGGCCTCCCCTTTTTTTCCATTAAAAACGATTTCCAACATTTAAACATATTCTTCCATTTCATAATAAGAAACAATGGAATGGCATAATGGTAAGAGCATTGTGGTGAAGGAATTGTGGAGGAGGAGGTTGCGGGTTTGATTCCCGCAAACACCATTCTTTTGGTAAATTTAATATATTCTGGACAAAGGGTAAAGGCCACATGTCCAAACATGAGTGGTCCATGTCAATTCCATGAAGCAAACACATCATCAAACTTCCAACTAGGGTGCCATGAGGGACTTCCACGTAGGCATTGAATAGGCCACGTGGCACCTTTTTTTTTGCCACCTTTGCACCATAAAACACTGCTTCACTAAAACATCAGATGGTTGTATCTTCTTCATCTGGATTCTGTTTGACGCAATTCAAGTGGTTCCAGAATCATCTCAATAAGCCCTTCGACTTTGTGTCATTTTCATTAGCATTGCAGAAAAATAAAATTGCATCATTTCTAAGATCCACCTGGATCAATGAATGAAGTAAATAACTTTAAATATATATCTTTTCAATAACACGTAATATTATGAATTCATCTCTAAATATGATATATACTTGTTATCACATGATAAACTAGTAACCATAAAGTAGATTTTAGTTTAAGAGAAAGAAGGTGAAGAATCCCAGAAACAAGAATGAAGAAGCTTGAAAGTTCTTTGCTTTTGGTGGAATGTAGAGGGTGTTTTTCCTTGAAATAACTTGAAGATGAGGAGGATGCAACCAAGTTCCTTCTCCTCTCCAAGTAAGGCTACCTGCAAGCTTAACAATATTTTCACAAAACGAATGGTTAAATTAGGGTATTTGCAAACAATAGAATATTAGAAAGCATACAAATCAAACAAGAATGCATGCATATCCAATAGATCTACCACTAAAAAATAACTAAGAGTGCAAATAAAATAAGAATGCACCCTTAACCTACTGGGAGGTATCTCCCCTATGTAGGCCCACAACTTATCCAATGAAATCGAGAAGAAATTAAGAAATATTATACCTCATAAGCATTTGAGAACAAAGAATCCCACATGAAGCACACTACACCAATGATGATCCTCCAAAGATTTATTTATTCATAATCAATACAACAATGATCATACAAAGTTTCAGTACAGCTTCACTACCTATCCCCTGAAACAAGAGGAGAAGATTGCTTTCAAACAAGAATTCACCCTTACCAAACTGGGAGGTATCTCCCCTATGTAGGCCCACAACTTATCCAATGAAAGAAAGAGGAAATTAAGAAAGATTATACCTCATAAGCATTTGAGAACAAAGCATCCACACATGAAGAACACTACACCAATGATGAGCCTCCAAAGCTTTCTTTATTCGTAAAAAGTACAACAATGATCATACAAAGTTTCAGTAGAGCTTCACTACCTCTCCCCTTAAACAAGATGAGAAGCTTTCTTTTATAGAAGTTTTTTCCTTCAAACCCTTGGAGGGAAAAATTCTCAATGGAGGAGGTCGATTGGGGGTTCTAGAGAGTGTGGAAAGTGTCTTTCATGTGAGAAATGGGGCTTCCACCTTTCATGAGGTGTCCCAAATACTCATGGGAGGCTTCCATACATCAAATCAAGCTTTAACAACTCACCTTCATGGGGAATTTTTCCCTTTCTTGGAGAGATTCTCTCCTCAAACTTAGAAATTACTGAAATCCACATTATGAGTTGGGAAAGATGCTCTGGGAACTCATTTATTGACCTAGACAAAGTTCCAACTAACTTGGACACTTCAGAGACAAGCTACCACTGATTTGGGAATTGGATTTTCTCCAAATTTCCCAATTATTTGACCAAAAATGTCATTTTCAAGAGAAAAACAAAATTAGTAATTGAAAATCACCAATTTGATTCTCAAAAGTGGGTTTAGGGGTTAATTGGTGGATCTGGGTCCAAAACCGAGCATCCCCATAACAAATTTCCCCCCCTAGACCCACTTTTATGAATTTTTGAAATTTCACAATTAAAATACACTTGATCGATGATTTTATTAAAAAACTGAAAAATTAAAAAATCCTAGGGGGGACTTAGCACATGTTCACGAAACTTGGGATTATGACTAGCATGGTAATATAAATAGACTCAAATCTTTAAAATTCAATACCATAGGCTTTAATAACCCTCCCAAGGCATAATCATCACTTTCACCACCCCAACTTTGGAGGATTTTGAGTAAAAAACTCAAAAATTATGTGTCGCTAAAAAGTATCGCATAATTAATAAGGAAAAAACACTCTAAGGTGATTAGTTTGATGACTACATCCTAAGAAGGCCAAGCCTTTTACAAAATTTAATCATGCTACATTAGTTATTACAATCCCCCCAAGGGGGTATGAACATGCAAAAAAATAACATAAAAAGGGCCAAAAATTCGCCTGCTTGGATTTCTGAATTCTGGTGTTGAACAAATAACTTGTTCAATATTTGTTGGCTCACTTGAAATCCAACTAAGTACCACTTAGGTGGTAACATGAACTAGTCTAGGATGAAACCTCTTTGCTGACATGCTAGGAGCAGTGCATGCTCTTGATAGTATGCTCTAGTGGAGATGGAAGGAATCCAAATAGTCACCATTTGTGTTTGGGATATGGATTGGTGTTGTGTTAAAGCATTGGCTAATATGGTTACATAAATGTGTGAACTATGTCATTATGCATAAGAAATTGTCATTGCATTGAAATGTCAATACGATTTGATTGAATTTCATGATTATGCAATGTTGATGATTAATGGAATGAATTTTACTTGTAGGAAAGACCATGTTCTATGGCCTACAAGAGAAGGATGGTGAGACTTGTTTTGAAGAACAAGTGATGACTCTTCAGCAGTTACAACAAAATATACGTTCAGGTCCATAGGATCTCATATGGCTATTGATGGTTGGAATCAATAGGCTCCAAAAAATATTGGTCTCTCTCTACTATAGATGTTCATCCTTCCAATAATCATGAGGAGTTGCAGAGGGAGTCTGTACCACAGATCCAGAGGGAATCTAGAGTGACATCCTATGAGCAGGAGGCTCATCTCAAAAGACCCACTTGGTGGGAGATGACAAAGATGGATCCTTAGATGCAGAGGATTCAATGCGTTTAGATGCAAAGGAAGCAAGGTTCCTCGAGCTTCAATATGAATGTTTGTAGCATCGAAAAGACATTCCCCCAGTATTGAGATATTGAGGAGATTTGGATGATGGACTGCAAGTCCATAGCTACATTGATGACTAGATATTTTCTTTGAGTTCCCTTAGCTAGTTTATGGTTTAGTTGAGACAGACACACTAGGTTGCTGCAAAGAATGTGTTGTAATACTTGCATGGCATAGTGGGATATGGCCTATGCTTCGAGTGTTGACATGAGATTCTAGAACTACTCTAATTTTGATTGGGAAGAGAGTGACATGGATACGAAGAGCACCTCTAGGTGTTGATTCGATTTGGGATCTGTTGTTATCTCTTGGTGTAGCAGGAAGTAGACATGTATGGAACTAAGTACAACAAAGGTTGAGTACATTGTAGTAAGTGTTGCAGCTCAGGAAGCAGTATGGCTTCAGAAGCTCCTTACCGAATTATTTGGTCAGATGATAGAGCTGACAATGATTCACTATCATAACCTAAGTTGTGAGCAACTTTCACTGAATCCAGTATTTCATGATAGGTTGAAGCATGTGGAGGTCCAGTACCATTACATTTGAGACATGGTACAGAGGGGAATAGTCTAGCTCCAGTATATTCCTATAGATTATCTGAATGCTGACACTCTCACCAAGCCTCTTCCCAAGGAGAATTTTGTGTACTTCTGAGACAGGATTGGAGTGGTGGATAATGTCTCCCTCGTTGAGAGGAAGTGTTGATGGTGTAGAATCATTGAGACACTCTCCCTAAGACAGGGAGAATGGTGTGACTCTCCCTTTATCAGGAGAGAGAGGGATCTAACTATTCTGGAAAATACTCCTCGATGGACTAAGTTGAGTTGATTTATGATACTCCTCGATGGACTGAGACATGAACACTTCTTGATGGAATGAGTTATGTTTCTATGGGTCATATCCCATTATCCATGGATTGGGAAAAAACATAGATCAATGGATTGATCTGGGATGGAGATATCGATGCAATGATACAATGTACATGGACACATCTCGATGGACTGATTTGTGTTGGTATGAGTCTCTGGGTTGATACATAGCATCCCTTGTGGTTGGGAATGACTCGTCACTGGGTTGGTTCCCAAAAACCTTGGGGTGTAGCCCATGTGGTTGGGATAAATTATCACTAGGTTGGTGTCCAAAAAACCTTGGGGTGTGGCCCATGAGGTTGGGAAAAGTTTTCTCTTGGTTGGTGCCCAGTAGCCCTTGTGGCTAGGAATGACTCACCACTGGGTTGGTGCACAACGAACCTTTAGTCGTAGCTCATATGGTTGGGATAACTAATCTCTTGGTTGGTGCCCAATATCCCTTGAGGTGTATCTTATGTGATAACATGTTACTTGGTTGGTGCCCAACAACCCTTGAGGTGTAGCTCATGTGGTTGGGATACTTATGGGTTATATCCCATTGTCCCTATGAGTTGTATCCCATGTGGACATGATGAAATCCTCACATGATTTTGTATCCCTTGTGATCCCACATGTGGTTGTACCCCTTGTGGTCGTCATGTGGTTGTAGCTCTTGACATGTTTTAAAAAGACCCACATGAGGTTGTATCCCTTGTGAGCTCACATGAGATTGTATCCCTTGTGGACATCATGAGGTTGTAGCCCATGATGTAATGATGAATCACTTGTGGTTGTATCCCTAGTGAGCTCTTTGGGTTGTATCCCCCTTGTCATGTTGGTTGTAGCCACATGGACGTGAGAAGACATTTCTTATGATGAAGAGATGTTCAAGATCACAAGCCATGATTCTCAGCTGATATCCAGATGTGGTCTAGCATGATGCTACCTCCCTATTTAAGAGGGAGTGTTGATGTTGTAGCTTCGGGTGGAATCCTGAATAATTCAGCCGCAAATAAAAAGATAATAAACAATTATTATTATTATTGAGCATTAAGCAACTTAGCCTCATCAAGAACACAAGTCGGCCCCGACAAAAGTGAAAATTGAAACACATGATCAAGTATAAATAGAGTGACATCTCACTCATTCCAAGCAAGCAATTCGCTCCAATCATGTGATCATGTGCGCAGTTGAGGAAGAGAAGGATGCAACAATAAAAGAAGGATATTTTCTGGGTTTGTTATATTTGGGTTATTTTGGTTACTCTTTTATCTGATGTATTTTGTATCTTGATCTGAACATCTACATAAGAAAAGGCTATTGGTTTTTATTCCCTTGTATAGAAGGGTTTCCCAAGATAAAATATTTGTTTCTCTTTATTTTTCTATGCATGGTTATCTTTCAGTGATCCTAGTTTATTACTGTTCTAAGTTAAAGATTGAAATACTACTATGTTAAAAAAAAATTAACAAAGAACACCTTTGTTTGTAGAGATATAGGTTAGAGAATAGGAAAATCCCCCTATCAAACTATTTTACTCACAAGTGGGAAGAGGTCGGGCTGATTTACATAGCCGAGTAGGTGTTAGACCCTACCTAGAGAAACAACTAGGTTTGAGAGGCTTAGGTAGCAAAAATATTGAACATATTTCTCATTCTTTAGTCTTTTTTTATGATCATTTATCCTATCATTAATGTGTAGCCTAAGGGGGGATTCTAATCACTATCCTATCATACCCAATGAGGTTAGTGTGAATCCAAAACCCCTTTTTCCATTCAAAGTTAATCTCCAATGGATGAGGATTATATATCTCAGTTATATTTAATATATAAAGGCCGTTTGGATTCCATATGGTGAATAATCCCCTAATTATGTGCTTTCTCAGTCTTCCTAAACAATTTGAAGAGGGATAAGAAGGCCACTGTTTCATTAGCTAAGTCCAAAAAAAATTTGTGTTAACACAATATTCACTAATATTGAGGACAAGTTGTCAAATTTTTATTCTTGGGATGGTTTTGAGTTTCTCTTAAATCAATTTAAGAATATGCAATTTTATCTGTGACAAAAATGTAAATAATCTCTACTTAAATTAGATGATTTCTAGCTTATGTTTGTCTTATGATCCTATGAAATTCTTGAAGTTGGTTTCCTCCCTAAACCATGTGCAGAGCCTTGAGACTCATACGTATTGTTGAAAACCTTATAATTACATTGATATCCCCACATAGAGATAATGGATACTATTGAGATATCATGTGTGGTGGTTTTAACCATCATTCATGGCCTTGCATTCCTAGAAGCTTATTTTACATCTTTCTATGTACAGATTGTTGAAAATCATCCAAGTTCACAAGTCCCCGAGACTTTGATACATATTTCCATGGATACCCCTACAAAGTCATGCTTGATGCTTCGAGGCATGGATCATGGATCTGGATACCTAAATAGTTTCTTTAGGGCCAAAGGGATGGTATTATTCCCTGGAAAGTCATTCCCAAGGCCTTAGCACATGTACATATTGCTCAAAACCACGCAATGGAACACACATCATCAATCATAGGCCAATGATACCCTCAGTATGCCATGTGTTGTTGGTGGATGAAACCTTCTTATCCCCAGATGGCTAGGGGATTCCTTCAGAGGTCAAATTTCGGGTCTCTTCTATTAACCATGTACAAATACCCAAGAACACAAGAACTAGATACATAGAACCATAGATACCCATGCGAGTTCATGTGTAGCACTTTTTGGCATTGTTCATGGATATGGATGCCCCAATGGTCTCTTTAGGGCCAAAGATATGATATTTTTCCCTAGAATTCCATTCCCAAGGCCCTAGGAAACCTAGATAATGTTGTTGGGTGCAACCCAAGTCAAAGGACATTTTGATGGAGAAGTACAAGTTAGGAGAGGCCTAACATCGACTAGTTTTGGGAGAAACAACTCCACAATTCCCGTGAACAGGGTATGGAGCACAGTGAAGTGGCAGATAAGGATCTTTCCCCTTAGTAAATGCGAAGTACTAAGGACCATCGAAGTAGTTGGAGAAGTTATGAATGAAGCGACAGACTGTTAGCTACAAAAGGAAAGAGTAAAGATTCAAAATGGTGCAAAGGACGCACCACTATAGCGTCAGAGCCACGCGATCATAATTGTGACTGCCAAAGAAGTGTCAGAGCCAGAGGAAGCGGGGCAAAAGGAAAGCAGAGCTCCAACGAAGTAAACACAAAGCGTGGTCAACATAATAACCATGCCATTTTGGGTTTAAGGGTACTATGGGGGTTGGACCATAGTTATTGTAAAGATGTGACCTTCGGGCACAATCTATAAAAGGGGCAATTTTGCATAAGGAAGGTTAGATAATATTATATGAGAATAGATCTTAATAGACTTATGTTAGATTGAGTAGATATGTGCTGAGAGATCTAAGAGAGGAAAAGGACTTTGCAACTGTGTGCACATAGATATATTGTAGAGAAGAGCCTGCAGCTGAGTGCGTAGACTGGAACTGTTAACCCCTTCCAATAAATATAAGAACAGTTCCCGTGGACCTAGCTCCCATCTTGGGGGTGAACCACATAAATACTTGTGTTGTGCGTTTGAATCTCTATTGTATCGAATGTTTATGATTATATATGTGTTTTCATATGAATGTGAATGGAAATGATATGGTAAGTATAAGAACATGTATGTATGAACATTGAAAAGTTGTGTTAAATATGGTAAATGCATAGTCATAGTATAAGCGCAGTAACAACAATTCAACAGAGTCTGTAGGGTTTTAAGAATTACGAAGTGTGCAAATACATGTTAGTAGTGATCTGCGAAGTAGATGTTGAGTGAGTTGCACATATCTAGTTTGCATAACATAACCGCGCGTCACCAGGTTACAGAAACCTGATTCTGTAACCACCCATCTTCGCTTCGGGTGAGACTTCATCCTGCTCACAGGTTGATGCCGAAAGGGACAATGAGGGGGATATTGTTGGACTAAATACTAGAGAGTAACCTCACAGAACCGGGGTCAACCGTAAGGAAAATAGTAAGAGAGAGTAAGAATCCAACAAATGGTTCCGTTGTCGCACTAAAGAATTGACGATATGCGATGTTGTTATGTTATGAGACTGTGAAGAAGGAAGCGCAATAAAAAAATGGATCCATTGTCGTGCTAGAGAACTGTTAATATGTTATGTGGTATCCAAAAAAGACAGAAATAGAGAACTGGGTAAGCCAGACAGAACTCGAATTTGCAAAGAAAGAGAGCAGACATTTGCGTCCTACCATAGAAAAATGGTTGCAGAGGTATATATTCACTGATTTAAATCAAATTTTCTTTCATCATTGGCACTAAGTTGCATGAGTGGATATCAAGGATAGAAGAACGCAAAAATTGTTTCCAAGGTGGAGGACCCACAGTTCAGAATCCAGAGTTGATTCAAAGTCTTAAAGGCATTGACAACCAAATTTCAAGAGCAGTAGACTTTTGGTTGGAGAGCTTACTGGAGGGATATGTTACAGAGTTTCTTGTGGACACATTGAAGTTCTACAGCGCAAGAAAATGAGATTTTTTTCAAGGATTTAGAGGTAAGTACCTGAAAAACCTCAATTTATACATTAAGATGCTACTAGTTGAAAAATGAGTCTTAAGAATGCAATGAGATCCCTAGGATTTGAGTCTGTAATGTTTAGTAACACAAATAGTGACACGGATGAAGATATTGGTATTTTAAGAAGTGGAAAAAGATATAAAGTTAGTACTAGAAAGAGGTATCGTGAAGCCGAACCTCGCACATTCCTAGAAACTGAGTTAGGAAGTGATAGAAACTCATATCGAGTTGAGTCTGATACCGAAACAGAACCTAGACGCACTGGTTATCAGCCTATCACTCTGCAGATACCCATAATTGAGGGTAGAAATCTTACTAGTTTGAAGAACACTAGTAGTATTAATAGTACCAGAGAAAATACTCTGAATAATTCAAGTAGTGGTACACCTTCATCATCTCAAAACACTACACCTCCTAGAAGAAGAATGGCAGATGACAATAAACTACCTATTTTCAAAGGAACTGGCCTAGAAGTCTGAGAGCAGCACTAGTTTCTCTATGAAGCTGTATGAAATGTTAAGCAAGTACATGATGATGCTATAAAACAAGCTCAGCTAGTTACCACATTTAGAGATAGATCCCTAACATGGTTCATGAAGTATTATGTTGGACAGAATAGATCACTAGTTGATATCAAAACTGCGCTTATTAGAGAATTCAAGAAACCTAAGTCAGAATCTCAGTGCATCACAGAATTAAAAGAAATCAAATAGAAACGTAATGAGACTGTATGGGAGTTTGATCAAAAGTTCAAAGCATTACTACATCAAGTTAGCTTTGAGATAGCACTGCAACAACATCAAGAATGGTTCATAGTTGCGTTGTTTCCCCATATTAGATTGTCGTTAATGCAACAAAAGGTAGCATTGTAAACAGAAGCATTAGAGATTGTGATGAAGCTAGAATATTTTCCCATAGGAGAAACTAGCAAAGGTATGGTACAAATACAAACACAGTTAGCCAATTTGACATTACAGCTACAAGATATGAAGAAAGGAAAAGAAACCAGAGAAGAAGTTTGGTGTACGAAATGTAAGGGAGAAGGACATTCCAAGGAACTTTGTCATGTGTTCAGAGACTACATTAATAGTGGAGCACCGAACCCATTGAATCAACAGCAAGGACCATGGTGTGAGATTTGACGATGTAGAGGAAATCACCTAGAAGACTGTTACCTGCTTCAGAAATATGTATAGAAACCTAAGAATTTGTATTGCACATTTTGTAAGTTAGTTAGACATGGTGATACGAACTACAGAGCTTATGATCTCATGATAGAAAGAAAGCATGATGTCTATAGAGTACAAGGAGAAACACCGCATAATAATGAAAATGAGTTGTATGACCAAGGCGCATATAGAGGACGTGGTGGCTACAGGGGAAGAGGATGCAACACTGGCCAAGGACGAGGAAGAGGTCAGATAGTATGTTATAACTGCAGTCAACCAGGACATCTAGCAAGAGACTGTTAGAATCCATGCACTAATTGTAAGTACTAGAACAAGGATCACAACATTCATGTTGTGACATGAAGTGGAACCGTGACAGGAGATGACAGGACAAATGAAGCTTCGACTTTTGAATATCACTCAAACATACCAAAGCCTACTGATGGGCCTTGGGTAAGAAAATCAACTGGAAAATACATGTATTTAATCTTGACCAAGAGAAAAAGGCATTCATGGAATCAAGAAAAAGCTTTCAGAACGAAGAACCTTTGACCATAAGAACCCAATTGCAAAGTGATCAAACACCAATACTGGATATTCCAATCCCATATGATGGATCGTGAAATTTGCCAGAGAAGATAAGTCCTATAACACAGTTCTTACAGAGCTGCATAAAGTTGCTAAGACATGAAAACGCCTTAGTCGGGGAACTACATAACCTATTGGGAAATTACGAACAACGTAACATAGTGAATGATGAACACAGAGAAGTTCATCATATCAAGAACCATAGAAGGACAGGAAGAGAAATGAGGCTAAATGCACAGATTGGAGATTATGAAATGAACCAGGTCATTCTCGACCTAGGCTCAAAGGTGAATGTCCTGACAAAGAAAACATGGGAACAAATGGGAAAGGCAAAGCTATCTTGGTCGCCTATACAATTAATATTAGACAATCAGAAAAAGGTTATACCTTTTGGGAGATTATCAAGTGTTCTTGTAGACATTGATGGAGTACCAAGTAAAGCGGACTTTGAGGTTATCGAGATTATAGATGAAAACAAACCTCATCCTGCATTATTAGGGATTGAATGGGAAATAGACAACCTTGCAATTCACATATCTGCTAGCAGAGAGGACTCGCGCTGTGAAGTTGAAAGTAAGCAAAAAGAAATGAGCAGTGAACTTCATAGTTCACATGACTGCTAGTGAAGTAAAGGAAAACTAGCTGTTACAGTTTTGATCAGAAAGTAGCCATTATACAGTGTTTTTGGAAACCATATGTTTCCACAATTAAGGCATATTCATCCGTTGAAGATGCATTCAATGAAGGGAAAGGACCAAGATATACACAAGATTTGGCCAATGGACATAACATTTAATGCTAAGTTAGCCGTTTTGGGGCACACCTTAGTGGTGAGATGCCTATAAATAGTAAAGGCCGTTTACTTACTTGTTTTACCGTAAATTTTCAATTTTATTGCCTGTAAATTTCTAAGTGTTTACCAGTTGAAAGCAATAGTTATCCGACAGTATATGTCTGAGCAGTCGAAATTAGAATAAATTTTGAGTGATTTCAGACATTCTAGTCTGAAAGGAGTTATGAAGATGCCCGTAAAGCAATCAGTTCCAGAACGTGGTGGTTCATCTAGAAAATCACCAAGGAATCAACCACAACAGAAGAAAGACAAGCAGAAGGCCACTGAACAAGAAAATTCGAAGGATGCAAATGTTCCAAAGCCATTTCCACCAGTAGAGACTCAAGAGAGACCCATATGGCTAATTCTAGAGTACATCTCTCTCAGGAAACAAGATGCACTAGATGTTCTTCTCATAAATAATGCTCAGTATGAAATTCCCATGCTGCCAATGTCAAGCCATGTGCAACTTAAAGAGAATTTTCTCGGTAAAATTCTAGAGTGAAAATTTTCCGACCATGATCTTCTCTAGGACACCAAATTTCCACAATTCCAGCCAGATCAATATATGTGCAGAAGGTATGATGAAGTTACCAAGCAGTCCACAATTCACATGCAGGACTGGATTGTGCCATTGCATCCATCAGGGTTGTTGAACCTACTGCACATCCCACATTTTGATAGAAGCCCAAAGCTTACAGTTGTGGTGCGCACACTACTTTCATGCATGCACCAGGGATACTTGTGGTTGGACCACAAGATAGAAATTAACATCGATCTCATCCATCGGATCACACACTTGTGCAAAAGGGGTGTTGATCGAGTCATTGAGTTCGTTGGGAAGAACAAGGATAAAGAGTTGGTTGCATGGATGAAGAGAGAATTCAGGTTATCCAAAGGAAGTCGTGGTTACATAACTGTCGGGATCAAAGATCAAGCCACGTGGTTCACAGGTCATCTCCTTGCAGGGAAGATCCTAAGTAAATGCAGACCGAATGAGGTACCGAATGCTGCAATTTCCTTAGTTGCGAAGGCTAAGGATGGATTTCAGTTCAATTGAGTGAGCTACCTATTGAACGAATTTTTAGAAGACATCCACGACACACAAGAAAATGGAGGTCATTTCCACTAAAGTTGGTTACTGGTACTGGTCACCTTTGTGGGATGGAAGGAACATCGTTATCAATAGAATGTACCGGTATTCATTGGAGATTGCCGAGGACTGAGGTTTGCGAACATGTGGGAAAAATCGAAGCTAGATCGACAAAGGGTAAACAACATACAGTTGCTTACTTACTTCGAGTAGTTATGTGAAGTCATTCATAGGAATCCACGTATCAATAAGGAAGTGACATCTCGCTATATCCGGAAAATGAATTTCAAATCCAGATTGCATTTCATTTACATACAACCGCGATTACAGCTCATGCCTCCTTAATGGTTTGAAGGACTATATCAGCTAGAGGCACAAAAAATCGATTTAATTATGGAAGACTGGCCACTAGAATGGAAGGTTGATGCGCCATCCACACTGATAACCAATTCAGAATAAAATGAAACTGGAGATACGAAAGACCAAGGTGATGATAAAACAAGCGCGCACAACCCAGAACCAAGCCAAGGTGCAAAAAAGCAACAAGATGTTGGCTTGTCAATAGGAGAGAAAAGAAAGGAACCCGACACAGCCATGTCGAAAGGAACACATAGGAAGAAGATGAAAGCTACTAAGCCTCCACTCGATGCGCAGTTGCATGACGATGACTATGAGTGCTTCACAGTCACAGTGTTAAGGCATATTGAAGAAACAATTGCATTAAAGGGAAGCAAGCAAGAAGCAGTGCAAATAGGCATGATGGAGAGCCTCACAAAATTGAAGAGTCTAGTCACAAGAGTTGAACAATTCCAGCAAGACTTGGTGAAAGAACTAGATTCTGATGATCGGTTAGGATAATCAAGCCAAAGGAAAAGAAAGGTTCTTTCCTTAACAATGATACCCTGACTAGTCGGAATCTAGTCAATGAATGTCATATTTACAACTGAAGACCTCACTGAAAGTGCGAAGCAGCTCGCACACCTAGACATTAATGTTGTGATGTTTACCATCGAGGGATTACATAATATGGTTCTGTAGGTTGTGGAAGAAATCTGAGATAGATTCATAGTCTCTTATAACCAGCATTTGAAGCTGGAGGAGAGCTACAAGGACCTAAAGGATGAATGCGCACTAAAAACCAAGGAGCTCACATATGCACAAGAGAAGCATAAGAGACTGAAGAAAGTTGTTGTTGAAGTCTTTGCGAAGATCTGAGACTGCCCAGAGGAACCTAACGTAGAAGCCACCATTTTGAGTATTGGTTCCATTGTAGACAACCTCAAAGCTAAAATGGACAATGTGGATATTGGATATAAGGAGCAGATTTTTTATTTAGAAGCTCGACAACAATATGGCACCTCACAACAAGATAAAGAAGCAAGAGCCAGAGAATTGAAGGCTTCCACAAAAAACATCTCCTCAAAAGTGGCGAGATGTCAAAACCTGCTTGATGAAATTACTAAGGTATGGGATATGTTGCAGGAAGAACCAGAGTTGCAAAAAATCCAGGACGAGGTACAACAAAGGAAGAAAGATATCGACTCTATGAATATGGCTATGAAGGATTTTCCATTGACGCAAATAATCCAGAAGTTCGCAGAAAATAAGGAACTTCAGAAGGAGTTGGAAGCGTTAAGGGAAAAGGAAGCAGAAACTTCATTGAAGTTACAGTCAATGCAGGAGGGAGCGCTCACACTTTCTAAATAAATTGAATAGAAGTTGCAAGAACTCCAGACAACAGAGGATACTGTGAAGGAGTAGCTTCTAGAACCAATCTCAGAGGAGATGCATGAAACAATTAAGGAATTTGAGCAAGAGGCCAAGGATACAGTTGAGAAGTTAAGCACAAATTTTCAAGAGTTCGTTGCGAAATCAAACATCTCAGAGGGTGCGCAGATCGAACAACCCAGTCAGAGTGGCTCAGGGGCGAGCCATGAGTAAGTGTTAGGGGCCTATTGGGTGCATCCCAAGTCAAAGGATGTTTTGATGGCGAAGTGCAAGTTAGGCGAGGCCTAACATCGGCTAGTTTTAGGAGAAAAAAATCCGCAATTCCTAGGAGCAGGATATGGAGCGCATCGAAGTGGCATATGAGGATCTGCCCCCTTAGTAAATGCGAAGTACTAACGACCATTGAAGTAGTTGGAGAGTTATGAATGAAGCAGTGGAATGTCAGTTACAAAAGAAAATGGTAAAGAGGCGGAATGGTGCAAAAGACACGCCATTGTAGCATCAGATCCGCGCGGTCAGAACTGTGACTGTCATAGAAGCGTCAGAGCCAGAGGAAGCGGCACAAAAGGACAGTAGAGCTCCAACGAAGTAAAGACAAAGCATGGTCAATAGGAGAACCATTCCATTTTGGGTTTAAGGGTACTATGGGGGTTGGCCCATAGTTATTGTAAATATGTGACCTTCGGGCACAATTTATAATGGGGGCAATTTTTCTTAAGGAAGGGTTATATAAGATTAGATGAGAATAGATCTTAATAGACTTATGTTAGACTAAGTATATCTGTGCTGAGAGATCTAAGAGAGGAAAAAGACTCTGCAGTTGTGTGCATGGAGATATATTTTATAGAAGAGTTTGCAGCTAAGTGCACAGACTGGAACTGTTAACCCCTTCCAATAAATATAAGAAGAGTTCCTGTGGATGTAGCTCCCATCTAGGGGGTGAACCACGTAAATGCTTGTGTTGTGTGTTTAAATGTTTGTTATATCGAATGTTTATGAATGTTTTTTCTTATATATGTGTTTTCATATGAATGCGAATGGAAATGATATGTTATGTATAGGAACATGTATGTATGAACATTGCGAATTTGTGTTAAATATGGTAAATGCGTAGTCATAGTATATGTGCAGTAACAACGATTCAACGGAGTCTGTAGGTTGTTAAGAAATACAAAGTGCATAGATACATGTTAGTATTGATCTGCGAAGTAGATGTTGAGTGAGCTGCGCATATCTAGTTCGCATAACATAACCGCACGTCACTAGGTTACAGAAACCTGATTCTGTAACCACCCATCTTCGCTTCGGGTGAGACTTCATCCTGCTCATAGGTTGATGCCGAAAGGGACAATGAATGGATATGGTTGGACTAAATGTTAATTTTTGAGCATTAATTCAATATACTCTAGGATCTTTACTAAGAAAATAACATGTACAGCATATCAAGTATAACAATGCATATCAATCACACCAAGCAATCACATGAGACAAGAGACACACAGAGTTTCACTAGGGAAAACCATAAAGGTGAAAAACCCCACAACTTCCTCAGAGGTAGAGAGAGAAATGATACAACCAAAGTACAAGAGATAGTCATCTACTAGCAGCTCCTCCTCCTCCTCAACTAGTGCGCCACTTTCCGAGTGATGGAAGAGTATATAATGAGATGATCAAATAGAGAGATCTCGCTCTCTATTTATACTTGTTATGAGCAGCCTAATAAACCTATGGGGCCGACTTGTCTAACTCAGCCTAATAACCACAGGTTACATTAATCCGGGCCGACCCCTCTACTAGGTGGTCTAATAACCCAACAAGTTACACCACTTGCGACACTTGTCAATACAAATGACGACACTTCCGTATAGAGAAATAATACATCTCTATAGGAGTACAATAATACATAGATGAAATACATTCTGAAGTTACATATACATCAACACTCCCTCTTAACTAGGAAGGTATTTCTCGATACAGATCTGCTAGCACAAGTCTTCTTCTTTGGATCATCATCAATGAATCATCGTCCTCGAATCATCGTCATCGTCACTATGGTTGCTATCTCAATCAATCTCCAATCTACTCATCATAGGAAGTTCTACAAAGCCAGTCCTCATTCATACTGTATGTAGGCTCACCACCTGTAGGTCTTCATCATCACTGGCCATACTGTGGAATACTCAAGACTGATTACATGCATCAACAAAACCTCAAAAGAGCATCCCAAGACTGATTACGAGCTCATTGCTCAACCTATCGGATCTCCCAGGATCTTTTACATGTTGACCTTCACAAAACCTACTCAGAGCATCCCAGGATGTTACGAGCAAACTGCTCTACCTGTCTAGATCTCAATAGAGCATCCCAGGCTATTACGAGCACACCGCTCTACCTGTCCGGATTTTAAAGGATCTTTTCTATGTGAACTTTCGCAAAACCTACTCAGAGCATCCCGGGATGTTACGAGCAAACCACTCTACCTGTCTGGATCTCGATAGAGCATCCCAGGATGTTACGAGCACACCGCTCTACCTGTCCATATTTTAAAGGATCTTTTCTATGTGAAACTATAGCAAAACCTACTCAGAGCATCCCAGGATGTTATGAGCAAACCGCTCTACCTGTCTGGATCTTGATAGAGCATCCTAGGATGTTACGAGCACACCGCTCTACCTGTTCGGATTTTAAAGGGTCTTTTCTATGCTACCTGCACAACCTGTCCACGGCCACAGAGTATCAAGCTGATACTCACCATACATCATCCTGATGTACATCATCACATGATCAACCCGATCATCATTATAGCATCAACCTGATGCGTATCATCTGGAGCAACATGCTGAAGCTCGTCATCTGTGATCATCCTGATCATACATTACATCCATTTGATGCATACAAAGTATCTACCTGATGCATATCATCATACATAATCAACATGATCATACAAGTATCCACCTGATACATATACGAGTACATGATCTACCTGATCATACAAGTATCCACCTGATACATATACCAATACATGATCTACCTGATCATACAAGTATCCACCTGATACATATACATATACAAATACATGATCCAACTGATCTTATCCCGCATCCAACATGATGCATATACATATGCATGATCCAACTAATCATAACAAGCATCCAACATGATGCATATACAAATACATGATCAAACTGATCATAACAAGCATCCAACATGATGCATATACAAATACATGATCAAACTGATCATAACAAGCATCCAACATGATGCATATACAAATACATGATCAAACTGATCAGAGCATCCAACTAATGCACATACAAAGTAGTAACTAGAGCATCGTCCTGATGCTCCTCATCCAGCGCTTACATCCACAGCCATGGGAAGGATCCTCCTCTCACCATGCTTGGAATGGCTCCAGTGGATGTGTCCATCACTTCTTCCTCGAAGTGTCATCAATCTGAAGGACCCCAAGCCTCTCTCTGAAGTACTCAAACTTCACTCTGGCTAGTGGTTTCGTCAGCACATCTACAATCTGCTCATCCATCGCAACATACAGGAGCTTCGCTGCTCCTCTCTACACCATATCCCTGATATAGTGATATTTGATCTCAATGTGCTTCGACCTATCGTGGAACACCGAGTTCTCAGAAAGCTTCACACAACTCTGGTTGTCACAAAGATACCAGTAGCCTCCAATGGGAGATCAAATAAATCAGACAGTAGCTTCCGAAGCCATACTGCCTCACATCTAGCCAAACAAGCTGCAACATACTCTGCCTCGGCTGTACTCAATGCTACGCAGGACTGCTTCCTGCTAAACCAGGAGATCACAGTTGATCCCATACTAAAGTAGCACCCAGATGTGCTCTTCCTATCTGCAGCACTGCCTGCCCAATCTGAATCAACATAACCCTATATGTTAAAATTTTTGATTCACATCATACTTGAGCCCATAATCAACTGTACCCTTCAGGTACCTCAGAATATGCTTTACAGCAACCAGGTGAACACCTCTAGGATCCGTCAGGAACTGGCTCAATGTGTTCACCGCAAAGCAAATATCTGGTCTCGTGTTCATCAGGTACATCAAGGACCCAATCATCTGACGATACATCGTGACATCAACTGGGTCAGATGAAGCATCACACAGAAGCTTCAGGTTCGATGCCATAGGTGTGGCCATGGCCTTGCAGTCCATCATCCTAAACCTCTTCAGGATCTCTACTGTATATTTTCCTTGTCCAAGGAAGATTCCATCTACATTCTGCCACACCTCCATGCCTAGAAAATAGTGCATCATCCCCAAGTCCTTCATCTTGAACTCAGCAGCTAGCTTCCTCTTGGTATCAGTGATCAAACTATCTTCTCCTGTAACAAACAAGTCATCCACATACAGAAGTAGTATCACTAGATTGCCTTCCTCAACCTTGTAGTAAAGGTTGGAATCTGCTTTACTCTTGGTAAAGCCCAATCTGGATAGAAATCTGTCCATCCTACAATACCAAGCCGTAGGAGCTTGCTTCAATCCATACAATGCTTTCTTCAGTCTGCACACATATGACTTCCTGTCATGTGTATCAAAACCAAGTGGCTGCTCCACATACACTTCCTCTTCGACTACACCATTCAAGAAAGCTGTCTTGACATCCATCTGGTGTATCTTCGATTTCATCACTGCAGCCAGGGAAAGTATTGATCTAATGGATGTGTACCTGGCTACAGGAGCAAAAGTCTCTTCATAGTCTATTCCCTCTTTCTGAGAGAAGCCACGAGCTACAAATCTTTCCTTGTTGCGCCGAGAGGTGCTCTACAGCCCAGTATGAGGGAGATCTTGTAACATGTAAGTGTTTGTCGAGTGTTTGTTGAGTTTGTCGAGTAACAAAATAATAAAAAGTAAACAAAAAAGAATAATACAAAGTAAAAAGTAATAAATATCATGTCGGCCATAAACAAAAAAGAATAATACAAAGTAAAAAGTAAATATGAGACTTAAACTAGAGACTTTAGAGCTTACTATTAGGTGATAAATATTATGTTGATCATAAACAAAAAAGAATAATACAAAGTAAAAAGTAAATATGAGACTTAAACTAGAGACTTTACTTTTTACTTTTAATACAAAGTAAAAAGTAAATATGAGACTTAAACTAGAGACTTTACATTTTACTTTTAATACAAAGTAAAAAGTAAATATGAGATTTTAGAGTGTTTGTCGTAAACAAAAAAATAATAATACAAAGTAAAAAGTAAATATGAGACTTAAACTAGAGACTTTAGAGATTAGGATTAGGTGGCTCAGGTATTGCACTCAAGGAGCTATTTAAGGAGACGTTTGCACCTTGGGAGATTTGATCCCTCTCGATGCTTGATAGAGCCTAGGATTTGACTCTATACTGTTTTTTCTCTATGCTACCATCTGCAGCATACTTGATCTTGTAGATCCACTTGGAAATCACAACTGACTTCCCATCAGGTCTTGGGACTACATCCCAAACATCATTCTTCATGATCGACTGATACTCCTCGATCATGGCATCCTTCCATTCTTTCTTTTCTGTGGCTTCTTCATAACTGGAAGGTTCTTTGTTCATAATGTCACAAAGTAAGGCAACATAACTGGTGTGAGATCTAGTTCTCTTCCTTGCTCTGTGTTCTTCTGCTGGAATTCCATACCTTTCTGCATCTTGAATGAGCTCTCTAGCCCATGCAGGTTTCATCTTGTGAGAGTCATTCTCATGGGGTAGATCTACAGGTTCTTTTGGATCTTCAATTTCTCAATCTGCTTCTGGAATTGCTTCAGCCATGGTGGTATCTTGAAATCTGGATTCCTTTGGTTCTTCATGATCTTCAACAGGTGCCTTCCTTGACTTGATGAAAGTTGAGTCTTCATCAAATGTCACATCCCTACTGGCATCAATCTTATTGAACCCTGGAAAGTATATTCTATAAGCCTTCGAGCTTTCACTGTACCCCACAAAGATACCCTTCTTTCCTGAAAGATCTAGCTTTGTCCTCTTTTCCTTTGGAACATGTTTATATACTGGACAACCAAATATTCTGAGATGACTGACTTTACGCTTCTTACCAGAGAAGACCTCTTTTGGTGTCTTGTTGTCCAATATCTTGTGAGGTGTTCTATTCTGCACATATACAGCTATCCTAGCTGCTTCTTCCCATAGATACATAGGCAGATCCTGGTCATGCAGCATTGCCCATGCTGCTTCCATGATTGTTCTATTCTTTCTTTCTGCAACTCCATTCTATTGTGGATTGTAGGGAGCAATCAACTCCCTCTTAATCCCTGAATCACTGCATAGTTTCTTGAAATCGCCTGAAGTGAATTCTTCGCCATTGTCGGATCTGGATGTCTTGATCTTCTTATCAGTTTGATTTTCCATCAAGGTCTTGAATTCCTTGAACTTGTCAAATACTTCATATTTATTCTTCAAGAAGTAAACCCAAGTCTTCCTAGAGAAATCATCAATGAAAGAGACATAGTATACATACCCACTCAAAGAACTAGATGACATTGTACCGCATACATCGGAGTGGATAATTTCCAATATTCCTTTTGCTTTGCTTTCACTACTTGGAAATGCCTTCTTAATGTTCTTTCCTTTTGCACATCCTTTGCAAACACCTTCATGATTTGACTTGATTTCAGGAAGACCCTCTACAGCTTTACTTGCAATTGGTAGTGCTCTATAGTGCACATGTGCAAGCCTTCGATGCCAAAGTTCACTTGGCTCCATGGATTCATGTACCATGGCATGTTTAGGTTGTCCCTTCAATTTGTACAATCCTCCCTCTTGTTCTCCAATCACTACTGCATCATCAATAGTTTTACCCTTTGGCCACATTAGGACTTGGCCATCTACAAATGCAACCCTCATGCCTTTTGCATCCAATGTAGAGATGGAGAGTAGGTTCTTCTTGAGCCCAGGTACAAATAACACATCTTTCATCTTCAAGGACTTTCCAGAGTCTAGGTTGTAGGAGGCTTCACCACTTCCTTTGATAGGGTATTGATAATCATCCCCAAGTTTCACCTTATGGGGTGATTCATGTTCAAATAAGTTTACAAAGGATTGTTTAAACTCAGTCATGTGTTTAGAAGCCCCACTGTCAATTAACCAATCATTACATCCATGAGAGATAGTACCTGTGAGGGGTGAGATTAGAACATATTCATTTCTGCTCTAGCCTTCTTCCTGGGAGGTTCATCATCCTCAGCAACATGAGCATGATATCTTCTTTTGTTGTTCTTCTTCTTCTTGTTGAAGTTGTTATCTTTCTTCTTCTTGGGACAATTTGAAGCAAAGTGTCCTACTTCATTACATTCGTAACATCGAACATGAGATATATCTTTCTTCTTGTGATGAGGGTCAGAATGTTTCTTGTTATGAGATCTCTCCCTCTTAAACTTGCTTCCCTTGGTGTGAGCTGTGAGAGCTTGATCTTCATTCCCCATCTTTTCTTCTCAAGCCACAAGCCTTGCTTCTTCTTGTGAGCATTCCTCCTACAGTCTACTGAAAGAGACCAATTTCTTTCTTGCACAAATTCCTTGGATAAAGGAATCCCATGACCTAGGTAGGCCATTTAGTGTGGTCATAACAACTTCACCATTATCCACTACTTCATCCATAGCTTCGAGTTGTTCCCTGATCTGGGAGACCTTAGAAAAATAAGATTGAATGGTCTCTCCATTCTGAAGCTTTACCCCTTTCAATTGATTCTGCAGAGTCATCTTCCGATTTATGTTCTTCCCTTCAAATAGCTTAGATAGGGAATCAAACATCTCTTTGGGTGTCTTTAGAGATGACACATGTGGGATGAGATGGTCCTTGATAGAATCAACAATGATCCTCTTTGCCTTGACCAAGTTCTTCTTATGAAGGGCTTTAGCCTCTTCTCCCTCTGGGACAAGGACATCAGAGCTTATGTAAGTATCCAACTCATTTTCTTCCATGATTAACCCAATCCTATACTTCCATGCTCGGAAGTTATCATCCCCTTCAAGCTTATCTTCAAGCTTGGTGTGGTGAGACATCTTAAAGAGTACTTCAAATGGAAATAGAGAAGATTTGGGTCTTACCACTTGATTTGCTGAAAACTGGATCTGGTCCCGGATTAGGGTTTGTCAGAGAAACCCTAAAAATTCAAAATGTGAATTTCAAAATTCTGAAAGGATAGAAAGATGCGCCTTGATGAGCTTATGAGCCTGGTATACTCAGAAATTGAAAACTGCAAAGCTTCACCCTTCAGAAATGCTTTTCAATCTCTCGGATTCACTAGGGAGGACCCTGAATTAGGGTTTGAGTTTCCCGGAGCTTCACCCAACCAAAAATCTCGATCCAAATCTCTAAACTTCGATTTTTCCAAGGAGCTTCCAGCTATGTCTTCAGATTTCATAAACTCCTATTTTTGTGGAAACCCTAATTTTTAGGGCCAAACCTGAAAGTGCTCAGAATTGAATTCTGATTGGACAGAAAGATTCTCCTTGATGAGTAGAGTCAATATACCTTGCTGCTTTTCCAAAATATATGGAGAGAAACCCAATAAATAAGAAACCCTAGTTTATGCCACTACACAATGTCTTCTTCTCAGGGAAGCTCTGATACCATGTTAATTTTTGAGCATTAATTCAATATACTCTAGGATCTTTACTGAGAGAATAACATGTATAGCATATCAAGTATAACAATGCATATCAATCACATAAGACAAGAGACACACAGAGTTTCACTAGGGAAAACCATAAAGGTGAAAAACCCCACAACTTCCTCAGAGATAGAGAAAGCAATGATACAACCAGAGTACAAGAGATAGTCTTCTACTAGCAGCTCGTCCTCCTCCTCAACTATTGTGCCACTTTTCGAGTGATGGAAGAGTGAATAATGATATGATCAAATAGAGAGATCCCACTCTCTATTTGTACTTGTTCTGAGCAGCCTAATAAACCTATGGGGCCGACTTGTCTAACTCAGCCTAATAACCCCATGTTACATTAATACGGGCCGACCCCTCTACTAGGTGGTCTAATAACCCATCAGCAAATTACACCACTTGTGACACTTGTCAATACAAATGATGACACTTCTGTATAGAGAAATAATACATCTCTATAGGAGTACAATAATACATAGATGAAATACATTCCGAAGTTACATATACATCAACACTAAAGACTAGAGGGTAACCTCGCAGAACCTGGGTCAGCCCTAAGGAAAATAGTAAGAGAGAGTAAGAAGCCAACAAATGCTCAAAACCACCTAATGAAACAAATATCCTCAATCATAATCCAATGATACCATAAACAACCCATTTGTTGTTTCCAGAGGCAATGTACTTATCCCTAGATGGATAGAAGAATCCTTTAGAGCCTAAGGTTTAGGTTTCCTCAACTAACCATGTCCAAGTCCCTAATGCCACAAGACCTAAATACATAGTGCCATAGATACCCATGTAAATTCATGTGTAGTCCTTTGAAGTAGTGCTCATGGATTTGTATGCCTCAATTATTTATTTAGGGATAAATGCATGGCATTGTTCCTTGGAACATGATTCCCAAGGACCTCAGACACCTATATACTAATCAAAACCACATAATGGCACCAACATCCCCAATCATAGGCCAACGATACACTCATGAGGCCATGTGTGGTTGGTGGAGTCAACCCTCTTAGCCTTGGATGGGTAGAATATTTCTTTAGGGCCCAAGGATTAGGTGTCCTCCATTAAGCATGTCTAAGGCCTCATAGCCAAAAACCTAGATACATAGTGCCATGGATAACCCTATGAAATCGTGCACGGTTCCTTGGTTCCATGGTTCAGTGGCTTTAGATTATTCAGAATCATAATTTATACCCGAGGCGGGTGTTGTTGGCTTCAGTTACGAACCAAGGGCCCTACCACCATTTTGTATATGAATAAGTGAAGATCATACTAATTCATCTGCTATAGTGGCTAGACCTACTTCGGTGCTTGTGATGCTATGCATGGTTCTTTTAGGAATTTTTCATGTATTTGGATGCCTCAATGGTTTCTTTAGGACCAAATGAATGGTCTTCTTCCTTATAACATTTTCCAAGGCCCTAAGACGTGTACATACTACTCAAAATCACATAATGGCATTGACATCCTCAACCATAGGCCAATGTTACCCTTAGGAGGTAATGTGTGGTTGGTGGAGGCAACCTTCTTAGCCATGGATGGATAGAAGCTTCCTTTAGATCCCAAGGTATAGGTATCCTTGAATAACCATGTTGAAGGCCCCAAGGACACAAGACCTAAATAGATAGTAGCATGGATACCCATGCGAAGTAATGCATGTTGCTTCAAGGAATTGTTCATGGATTTGGATTCCTAAAAAATTTCTTAATGGATAAAGGAATGGTCTTCCTCCCTATAATATAATTTCCAAGACCTTGAGACACATACATACTACTCAAAAACACGTAATGGAACAAGCATTTTCAATCAAGGTCTAATTGTACTCTCAAGAGTCGATGTGTGGTTGGTGGAGGAAAAATTCTTAGCCCTTGATGGATAGAAAGTTCCTTTAGGGGAATGGGATTCAATTATTCTCCATTGACCATGTCCAAGGTCCCAAGGCCAAAATACCTACATACATAGCACCATGGATACCTTAATAAAGTCGTGCATGGTCCTTTGAGGCATTGTTCATGGATATAGATGCATTAGTGGTTTCTTTAGGGCCAAATACATGGTATTCTTCCCTAGAATGTTATTCCCAAGGCCCTAGGGCACCTACATAAACCTCATTCTTTCATCCTATGACTACAATCAAGGCCTTAAGACCCATCCCACTTTGCATAAACTCTTGATTTTGGACATATCCAACTTTTATGCCAAATATCGACTTTAAAGGGTGTATGCTATGGTTCATGGGATTGATAATCTCCCATTACCTCAATAATATTATGTTAGGGTATAATTCCCTCAATTTATTCTCCAACCACGGTCCAAGACCCATCCCAAGTGCACAAAACTAAATATTTCCACTCATATCCAAATTTAAGGGTAATGATCTCCTATACAATGCATTATCTCCTATGTGATACTTTGAGTTATCTCTCTTAGCTCGAGATGCCTAAAAATTTACTTTAGAGCCTAATTCTTGTAATCCCTCCGATGACTATGTCTAACGTTCTAGGACACATACTTGGTGTCACTAATATTAGTGCTCAAATTCCAAGGATAGCATTGGGAGTTCATAGGTGTGTTTCAAAGCTTCCCTTTTGGCCTAAGTCCCATGTTCCTTCCTATAACATTATACAAAACCATAATAACCATACATACTAGTGAAAACCTCATAATGGTGTCGATTTCCTCACTTAGAGGTAAATAATAGCCCAATAGGTCATGTGTAGTGGTTCAAGGTGTTGTTTTTGGCCTTGGATGCCTAAAATATTTTATTAGATTCTAAGGGTTGGGTTTCCTCCCTCAAACATGTAAAGGGTCTTGACACACATATATAGTGCTTAAAACCTCTTAGTGATATTGATACCCCCAATATTCGGCCAATGATAGCTTAAAGAGGTTTCATGTCGTGATTTGAGATATAGTTGTTAATATCATATGTTTATAGGTTTCCTCTAAGGTCCAAGGCCTAGGATTCTTCCCTTAATCATGTCTATGCCCTAAAGACTTATACATAGTTTTATTTCCTTTAATTCCCCATTATATCCCTATTATAAGGGAATGGATCCTTTCAAAGGGTCATTTTTGTTGGTTGGATCAACACATCATTAGTATCGCTAGATGTATAGAAGATTCATTTAGCCTGAGGCCTAAATTTCTTCTCTTAAATAGGCCAAGGGGCAGTAATGTTAAGATTCAATATGCTAAGATAGACAACATCAGTATTCAATTCAGTTTCACAACAATAGCATATACATGATCATTGAAAGAATAACAAGCAAAGCATAAACACAAGAGACACAGATTTATCTTGGGAAACCCTCATGGGGTAGAAAACCCAGCAAAACTTCCTCAATATAGATGATCAACAAGTACAAAGATGTAGTCCCCAAACAAGATCTCCTTCTCCTCCTTTGCAGATCTCTCTCTCTACTATTCGAGTTCACAAGTGAGTGTGTGTGTTAAATGAGGAACACACCTCCTCTATTTATACTTTACATTCACTTGAATTTTACACTTGACAGGTCAGCCTCAATAGTTTATTCTCTTGCTGACTGGGCCGACCCCTCTACGGGACTTAAACACCCCATTACAAATGACTCTTAGGGGATCTATTTCCCCAAATTACATGGGAGGATTTACCTCAATGACTTTACATAATAATAACATCCCGATGGAGGAATAAAACATCTCCGGATGAATAATAATAAAGTAAAAATAGAATATTCTTTGAAGTTACAATATTTCAACACTCCCCCTTAACGAGAATTATATTCTAAAAACATCTGTAGGAGAAAGGAGTCATCAACTACATCACAGCATCTATAAATAATTGGAAGTTTTCTTTAATCATCATCAGTAACTCAAACAGCTACTGGAACATCTTCAATATATTCAATACTGGAACATCAACATCTTCAGTATTGAGTCTTCATCTTCTACAGCACTCGATCACTTGATCAGCTACAGCAACAACATCATATGGATCTCCCAATCAACAACATCATCTGGATCTCTCGATCAACAACATCATCATCTGGATCTCCCGATCAACAACATCATCTGGATCTCTTGATCAATAGCATCATCATCTGGATCTCCCGATCAACAACAACATCATATGGATCTCTTGATCAACGACATCATCATCTGGATCTCCCAATTAACAACATCATCTGGATCTCTCGATCAACAACATCATATGGCTCTCTCGATCAACAACATCATCATCTGTATCTACCGATCAACAGCATCATCATCTGGATCTCCCGATCAAAAACATCATCATCTGGATCTCTTGATCAACAGCATCATATGGATCTATTGATCAACAACATCATCATCTAGATCTCTCGATCAACAGCATCATCTAGATCTCCCGATCAACAACATCATATGTATCTCCGATCAACAACATCATCATTTGTATCTCCCTATCAACAACATCATTATCTGGATCTCCCAATCAACAACATCATCATTTGGATCTCTCGATCAACATCATCATCTATATCTCTCGATCAACAACATCATCATCTGGATCTCTCGATCAACAACATCATCATCTGGATCTCCTGATCAACAACATCATAATCTACAATACACATGATCCAATTACGGCATGATCAATCCCTATCAATTTAAGGCACCATATCATGTCTAGGTATGACGCAATCCATATCTACTTACAGGATGATCAATCCCTATCAATTTAAGACACCATATCATGTCTAGGGACAATGCAATCTAGATCTACTTACGAGATGATCAATCCCTAATTTAAGACACCATATCATGTCTAGGGATGATGCAATCAAGATCTACTTACGGGATGATCAATCCCTGTCAATTTAAGACACCATATCATGTCTAGGTATGATGCAATCCATATCTACTTATAGGATGGTCAATCCCTATCAATTTAAGACACCATAACATGTCTAGGGACGATCCAATCTAGATCTACTTAAGAGATGATCAATCCCTATCACATTAGGACATAAGTCCAAGGATGATGCAATCTTGAACCACAGTGCCAGTCCTTTTTCATACTAGATGTGATCTAGATCAAAAATAGGATTTACCACCACAGAGCTAGTCCTTTTTCATACTGAATGTGACCTAGATCAAATCTAGGATTTACCACCACAGAGACAGTCCTTTTTCATACAGGATGTGACCTAGATCAAATCTAGGATTTACCACACAACATCATCACATTCTCGAAGACAAGAGTCTACGGATCTCTTTTAGGACATATGTCTAGGGATGATACAATCCCACTACAAAATCATCAATATCTTTCATGGAGACAAGAGTCTACGGATCCCTTTAGGACATGTGTCCAGGGATGATACAATCCCACTCTCCAACTTAGATAAATTCTAAGGACCACTCATCGACCTCATCGTCGGTACAAGCATCCTCATTATTGACCTCATCGTCAGTACAAGTATCCTCATCATCGATATAGGTATCCTCATCATCAATACAAGTATCCTCATCATTGATACAAGTATCCTCATCATCGATATAGGTATCCTCATCATCAATACAATTATCCTCATCTTCAATACAATTATCCTCATCATCGATACAGGTATCCTCATCATCAATACACGTATCCTCATCATCGATACACGTATCCTCATCATCGATACAAGTATCCTCATCATCGATACAAATATCCTAATCATCAATGAAGGAACTAAAGTTCCCACTAAGTAAATAACCAATACAAGTAACGTATATGTGCCATAAATGGCAAATTGTAATAATGTATTAGAATGTAAGATAGATGATTTACAAGAAATAATGTCGAGTATTTTATACCCTAAGTGGGAAGGGAGGTGACTTTTCAAGTCACCTCTTGAGTAATTAATTAATTACCCTAATTAACCTACTTAGTATTTAATGTTAATATTTTCAACATTTATATTTGTTACATTGCCTTCCCCTTAAGGGAAGCTTTGTCCTCAAAGCTTCATTGACAACAATGTCTGCTTTTGCTTGAACTGTCATCTCTAGATCCTTTGCGATACTTGATGAAATAAGACGATACGAGTTACGGATTCCCCAGGAGAATTGTCTCATCGTATCTCCTGTGGTCCATCCCAAATCTATTTTGATTGGACCTCCGAGATCGTTTTGGGGAATGGGTTGTCTCAATGGTTGCTTAGTATGTCGAATTGTTTGCCTGTCAACATAACTCTTTTGTGATGCTCATTTTGACCCTGTCATTGGTCAAAATGACGATTATAATTGGGATGTCTGTAAGGAATATGTGTTCTTTGTTTTTCTTTCTTTTGAACTGCGGTGAAGACTGCCTTCACTTCCTCGACTTGATTTTTGGATGCATCTTCCTGGATTTGCGCTTCTTGGTTCTCCAATAGATTTTTATGATTCTGAATCTTTTCGATTCTTTCATCTTGAGACTTTTTGTCAATGTCTAAGTTCTTGATTTGATTCTCTAGTTCCTGATTATGATTCTTTAGACATAGGTTTTCTTCCTGCCTTTCCAGTATTCTTCCTTCGAGGTCTTCACTGAAGTGTTCCCTCTTGCTACTGTTTTTCAATTTTTTTATCTTTGTAATCAATGTTTTATTATGAATTCGTAGTCAAAAAATCTCTTCGGTATTGCTTGATAACACATTGTTGACTTTTGTTAGTTCCAACTTATGTGTCTTCTTACTATTGTCACACTGTCGCTAGAGTTTTTATTTTTGTTGTTGATGATGACGTAACTTTGTTTCCTTATTTTTTAACTTTTCATGTACTTACATCAATTCATCTTCCTTGTCCATGATGATTTTGCTAAGACAACTAATTTCCTCTTCTAAGTCGACACTATTTCCATACGAATATTCTTCGACTTTGTTTGGTTTTTTTATCTGGTCTTCAAGTTTTTGAATGATACCTTCCAGATGTGAAATTTTTCGTCCTTATCTAATAAATTTTTTGTGAGGTTTTCTCTACTGTCTTCCAATGATCGAATTCGTATTTCTGAGGTAATAATCTGTTGTTTTTGAAAACCATTAATTCGTTTCTGATTGTTGAACTGGAGTTGTAGAACACTATTAGCTAGTTCACACTTTTCTAGCTTGGCCGAAACTGTTCGTAACTGTGATTGCGATTGTGAGTGACCTAGATCATCCCTCATAATAAAACGTTTATCACATATTGGACAGGATCGATCGTAATTTTTAAAGGCTATTGGATATTGGAATTCCATTTCGCAATAAGGACACTTGGTCCAGAATTTGGATTTATATATGGAATCCATAATTCCTTCAATAAATCCACAATTGGCTTCAGTGACTTCTTCAATATCTTCCGAGACTTGATATCCGCTCTTTTTAATATCTTGTTTGACTTTGACTTATGTGTCAATAAATAATCTTTGATTTCTTGATGATTGCTTTGAATTCTTCTTGATTTGTTCTTCTCTTCTTTCTTATTAGGTCAAATAACCTTTTTTTCAAAAATAATTATTATTTTAATAAAATCATAATTATTATTTCCTTTATATTTATTATTTTTGTATATTATTTTGTTTCAAAATAATAATTATTATTTTCAAATAATATTAATATTATTATTAATAAAATGTATTACTTTTAATAATGTTTATTAAAATTTATCGAAATTGTTTTGATTTTAAACTATTTAAATTATTTTTAATAGTTTAAAATTAGGGTTTAGTGGATGGAGGGAGAACGTGAAAGGAGTGCAGGTGAGTAGGGACGAGAGAAGACGATGAGTAGGTGGGAATGGAGATGGAATCAAGGATGGAGGATCGCGTAGGGAAGTTGCAGGCGGCAGAAAGGCTGGCCACTTGGAGCGCGAGGGTTGCACAGGTGAGAATTGGTAGGGAGGCAGGGAGAAAATTAGCGGAGAGGTGGTAGGAAAGTGGAGGGAGGAGGAGACTGGGAGAAGGGGGGGGCGTGGAGAGGGAGGCTACGGAGGGGAGTGGCAACGCACGGGGGTGGACGACGGTGTTGAGCCAGAGAGTGGATGGAGGCTGGAGGGGAGGAGCATGGATTGGGAGGGAGAGACAATTGCAAGGGGTAGTGGCTGAAGATGGAGTGAGAGGTGAGGCAGGGGTGTGGGAGAACAGCAAGGAGGGTGGCGAGGAGCACAAAAAAATAGGGGAGAGCGACCGAAGCAAAGGTGTGTGGAGGTTGATGAGAGGATGGTGTGTGCGAGTTGTGTGAGGGTGCTGCGTTGAGCAGTATTGGGACGGGAAATGGTTGGGGTTTGCATGCAGGCTGGAAGATAAATCGAAAGGGAGTAGAGGGAATGTTGGAGGGAAGGTTAGTAGGAAGGGGAAGAAATGGTGGGGGGAAGATAAGAGCGCGGCAGGAGTTGGAGCAGGTATGAAGGAGGATGGAGGTGAGAGAATGAGGAAGGAGGGGAGATGCAGGTGGAGGGTGGAGATGATGACGAATGTGGGAATTTATTGTGATATTATGGTCAAAAACCAAAATTCAGGGAAACCCTGGGTAATGGCTAAAAGCTAAGGGATAACCACAGGCCAGAATCTAGCCAACGAGGCTCTGATAGCACTAAAGGAACTAAATTTCCCACTAAGTAAATAACCAGTACAAGTAACGTATATGTGCCATAAATGGAAAGTTGTAATAATGTATTAGAATGTAAGATAGATGATTTACAAGAAATAATGTCGGGTATTTTATACCCTAAGTGGGAAGGGAGGTGACTTTTCAAGTCACCTCTTGATTAATAAATTAATTACCCTAATTAACCTACTTAGTATTTAATGTTAATATTTATAACATTTATATTTTTTACAATCAATATAAGTATCCTCATCATTGATACATGTATCCTCATCATCGATACAAGTATCATCATCGACCATATCACTCCCCCTTTCGAGGAGGGTTCTTCTGAACTACATCAAGCTTGTATCGGAAATACTCAAATGTTACTCGAGACAAGGGTTTGGTCAATACATCAGCAACTTGTTCGTCAGTGCTCACATACTCAAGATTTATAGCTACTTTTTGCACCATATCCCGTATATAGATATATCGGATCTCTATGTGCTTTGACTTATCATGGAACACTGGATTCTCCGTCATCTTGATACAACTCTAGTTGTCACACAGGATCATAGTGGGGTCCATCTCTAAGTCAAATAGTCCTGATAACAATCTTCCAAAGCCATATGGATTCACAACTAGCAGAGAAAGCTGCTATATATTCCGCTTCAGCTGTGCTGAGAGCCACATTGGACTGCTTCCTGCTAAACCACAAGATCATAGCAGATCCCAGACAATAACATCCACCCGATGTGCTCTTTCTGTATATGACACTTCCAGCCCAATCTGCATCTATATAACCATACAATCTGAAGTCATGATCTCCAACATAGTATAGATCAAAGTCTATCTTACCTTTTAGGTACCTTATCACATGCTTTGCAGGTACTAGGTGAACACATTTAAGCTCAACTAGATACTGACTCACGGTGTTCACAGCAAAGCATATATAAAGCCCCATATTTGTCAGATACATCAATGAACCAGTCATCTATCTGTAAACTGTAGAAACTACCATCCATCATCACGGATCTCTACTTCACATTTTCCTTGGATAAGGAAAAATCTCATCTGATCTCAGCCACATATCTGATCACAAAATCATGCTAGGATTCCCTAACTCTGAGATCTACTCCCTCTGAAGTGGAGTCTTCTACATCTTAGTATTTTCCTCCTTCTGTGACTAAACATCATTCACAGTCTGCAATGAGTGATCTTCTGCATATCTATCTGTGCGATCTCTCGTTAGATGGTTCTAGTGATATGAGCCTCAATATCACTCGAACTATATGGTGAGTTCCTTCTTGCTTCCATCTGAGAGAAGCATGTCAACCATCTTCAACCTTGTAGCAAAGGTTGAAATCCGCATCACCCTTGGTGATCATCAAGCTCATCAAATGACTATCGATCCTGGGTACCTATTGAACCCATACAGAGCCTTCTTCAATCATTTGATTCTCTATCAAATCCTGGGAGTTTTCTCGATTCACACTTCTTCTTCAATTACACCATTCAAGAGAATAGTCTTTTCATCAATGGGTGTAATCTTTCTCTAGAAGTCTGTCTAGCCACTTGGAGCAAACATCTCATCATGATCCTCTCCCTCTTTCTAAGAGAATCCTCTAGCCACGAGCCTTCTATAGTACGTTTGATTTGTAAGTCTTCTTGTTGAACATCCATCACTTGTTCTTTGGAACATGTGTTCATCATCCTTCTTTTGTAGATCATAGCACATGATCTTTACTACAAATAAATTTTAATTACATGATTAGTAACACTTCATAATCATCAAATCATGTTTACATTTCAATGATAACCTATTATGCATACTAATAAGATTCACATAGTTATGCAACTATCTTGACCAATACTTTAGCACAACACTTTTCCATATCTTGTATGCAAACAATGGCTATCTAGATGCCTTCCATCTCTACCAGAACAAACTATCAAGATCGTGCACAACTCTCAGCATGTCAGCAAAGAGGTTTCATTTTAGACAAGCAACAATGGAATGTTTGTCCAACTTACCCATCATATGCATATTAGTAGTATACTGTTCAATGCTATATGAATGCTTACACTATGCATGATATATTCTAGGAATACAAATATGAGCAATATCATTTCAAGAAGTAATTCAAATAACAACTCAAATACTTATCTTTTATGCTTGTGTCGTTTCCTCCCTCTTGATCTCTATTTTCCCTTTATAATGGCATCATGATTATATGTCTTTGAACTTCTATCCATCCTGGACCACTATGCATGCTTAAGTGTGCACTAGTTTCATCATTGTGTCATCCTCAAAATCTCATACATAATCATACATTCATTCGTATAATCTCAATAAGTTATCAAAACATTATGATTCTAAATAATCTTAAACATGTATGGTCATGATCATTTCATGCACAAGTATACTTATCTAAGATCTTAACACAAAGTAGGATTCTAACTCGATATAGGAAAACATACCTGGATTAGCATGCTAGCTAGTTATGTCTAAAACAATATCTTCTTTGTTCTCTTCAATAATTTAGAGAACTTGTGCTAGTAACCTACATATCTCATAAGTTAAGCATAATAGAACCAAACCATGCATACCTCGCAATTAGAGCTTCTATGTGATCAAAGACTATGGATGAGTCTTTGTATTCATGTCATCGTGGTCATATAGATTTGTCTTACTTGATGTACCTTTCATGTTAGCAAACAACATCATCCTCATACAACACCACAAGTGCATTAGTACAATCATAAGTGTCGTAACCCTAATCAATGAATGTCTTCTATAATTCACATGCATTCATACTTTTACTAAGGTGATCAGACAATCTAAAATTAATCATAATTGTACTAACCTAAATAATATGAAGACAAACATATTATGAACTTAATCATGAAACAGATTTCAAAAAATACCTGTATCTTCTCAAGTCATACCTGTCGAGTAGTCTTCTCTATAAGGGTAAAACCCTAACCATACAAGGTAGATCAATTGTAAAAATATTATATAGGTTCATGGTGTTAGGATGATAAAATATCAGTTCCATTTAAACATCCTTCATTGCTACCCTATGAGTCTCCCAACTTTGCTAGGGTTTCTTCTTACTTGAAAACCCTAATTTTCAATCTCCTTCCTCCCACAACATTTTGATGGAGGATTAATATCTATGATGAATGGATTCCAAATCCACTTTCAAGTTTCCAATGTTGCATCATGTGTCTCCAACATTGTATCAGGTCATGCCATACCTAAAAACTGAAAACCCTAGGTGAGAGCTTCTTCCTCCTCTTCTTTGATTTCCTTCGTTGAGCCATTTCAGATGTGACATGTTGTTTCTGGTGCATCTCTCAACTTTTGGATCTGTAGGGCCTGAAACTTCGACCTATGGTATCCGGACCTGTCATCTTTCTAGCCCCACAGTTTTGACCTTCATTGGATTCTCCATCAGAGATATATGCTCAGTCTCCCAACATGACCTTTTTAAGGGATGAAACAGAATAGCGAAATTGCACGGAGTTCCATGTGTCATTGTTTCACCTTAGACCTCAGAAACTCAGACTTGTGAAACTACAGTTCATTCCCTAACTGTCACTTTTTACGGAATTTCATTTGGAGCTTCCTAGCCCGAGATATGACCTTTTTCCCTAGGTAACCTGTTTAGGGATTCATTCTGGAATAGGCAGAAACCCTAACTTGTACGGATCATATCTCAGAAATTAAAACGAATCTGAGGCTGAAACTCAGATACAAGGTACAGGAAAATTTCATCTCCAAAGTTTCAGATCTTGAACCTTCACCAAAATTTATTTATAGAGAAAGTTCCACGATGACTAGGTTTTTCTATACAAAACCCTAACTTTCAAATTGTCGCAAGTGAAACAAGTGTCGTAAGTGCCATACATTGCCTTCCTTCAAGCTATATATGATACCATGTTAAGATTCAATATGCTAAGATAGATAAAATCAACATTCAATTAAGTTTCACAACAATAGAATATACGGGATCACTGAAAGAATAAAAAGAAAAACATAAACACAAGAGACACAGATTTATCTTGGGAAACCCTCATGGGGTAGAAAACCCAGCAAAACTTCCTCAATATAGATGATCAACAAGTACAAAGATTTAGTCCCCAAACAAAATCTCCTTCTCCTCCTTTGTAGATCTCTCTCTCTCCTATGCGAGTTCACAAGTGAGCGTGTGTGTTAAATGAGGAACCCACCTCCTCTATTTATACTTTACATTCACTTGACTTTTACACTTGACAGGTCGGCCTCAATAGTTTATGCTCTTGCTGACTGGGCCGATCCCTTTATGGGACTTAAGCACCCCATTACAAATGACTCTTAGGGTCCATCTATTGCCTCGAATTACATGGGAGGATTTACCTCAATGAATTCACATAATAATAACATCCCGACGGAGGAATAAAACATCTCCGGATGAATAATAATAAAGTACAAATAGAATATTCTTTGAAGTTACAATACTTCAACATGCAATCCCATCACTAATGATTGAAAGCTTAAAATTACACCAATTCCCACACATAGAGGCTAATAATTCTCTCAAGAAGACATTTTTGCTAACCCCATTTCTTTGCCCTAGATTCCTAAAATCTTATTTTATGGCCTAAGGTAGAGGTTTCCTCCCTCTAACATGTCCAAGGATTTGAGACACATGCCTTGTGCTTAAAACCTATTGATGATACTAATATCTATCAATAAATTTAATAAGATCAATAAAAATATACCCAATTGAATAATCAAATTTCAATTCAAATCACTTTTATTACTATTTTATTATAATAATAATTTAAAAATGGTTTCCTTTAATTATTATCAATATTAAGAATCCTAGGCATTTATTTGCTTAAATAATATTAAAAATGAATAATTTAATTATTTATAAAGTAATTATGTGTGAACTTATTGTGCTTGTGGTGTAAAGCCTCATAAACTAATCATGCAAATTTATTTGTTTAAATAGTTAATAAATAATTGAACTTGTGGTGATTGCATGGGTGATTGTGGTGTAAAACCTCATAATTAATCTTAATCATTTATTTGAATGAAAAAAGTAAATTGAATTAAGTTATTTACAAAATAACTATTTGTGATGTTGTTGTGTTTTTTGTGCAAATCATCATAATTAAATCCTATTTGTACACTTCCATGCCACAAATAAGTGCTTAGCACCACTATATAACACTTCCCAATATGAGATTTCTCTAGCCTTAGGATTCCTTTACCCTAAGGGATGGATTTCTTAGCCATTCCCTAGTGATTAGAACCTTACAATATTGTCTATGCCCACATGTAGAACATGAGAATACTTTTAGGAAGATGTGTGGTGACCGTTGAAGTGTCTTTTATGGTCCTAAATTTCTCAAAGCTTGTTTTAGGGCCAAAGCTAGAGGTTTTCTCCCTTGACCATGTCCATGGATTTGAGACCCATGCCTTGTGCTAAAAACCTAGTATTTATTTGTTTAAATAATATTGAAAATGAATAAATTATTAATATAATTATTTATGAACTTGTTGTCCTTGTGGTGCAAAGCCTCATAAATCAATCTTCTGAATTTATTTGTTTAAATAATATTAAAATAAATAATTGAATTTGTTGTGATTGTGGTGTAAAACCTCATAAATTAAGCTTGAACGTTTATTTGAATGAATAAAAAAATAAAAATAAAATAATTGAATTAAGTTATTTACAAAATAATTATTTATGAATTTCTTGTGTTTATGATGCAAATCCTCATAATTAAATACTACATGGGCATTTACATGTGACAAATAATAACTTAGCACCATTTATGGTACTTACCAACATGTCATTTCTTTTAACATAGATAACAAGCATTAACACCATCTTAACACCACAAATTTTAAGTGGTTCTAATACCACCACATTAACACCATAGAATGTAAGTGATGCTAATACCACCACCTTAACACCATAAAATATAAGTGGTACTAACTTGTCTTGCTAAAAGATGACTTTTCTTGTTGTGCCCCTTGCACTGCTGGTATTCGACTAATACCTTCGATTTAAGAAGTTAAGTTTCCCCACTTGCATGACACCCTTTGGAATAACATATTTGATCTCATAAGTTAAGTTCCTTCCCCTTACAATTCCTACTAGTCAAGAAACACTCACAATCTATTTCCGCCAAGGTGACAATACATATGGTTGAGGAAGGTTTTCTTAAAGTTTGGGCCATGGTTTCTTCTGAAGACATCATAATCATACTTAGTGTTGCTTGTATTGGAGCAAGATCCAATTGGATATATAATAATGAATGTGAGATTGGGATTAAGAGTGCAAGTTCAATATTTCCGTTGTCCTCATCTGGTTGATATCGTGACTGCAATTGCGTGTTAGCGCCCAAGTCTCTATATTTCAATGTATATTAGCCAATAAGTTTAAAAAAAAAAACCAATTGAATGCAATTTTCTCCTCTTACTACATTTTCGAGCACTATAAGTGACCAAATATTTCCATTAGAATACACAGTAGCAGGTATATCTAAAGCGTTGATTTTTCCAAGGGAAATATCTTTACGAGAGAAAAACTACATAAGTGGTCTAGCTTTATCCAAACTCTATCTTCCCAATACAAGGGTTTAACCTTCCATTATATCATGATAATGTGATCTATCTAGAAACTCTTCATCATGCATAAGCAAAGCCTAAGATATAAGATTCTTTGGAGAAGGGAATTTCTTTATCACATATATAATTTCTTTGATTGCAACTGTGTGATCCATCCAAAAGCTTTTCATCATGCACAAGCAAAGATTAAGGGATAAGATTATTTGGAGAGGGAAATACCTATATCACATATATGATTTCTTTGGTTGGGGACTAATTTATTATCCAAAACATGTGACATCTATTGAAATGATGCATGCACAAAGCTTAAGAGTTAAAATTCTTTGGAGAGGGAAATCTATATATCACATATATATGATTTATTTGGTCTTGACACAATTCATTATGCAAAACATGTGACAGATCTACCAAAATTATGCACGAGCAAAGCTTAAGAGGTCAGATTATTTGGAGAGGGAAATCTCTATATGAGATATATGAATTCTTTGCTTGGGGCTAAATTCATTGTGCAAAACATGTGACATCTACCGAAACGATGCACAAGCAAAGCTTCAAAGATATGATTCTTTGGAGAGGGAAATATCTATATCACATATATGATTTCCTTGGTTGGGGACCAATTCATTAAGCAAAAGATGTGACATCTACTGAAATGATGCATGAGCAAATATTAAGAGATAAAATTCTTTGGAGTGGGAAATCTCTATATCACATATATGATTTAGTGGGTTGGGGCCCAATTCATTATGCAAAACATGTTACATCTATCGAAATGATGAGCAATCAAAGCTTAAGAGATAAGATTCTTTGGAGATGGAAATCGCGATATGACATATATCAATTCTTTGGTTGGGGCCAAATTCATTATGCCAAACATGTGACATCTACTGAAATGATGCAAGAGCAAAGCTTAAGAGATAAGATTCTTTGGAGAGGGAAATATCTATATCACATATATGATTTATTTGCTTGGGACCCAATTCATCATGCAAAACATGTGACATCTATCAAAATGATGCATGAGCAAAGATTAAGAGATACGATTCTTTGGAGAGGGAAATATCTATATCACATATATGATTTCTTTGGTTGGGACCAAGTTTGTTGTGCAAAACATGTGAGAACTACCAAAATGATTAATGAGCAAAGCTTAAGAGATAAGATTCTTTGGAGAGGGAAATGTGTATATCACATATATGATTTCTTTGGTTGGGACCAAGTTTATTGTGCAAAACATGTGACATCTACCGAAATGATGTATGAGCAAAGCTTAAGAGATAAGATTCTCTCAAGAGGGAATCCTCTATATCACATATATGATTTCTTTGGTTGGGACCCAATTCATTGTGCAAAACATGTGACATCTATAGAAATGATGCATGAGCAAAGCTTAAGAGATAAGATTCTTTGGAGAGGGAAATACCTATATCACATATATGATTTATTTGGGTGGGACCCAATTTATTATGCAAAACATGTGACATCTACTGAAATGATGCATGAACAAAGCTTAAGAGATAAGATTCTTTGGAGAGGGAAATATCTATATCACATATATGATTTTCTTGGTTGGGACCCAATTCATTGTGCAAAACATGTTACATCTATTGAAATCATGCATGAGAAAAGATTAAGAGATAAGACTATTTGGATAGGGAAATCTCTATATCACATAAATGATTTCTTTGGTTGGGACCCAATTTATTATGTAAAACTTGTGACATCTACTGAAATGATGCATGAACAAGCTTAAGAGATAAGATTCTTTGGAGAGGGAAACCTCTATATCACATATATGATTTCTTTTGTTGGGACCCATTTCATTATCCAAAACATGTGACATCTACCGAAATGATGCATGCGCAAAGCTTAAGAGATAACATTGTATGAAGAGGGAAATGTTTATATCACATATATGATTTCTTTGGTTGGGACCCAATTTATTATGCAAAACTGTGACATCTACGTAAATGATGCATGAACAAAGCTTAAGAGATCAGATTCTTTGGAGAGGGAAATCTCTATATCACATATATGATTTCTTTGGTTGGGACCCAATTCACTGTGCAAAACATGTGACATCTATTGAAATCATGCATGAACAAAGATTAAGAGATAATATTCTTTAGAGGCAGAAATCTCTATATCACATATATGGTTTCTTTGGTTGGGACTCAATTCATTGTGCAAAACATGTGACATCTATCAAAATGATGCGCAAACAAAGTGTAAGTAATTAAAGATTCTTTGGAGAGAAAAATATCTATATCATATATATGATTTATAATATGATTTATTTGGTTGGGATCGAGTTCATTATGCAAAACATGTTACATATACAGAAACTTAAGAAATAAGATTTTTTTTTTGAAAATATGTTACATATACAAAAACATAAGAGATAAGAATTTTTTTAGAGAGGGAAATCCCTATATCGCATAAATTATTTCTTTGGTTAGGACCCAATTCAATATGAAAACATGTGACATCTAATGAAGGTCAACAAAAATCTATTTATACCACACACGACACATGAAACATTTGGTGAGAGAAACCAATTCATTGTGCATCCATTGACAATTCTTTGGTTGGACCTGGGACTTAATTCATTATGCAAAACAAGTGACATATACCAAAATGATGGACAAACAAATCTTAAGAGATAAGATTTTTTGGAGAGGCAAATATCTATATCATATATATGATTTCTTTGGTTGGGACCCAATTCATTGTACAAAACATGTGACATCTACGGAAATTAGGTGAACAAAAATCTATTTACCGCACATGACACATGAAACATTTTGTGAGAGAACCCAATTCGTTGTGCATCCACCGACAACTCTTTGGTTGGAGTTGGGACTTAATTCATTATGCAAAACATGTGACATATACCAAAATGATGCACAAACAAATCTTGATAGAGAAGATTTTTTGGAGAGGAAAATATCTATATCACATATATGATTTCTTTGGTTGGGACCCAATTCATTGTACAAAACATATGACATCTATGGAAATTAGGTGAACAAAAATCTATTTACTGCACATGACACATGAAAGATTTGGTGAGAGAACCCAATTCATTGTGTATCCACCGACAATTCTTTGGTTGGACCCAATTCATTGTACAAAACATATGACATCTACAGAAATTAAGTGAACAAAAATCTATTTACTGCACATGACACATGAAAGATTTGGTGAGAGAACCCAATTCATTGTGTATCCACCGACAATTCTTTGATTGGAGTTGGGACTTAATTCATTATGCAAAACATGTGACATATACCAAAATGATATACAAGCAAATCTTGAAAGAGAATATTTTTTGGAAAAGAAAATATCTATATCCCATATATGATTTCTTTGATTGGAACCCAATTCATTGTAGAAAACATGTGACATCTACGAAAATTAGGTGAACAAAAATCTATTTACCGCACGACACATGAAACATTTGGTGAGAGAAACCAATTCATTGTGCATCCACCCACAGAAAAAAGGTGAAGGCAGCTTCATGTCGATAAATAGGTGTAAGCGGGAATGGACGTAAGCCAACCACATCTTACGCGTCTCCTCGTGGGTGTCCTTTTGCCGACGTCATATGAAGCGCAGTGTACAAGAATAATATGTAACGCGGAGTAAAATATCATAGGAACTGTTACTAGTTTGTTCTTTGCTTTAACAATATTTTAATTTTATGGAATTGGAGTTTGAAAAAAAAACAGAGTTCATTTCCACGTATTTTTAAGCATATTCATCATCACTAGTTACGCAGTCCTCCGTGAGTTAGATGCCACAAGTAAATATTGTTTATTTAAGAATATAATTGAATGAATGAGTGTAGGTTTCTAATATTGTTTTAACTTATTTTTTTCTTAAAAAGGACTCTCAAAAAATAAATGGAAATGTTAATGTATATGGATAATAATTTATCGTTTATTAATTTTTTTTAAATGAAAAATTGAAAAATTATAATTTTTTATTTATCATTTCAAATCAAAGTTATATATATATAAGAATTACAGGTCACCAATCAAAGTTTTTGAAACCTTTAACAAAAAGCCGTTTACAAATATCATTATAGAAACTAAAACAAATAAAAATTATAAACTAACGACATAAAAAAAATTATCTTTTTATATTTATATTTATGTTATTAGTCCCTGCCAAGGCAGGCAGGGATTATAGTAATCATTTTAAGATTCAAAACAAGTTGTTTTTTTAACTTTTATTAACAATTTGTAATGAGTATGTAATGTTTTGCAAAAAATAATTATTAATTTTATTTTTTATAAAATAATAAAACAAATTAAAGTTTTTTAAATTGTATATTTTTATTTTTTGATTGGTTAGAAAACTTGATTAGACTAATTATCCCTAATTAAATGTGACATTTGTTTAAAATAAAAATAATTAAAAATTAAAAAACATTAAAAATGACCACGTTCCATGTTTACACAAAGTTTTATATATTCTATTTATTGTATATTTTTTTATATCGAAGCTATTTATTGCATATCTTGTATTACGATCCGTTTTTTTTGAAGTCAGAGATTTACCCGCCGTGAAACGTGGACCCTTGGACTGCCAGCGAGGAGGATGACGTAAGCAGCCATTATAATTGCCGTTGGCGATTTTTGAATACAGGAGAGCACATAAATTATGGCAGGTCAAACGGACAGAAGGGAATGTGACAGCCGGACCTGTGCTGACGTGGTCTCGACTCCCGAGGGCCGATTATTGTCCTCGGTAAAGCAAACAAACTGCCAGCTTTGAAAACTTGTTTTGATTCCATTTTCAAAACAAAATATTAATATAATGGAAGTTCTACATACTACCAGCAAGGAAAAGAAGGTAGACATGGGATTTTGAGGCGAAAATTTTTAGCCGTTTAAATGCAAAAATAATAATAAAAGCACACGTGTTACTTTTTTTTATTTTCTATATTAATATTGATTTTTGTTTGTTTTTGTATTTCTATATTATTACTATTATCATAGTAATTGACTTGCCGTATAAGTGCAAAAATAATAATAAAAGCACAAGTGTTACTTTTTTTTATTTTCTATATTAGTATTGATTTTTGTTTGTTTTTGTATTTCTATATTTTTACTATTTCATAGTAATTCGCTTGTCGTTTTTTTTGGGAATTACTTTGAAAATTTCCAATTAGTATTTTTTTTCTAGATATTTCATGGTTTATTTTTTTATTTTAAAAAACTTTATAACGACCAATTAAAAAGTTTTTTCTTTTATTTGGTATTGTCAATATTGTTTTTTTTCATAGTAATTGGCTTGTTGTTTATTATTGGAATTACTTTGAAAAATTCAAATTAATCATGTTTTGGTATTTTTTCTACATATTTCATTTTTTATTTTTTTTTATTTTTTTATTTCATCTTTTATTTTTTATTTTGAAAAACTTTATGATAACCAATTAAAAAGTTTTTTTCTTTTATTTGGTATTGTTTTATTTTGAAAAACTTTATGATGACAAATTAAAAAGTTATTTTCTTTTATTTGGTATTGTCTTGAGGTGATATAAATGTTTATTTATATTTTAGGATTCTTTCAAATATTATTATCCAAATCCCAATCAATGTTACTTTTTACTTCCCCATTAATGGTTATGTATGAGTTTATATATATTTAATATGGTATTCATATATTATTAGGAAAATGATTGCATATGCAATTAACATATACGTGAAAACAAATAGTTATCTCCTCATCCACCAGCCATGCCCACTCGTGACCTTCTCTTTCTCTTATGCCACTGTGGAGTTCCAGAGAACTGAAATCACCATGCTTAAAAAACTATTAAAATATAGAAAGTATCTCTGTTACGAGTTGTTTGGTTAAAATGTGCACTTCTTAATTGTATTTTTGAATATACCGTACTCTAATATACATTTATACAAAACTAGCTGGTTTTATTTACAAATTAATTAAACAAAAAATAAATATAAATCTAAAGGAGGACTACCTGCTCTGCAGCGATTGTACTTGTTTAAATATTGAAATTTGTTTTTATTTATTAAGTATTGAATTCTTTTTATTGTTGTTTATGTCAAACGCCGTTGATTTGGATAAGTATTAAAATTTGTTTTTATTGATTAAGTGTTGATTTTTTTATTTTTTTTTTATTTTATGTTGATGATGTCATGGATACGCCTCCTTCTCCATGGCGACCCCATTTCAAACCAACCATGCTAAATGTGATTGAAAATTTTGTTTTTAAAAATATGGTTGTTTTATATATATACAAAAATCATATATCAAAAACATTTTAGTTTATATTTAATTTTGTATTAAATAATTTTATTTCTTCATTTATGATAAAAAACATAATGTTTATATCATGCAATTCAAGTCAATTATTTATTTATTAATTTTAATAAAAATAATAATTTTAAGTTCAAATCATAGTATAAACTAGCAAGCCATATTAATATTAATAATATGGCTTATATACGTCGATCCGTGTATATCAACCACATTTAAATGTGTGGCTTATATACACGGATCGGCCTATATAAGCCATATTATTAATATTAATATGGCTTGCTAGTTAACGATAAACCCCGGGAATATTTCATGACTTTTAATATTAATATTATGGTTGTGAAAATATTAATAATAATAAGTATTACTATTTTAGAAATATAATTTTTTTTATTTATAATTTTTTTTTATAATTGTAATTAATAAATAATTTATATTACTAATTAATTATTTAATAACAAATATTATTTTAAATATTTTATAAAAATAATTAGTTTATAATTATGTTTAATTAATATGGCTGTCTAATAATTAAATTAAATATTATATTAAATAAATATAAATACTTTTTATTATAAATATAAATAAATCTAAATTATGTTCGATTAATATAAATATAAATTATTATTATTATTACCATTGCTTGACTATTGGTTGATCATGGTTCACTATTGGTTGACCATTGATTGACCATTGGTTTACTATTAGTTGAGTATTAGTTGACCATAGTTGATTATTCATTGACCATGGTTAACTATTGATATACCATTGGTTGACTATGGTTGGCCATGGTTGACTATTGGTTGACAATGGTTGCCCATGGTTGACCATTGGTCAACCATTTGTTGACTATGGTGTGCAATTGGTTGATTATTAGTTTACCATGGTTGAGTACGGTTCACGATTGTTTACTATGGTTGACATTAGTTGATTATTAGACAGCCATGGTTGACTATGATTTAGCATGGTTGACTATGATTGACTATGGTTGACTTGAATGCTTTTAGTGCCACAAATCTGGGCATACAACATTTAATACATGAAAGAGGTCATGTTGTAAGACTGAATTCTGGATACAAGTTGTAGCTGGAATGAATGGTTGTGAAAGAGCTTAGTCTACTAGATTTTAGAAGTGGATAGAGATGTTGATGAAGACTATACCAGACATAGATCATAATTCTAAAATATGTTTCAGTATTGTTTTTCAATCATGTAAGCATTAAGGGGCGTGTTGGAGATAATGCCTCCATTGTTGTTGTAATAAGTCACATTCTATAAGTGACTAATTTGTTGTGAGTTGTTAGAGATGGTTGAAATATTCTCTCAACCTCTCCTCCTAATTTAGGAAATAGTTAGATCTGTATAACTCTATATAATAGAGCTATGGTTGTCTGTACGTGTGATTCATACCAATAAAAGTTATATCTTGTTTGAATTTGTTGCTTCTTTCTTGTATTTGGTGGTACAGTTGTTAAGGCTTTCGAGTCCATGAATTATCAATGATTTGATCATATTATGTCTAGGTTTTGTATTGATATGCAATTTAGAATATTTAGTTGAAATGAAAAGCTTTTTTGGATCATAAGTCAGAATCTTGTTAGCCTAAAAGGCATTAATTTTCAGCTTAGTGATATGGATAAAACCATCTAGTATGAGTGTAGTAGAAGCCCACAATCATAAAAATTGTAAAAATGTGTATCATAAAAAATAAATATTTTATTAATGTTGAAATTGTATAATTTTGAATAATTTATAATTAATATATTATATATATTTTAATTTGATGGTTGGTTCAAGTGGTTGAGTATTTTGAGCATTTATTTTTATAGATTTTTTCTATCCACCAAAAAAATCCCTCTTTTAGCACTACAAGTTAACACCACTTATATCTTATGTGGTGTTAAAGTCGTGGTACTATCACCACTTATATTATTTGGTAATAAAGTGGTGGTATTAGCACCACTTATATTATGTGTTGTTAAAGTGGTAATTTAATATCTAATCATATAATGTTTGCTAAATTAACAACATTAAGAAATTATGTATGTTGAGTTGTATGAGGGTTTACACCATAAACAAATTGAGCTCACAAATAATAATTTATAAAAGGGTTTTCACCATAAACAAAATCAGTTTACAAATAGTAATTTATAAATAGTCCAATTTACTTAATTTTAGTTTTATATTATTGAAGCAAATAAATGTTTAAGATTTCATTATGAGACTTTGCACCATAGAGCAATAAATTTAGAAATAAACTTAATTTTTTAATAACAGAAAAGGAAAACCTGTGTAACATTTTATAACCAACATTTCGGATGACATAAAAATGAGTCCACCATCACGGCAATCACTCAATCATGTGATTGGGATGAGGAAGATTAAGCAAGGAGGGGCATATTAATACTATCAAGTTGGAGCTCTTTCTGCCAATGTGTCAATGCAATGTATTTTTTTAATTTTTAATTCGGTTTATAACCAACTTCCATGTGTCACTAAGCATCAGTCCATTGTCTATGTTTATGTGTTGTTTCTATTTCGATTTCTAGTTCCTTCCTCATTTTTCTTTTGTTGTAGTGCTTTTCTCTAGCAATCAATGATGCTTTGTCCATGCATATATGATGAGTTGTGGTGTGCGAGTGTTCAGCCAAAGCACATTTTCCTTTAGAAAACTTGAGATTCTTCTAAACTCCATCACATCATCATAATAATAAAACATTTTGTTAATAACTCAATTTAATTATTTATTTTTATATTATTCAAATAAATAAATGTTTACCACCAAATTATATACATAATTAAAATATAAATATCAAAATACAATTATTTAGTTCTTAAAGCATTACCATTTCAAATAAGTAAATAGATTCTCATTATGAAATTATTATTAAAAAAGATTTATAAAGACTATAATAAAATGGATTTATATTGAAATTGAATGATTTGAATGGGTTTTTTATTCTTATTTTTATATAGTATTTTTTGTCAAACTATTTAAAGGATATTAATGTCATTATAAGGTTTTGAGTGTTATGCATGCGTCTCGAAGCATTGGACATGGTTGAAGGAGGAAAATTCTAGCTTACTCATGCTTACAACAAGCTTTTAGGCATCCAAAAACAACAACCTCAAACCACCACACATGCACTTCCATGGGTATTCTTCACTTTTGTGTGTGAATATTGTAGTTCCCATCAAGGTTCATTAAGCCTTGATGGGGCACACCAATTCAATTACAATATTTAAAGATTAAATAGACACAATTTGATTTAGACTTCTATTATATTAAGCTAGCTTCATCATGAAAGAAAATATTTCGAGCTTCCACAATTATAAGAAAAATAAAAGTTATAGATATCAAGGGTTGGTGCAAGCTAATGTTGGCCACTCACGATGCATTAGTCGCAATGGATTTCTGGAAAAACAGAAATATGAACGTCAAAAAGCAATATTAGAGCTACCTACCCAACTTTTTGGAATATGGCACAAGAAGATCAAACATAGACAATCGGATTACCTTCCGGAATATATAAATATTATTTATGGAAATTAAGTATAACTCCCAAAAAATGGGGTTCTCCTAAGGTTGTTATGTTATTTTTTTAAGAAAACATAATGAATATGTTTGCGTTAGCCCCCTGGTTCGGTATTCAAATGGTGGATTTTTGTTAAAAAAATTATATACAGTCGTAGATAACAGGCCGTTCTAGTGTGGCGTTATTTTTCCATATTTATTTATGTTAATTTTATTTTATTTTTAATTAAGGAAGTCAACCCATCCCTAAAATGACTAGGCCGAGCATTAGCCCTCGATATCATGGTCTTAACATAATCAATCAACATTTTTTTTTTAGGATGTAGGTTTTTGTGTGTACTTGTGCTGGTTCTTTTCCGTTTTCAAAATAGGTGAGCCAATAAAAAGTTATAGACGGAAGAAATAACCTACTTTTTGTGTAAGATTGACGTTAGTGCAGTTGAAATTAACTAAAAATAGGAACAAATAATAGTTTTAATAAAAAATTACATATTCAGAATCTGCACACATAGTTCTACAGGTGTGTACAATTTCATTAGCAGTGGACAAGTGTAGCATATGCAGAATCATGCTCGAAACAAAAGAAGTTATAGAATAAGATGTATTTTGTTATAAGATGTATTTTTTTAATATTATTATATGTATTTTGGCAACCTGAAAATAAAACCATAGCAGCCAAGTCATCCACCACGTTGGTGGGAAACGAGTTACCCGCCAAAATTTAAAAACTAAACTGGCACATGCGCATGTATTTAAATAGCGCGTACGCACACAATGGCGCGT